>CM055828.1:19129963-19619748 GCA_029582265.1 Zoroaster sp. YZ-2022 | reverse complement strand
CCCCCAGACTGAGGGATCTCCTATATCCTAAGTCAAACACCCTCCATCCCCTGTGCTTGTTAACAACTGATTCAGTTCAGTGAGCACACACTCCTCCCCCCCACACCTAGGATCCCAGTCCCAACAGTTCCCGCCTGCACGCCTCAACGCACTAATCAGCCAGCATCCAGCCATTGGGTGATCCTCCAGAGTCCGGCGTTCTGCTACGGACGATCAGAGCATAGGCCTACTGATCGAAACGTCCAGTTCTTTTCAGAACTAATTACTACTCAATAGAGAATTTCACATGGAGTCACCACAATTAGTCTTACTTAAGTCAGTAATTGGTTGGGATTTATTGGTACAACACAGGTCGACGTACCACGCGGTACGCGGCGCGGGGATTCTGATCCTAGATGATCCTAGCGTATGACACGCTCAGCACAGCGCCATCACGCCGATAAACAGTCGCGCCAACGGCCAAAACAGGACCGTCTTCTGATTTGTGCCCAAACCTGATGTTCTTTAGTCCGCAACTTCACACGAGAGGTACATCCTGATCTGTTACAAGACCTCCTCATCAAGAAAAAGACAAAATGATGGACATATCTTTACCTGTCAAGGGTGCAACCAATCAATTTCAATGTCTTATCAGCTGATGAAACATAAAACAAATCGTCTGGGCACATGTGCAAGAGGAGAAGACCCATGGCTTCCACACGCCGTCATTTTTGGATTGTTTTGGCAACTTTGCAAAGTTTTTGTTTTCCATCTTAATCCTTGTTTATTGGCCCATACAGATTCTTGTGGAGTTTCCGTAACTTTCCTTGAATGAGGACGCCCTGCCTGAATGAAGCAAGGGGGATAAAATATAATTTCAGGGAATTATTTCAAGTTCTGTCAGGACTGAGCTGGGAGAGCAGTGATCTAATGATTCTGCTTTATTTGGGGCATCACTTTCGTCCTTTATTATGTAGAATATATTGAATAGCCAGATTTATGTAACAGTATTTCTAGCTCCCTTGATTCGAAAAAAAACAAACCACAAAATCGTCGAGGGCGCTATTACATTCATACTATAACGTATATTCAGGGATACACTACACTAATTCACTGAAAACATATCCCTCCGCTTTCCCAGCCAAAATAGTTCAATATTATCAAGAGCAAATCTATCAATATTGCTGTAAAGTGGAATCCAAAAAACCCCAAGACACTAATGTTGGGCCACATACCCACAATTTGTCCATTGCATGGGCCACTGAACGTTCTTAAAACAAACAAGTTGAGGGTTTACACTTTACGCTAATAACCTGACCTGGCACATAAATCCTGACACTATTTATATTAGTGAGCCTTATGGGTACACCCCACTAAATAAACTCCCATAGTAAACAGTGCTAAACACAAATATTCAAAAATCGTAAAAAAATACTTAGAAGTCCCACAGTTTTTAAAACCAAAAGAAACAATATTGATCGATATAACCTTTTATTTTCTTCTCTATTTACTGTCTAAAGTCTAGGTTTCAAGGGAGTTATCCTCATCCCAATGAAAACCACCGGCACCCTCTACGTCAGTAGTGAAAACGTCCACACTGAAAAGCAGCCATTTTGGAAAAAGGCCTTACGCTTGAAATCAAATTAGGACCACTTTTTCAGGGCCATAGTGTGTCCAAAATACTCACAGTTGGAAGTCAAGGACCCCCAGGTTATGATATTGGGCCATTTTTACACAATCCATCAAATGTATGGGCCTCAAATCTTTGTTTTTCAGAAAATTTTCAGGACATACACTTTATGATAAACAGCTCGGCGCATGAATTTCTCACTATTTAGTGGGATGCACCCTTATAGGCTAGTGACAACGGCACCTGCTGCTAAACTACCCTAGTTGTCCGTGCCGCTCGTTCGATCATCAGGCCGGCAGACGGTTACCTATGGTTTTTCTGGCATGTAACAAATTTATACTCCTAGGGTTCAGAGAAGTATTATTTAAGTAAAGTGTCTTCCTTGAGGACACAAGCAACACACGGTTGAAACAAACCTTTGAAATAATAACTCAATTTGTCCATTAGTTTTGTACATGTAATGTCACCACGTCGAGCAGAGCTTGCCGTGCTACACGGCAAAGTCGAACTTAATTCAAATGTTTGCGCTAAGCGATCACGCTCTTACCGAATTTAATTAATTTATGTTTAATTATTTGAGTTCAACGCGGCAAAAGTGCGACGTTTAGGCAAAACCGTTGAAAGCTAACCGGAATAAGTTCACAATTAGAAAACTGTGCAAAATTCGTAAATTGTTCAATGAGCAAATGATCCCCATATGCCTAATGACGATGGATTGAAACACGCATATATATATATGTTCGTGTTTTCTCTCAAATAAAATCATTTCAGAGGGAATATCTCAGAATAATTGGGACCATACCAAACGTCTTTTTAATATATAGATAATAATTCGATAATAATTTGTAAACAGGCATTTATCACCGAGGGTGTACACACAGGACACATCCTTTGACAGTGAGTCGTTGAGTGCTATAATTGGCGATAACACAATTGTAACAATAGTAGGCCCCTGAGAAAGGGTAAAATGATGAAGAAAACCAAGTGCATATTATTTTGTAACATGATGTACACAATTATAGCCGGTTTGAGGTGTAGTGTACACAAACAGGAGGCCGCTTTTCAGAGTGGATGAGTATTTAGTAATGTTGCATTCCAACTATTGTGGGTCAACAAAATAATAAGGGGCGGACACAAACCCGCTGCTATATGGGATTCTAGCCAGCCAATTGTCATCGGGCAAGCTTGGTGGTCGAGAGGTTAAGACGTCTGCACTAATAAACAGTAGGTCGTGGGTTCGAATCCCGCCCGAGTCGCCTGTGTATTTTTTTCACTGAGTATACAATTGACACAAAATTTGTTGTGACAATATCAGTTGGGGTTGATTTATTATCATTCTCTCTACTCAACAGTAATAAAAGGCATTAATTACATGTATAAAAACAGTGGTAGCGTTGTCAATAGGCTTGGGCGGTTCCAGCAGGGGTACCCAGTTCTACCCGATTCCAAATTAAGAATCGGAACCGCGGTTCCACTCTTTTAAAGAACCGAGTACTCGCAAGAGTCGGTTCCGAAACCGAGTCCTTCAAATACCCGGTTCCCAGAGCCGAGTCCCAGAGCCGGCTGGGAGCCGAGTCCCAGTCAGAGCCGGCACCAGCAAAATACCCGACTCTGAGGACCAACCCGGCGCCAATTGAAATACGCAGTTTTCTGAGCTCCAACTCTAGAGCCGAGAACCAGCTCCAGTCAAAATACCCGATTCTCTTTGATGAGTGACCGACAAAATGTAACTCTAGACTACGGCAAACTTGTGAAGGCGCCACACGTACAACTGAAGCAAACCGCAATGTCTGTGCGTTAGTAGTATCATAGCTCCATGGTAGTATCATTGTGCGTCACTGAGTTGTTTACAAAGTGGCCCCATAACATGGATACTTTGGTTATAATGAAGATGTTGTTACAAATGTTGACAGCACGTGTCTTGAGAAGTGGAGTGATCAAGGGGGCCCCGTAATATGGATAAACTTGTGACGAAGTTAACAGTCATGTTGCTTGTGTTCTTTGTGTACTTTCAATACGGCAAAACGACATGGACGGCAGTACGGTACCTTGTAGGGGGTGGTGCAATTGCTTAATTGCTCCAACCCCTGTTTATAAATTGGCCCCATAACATGGATACTTTGGTTATGGAATTGTTGTTAAAAATGTTGACAGCACGTGTCTTGTGAAGTGGAATGATCAAGGTGGCCCCGTAATATGGATAATCTTGTGACGAAGTTAGTCATGTTGCTAGTGTTCTTAATGTAATTTCAATAGGCATGGACGGTAGTACGGTACCTTGTGCATAGGGGTGGTATAATTGCTTAATTGCTCTAACACCCCTGAAGCATGTGCATGCAAAGCCATGGCATGTACATGTACTCGCACGGCTTGTAACGTTGTTTGCTAACGGTAGGATAATGGAAACAAATCTCTAACTTAGCTTAACGTTTCCAAAAAGTTTCTTTAAAGTTTCTGAAACATATTTTAAATTAAACAACATTATCATCACTGCATTTGCGGTTGAAAATTGAAACTTCTTCGTTTCGTATTAGGGACACAACGAAGTTTGAATAGACCGTAGGGCCTATGTTTTATTATTTTCTGTAATCCTTATTTTTTTCTTTGAATCTCTTGGAACCGGTTCCGACTCGGAACCGAGTCTTTTTTTGGAACCGAACTGGTTTCAGAAATTGTGGAACCGCCCAAGCCTACATGTCAATAGTTACACTTAATACTTGTCTTGGACTTTACATAATACGAGTTCCGAATGGTGTGTACGAGTACCAACTATAAAGGGATCGGATACTCGGTATATGGTACAGGCTCTGCTACACCGAGAGCTAGATGGACAGCTGGTCAGTCTCGACAACGGGGACCACCAGCAGTGGCGTAGCTAGCGGGGGGGCAGGGGGGGCGGCCGCCCCCCTGGCTCCAGTTCCAGAATAAGTGGGCCCCCCCTAACACATGCGAATTTTTTTCACACGCTTATGGGACTGACTGACGGGACCACCAGCAGGCAGGACTATACAGGCAGGGCCGGATTTAGACCTTGAGGGGCCCGGGGCACTTCAGGTTCGGGGGCCCCTCGACATAGAAATTAAATTACATGACAAATAAAAAATGAACTAAAATGAATGATAAACCGCATTTCTTCGAAAAAAATATAAAACTAATTTTATAATTATTACATTTTTTTAAATAAAGGAAGTCCTTAGTCTGGGGGCCCTCTGGCAGGGGGGCCCGGGGCAATTGCCCCCTTTGCCCCCTTTTAAATCCGGCCCTGTATACAGGGCCGCTTTTACATAAGGGCAAAAGGGTAGTTGCCCACGGCCCCAGGTAAAGAGGGGGCCCTAAAAATCTGTAAAATCTGATTGGTGGGCCCCCTGGGATCCGATTCGCCCCTCCTGGCGAACATAGCCAGCTACGCCACTGACCACCAGGGCTTGACTACACGGGGTGTCTGGACGGGGCCAGACCGCACTATCTAGGCGAACCAATGGTCATATCGACGCACTGCACCATTAGCCAAACGAACGAGGCACTGGACTGTCACAGTTCGGTATATCACACTGCCATGGATCGGATCGAATCGCACAGATATCATTCGGAACCGCACTTCCCCGAGATCAGGAAATCTCTGGGTTTATATAGAAATCTGGGGCCTAGGAATGAATAAAACATTAGCCTATTGTATTTATATCCTTTTGGAAATCAGTCTTATATATACACAATATATTCATAACAGCTATGTTACAGCAGCATAAAAATAATTTATTATTAGTTTTTGTTAAGGCCCCCCCCAAAAAAAAAAAAATCTCTGGTTTCGGTTCATAGACACAGCACAGCACAGCAGAATTCCAATCGATCCAGCAATTTTGGCTGCAATTGGATATGGTTTCATAGGGGAAAAAAATTTATAAAAAAAATGGCGACGTGCGGCTCTGAGGCGACGCGCGGAGACCAGAATCGTGACACTTTTCTTCTTTTGTTTGGCCTTGTAAGAAAATAGTAAAACGCATTCAGATTTTCAGTATGTTTTCATACTAAGGTGGAAATTAATCATTAATAAAGGTGGAAATTTTGTATT
The DNA here is from genome assembly GCA_029582265.1 of Zoroaster sp. YZ-2022. Taxonomy (NCBI): domain Eukaryota; kingdom Metazoa; phylum Echinodermata; class Asteroidea; order Forcipulatida; family Zoroasteridae; genus Zoroaster; species Zoroaster sp. YZ-2022. Next base: position 19,614,070 of record CM055828.1, on the reverse strand, counting down.
TAATTTATATTATATTATAATATGATGTGCAAAAAGGGTCGAGGCTTGTACGCTTCCAGGGTGCAGAAAGGAACCTCCACCAACTTTGCATCGTCACAATCAGAGCCGCACGTCGCCATTTTTACTTGTTTTCACGCATTGTAAGGTGAAAATTAATCATTCAGATTTGAATGTTTCAACACAGACACGGCATAGGCCTACACGTTTTCTGGCTGAATAACTATTCAGGATGTTTGGTATACCATCATCAGATCAAGAAAGCTTTTTGATAATACTTCACTCAGTTCCGTTGCCCAAAATTACTTCACAATTGTACTGAGTATATTACCTATGTTGCAGAATATATTTCTTGATTTAGCCTAAGTACATGTAGGCCTATAAAAAACATTGGTACGTTCATATAAGACCCTCTACTTTTCAGAAAATATACCATAAAACTAACCTGTTAAACAACAACTGCTCACGTTTGTGAGAAAGCGACCAAAAATGTGTTACTTGTATTTTTTATAATTTTTGTTTATGTTTTACAAAAGGTTGTTGGGCGGCAGCTTTTTGTAAAATTGACAAAGCAATTCCTGTTTTCTCTAAGATAAACGCAAATCATATAATCATTCATTAATTTGATAATCTTGTAAATTGCAATGTCATACCTTCCCTTGAGTTAATTTGCTATAGCTACAAATAACACAACAATAAGCATAGTTTTTGTTGTAAAATCGGGTCATGCCCTTAAAGATATACCGTCCCATGTTTGGCTCAAGAGACACACAAAAATAAAATTTTGAAAGTTAATATCGTTATTAAATGAAGAGTAAAATATGAAATTCGGATGTAAAAAAACTGTATAAAAGCGATATTTAAAACACACATTTTATTAATTCGATTTTTTTACTGATACTAATTTGACTGATTACAGTTTTTCGTTCAATGTCTCAAATGAAAGCTTATAACTTCCTTAACCCCAGAAAAAGAGCAATTCAATATTTAAATATATTTTTTACTGTCTAATCGGCCCAAACACGGGCGATATTATCTTTAAATGATGTATGCCTGCTAGTTCGTTACTTGTTCAAAGTTAAAGTTTTTCGAGCAACGTCAGTTTAAAAAAAGGGACAAAATTTAGGCCCGTAGGCTGGACTGGAACTAAAGTGATTCTTATATCGTTTCGGTTTGCGGTATCACCATGTGTTTATCTCAACTATTATTAACGTGAAGCTGAGGTACAGGTTCTGAAAAGAACCTTATCGCACAACTCGGATCTCAACAATTCGTTAAGTGAGAAAGGTTCAAGGGAGAACCAATTTCGGGCAACTCGTTTTTCTCTACTGTCGCCAAGTGAGAAATATGGTTCAGGGAGAACCATGGGCACTATTCTCGGGTTATTCTCAACGTGGTGTTAAACACATGGCGTTACCGCAAACCGAAACGATATCGATATTCCACCATGCAAAGCCTCAAAACTTATAAGGTGATTCTTCTTTAAGAAAGTCAATTGAAGTCGAGCTTAAAATTCGTCAGAAAGAAATACCCAAAAAGCCTTGTAATTTTTGTACATTTGTGATGCCCCTCAATCCCCACCCGTAGGCCTAGGATTACAGCCATCCGGCCGTGGAGCATCCAGGGGCAAGGGCCTATCCTACTCACCCCTCACAAAATAAAATTGAAAAAAATGAAATAAAATGCACACAATACTGCTTCATGTTTACCGGAGCCGGGGAAGGGAGGACACCACAAAATTGCTACAGACCGTGAACAAACAAAAACATCTGTAATATTATTTGATTTTTTTTTGGAGATGCCTCGTTTCCCTTCTGAATTTTTCTGTATCCACTCCTGATCTGGGTTCATAGGGTACCGGTAGCATGTAGCTCACTAGTTTGTTGGATTACTGTTTGCTATGTATTCTCGTAGGAAACAAAGAGCGGCTTGCTTTCCACACTGTAAAATACTACTAGTACTCTATTTCTACAGTCGAACTAGTCTTATTTCGTGTTGCAGACTTTCAAATTAATTTTTAAAAAACACAAGATTTTGTTTCTTTGCTCAGTATAAGGCAAATTTTCTGCACCAAAATTCATAACATTTTATCAGATTAGAATCCGAGTAAATGTAGGACAGGAGTTTAAAATTATGTCAAAATAATAACAAAGCTACTGGTGACCAACCTTGATTTTCTGACATCATCTTTGGTGGTGTTGCTGCAACCTGCAGCGACACACCTCGATGGCATTATCAAAAATAATAAGCTTCAAGCCTGACAGAAAACTTGAGGAAACTTTTTCTCTAGCAACACTCTGCATGCAGTGGTGCGCTGTATACGACGCATACTTGGGCAAGTGCTGTGGATCGCGGATCGGGAATTGCCTCAGTGTACGTCACGAATAATTTTATGTTAATGGTGGAATGGGCGTGTCGAAAAGCACCCCCTAAATTTAAAAATTAATATTTGTATGGTATAAACTTGAGGGGAAAAATTTACAAATGACAAATATATGTTCCAGTAGGCATACTTTATTGTATACAATGAAAAAAACACTTATTTCATAGGACCTTTAAGCAGTCACAGAAGTCAATGACCCTCTATGTAGAATTATCTGGTATCTTACGCCAAAGAAAACAATTTCTTGTTTCTGGTCTCCTAACGCATCACCTTCAATACATCTTCATAAAATGAGGTTGTGATTTTCATGTCTGGGAAGCTTGCTTCCCCTTGGAACCAGCGGCGGCACCAGACCTGTTAAACTGGGGGGGGGGGGCAAGCTTAAATTTAAGGGGGGGCAAACATTAATCTTTAATGTAATTTTGTACTGCTGAAAAAGCATTGACCTACCATCGGGGAAAAAAAGGGGGACAATGGGGGGGGGGCCAAACAAAATAACCGGGGCAATTTGTCCCCCCCACCCCCCCCCCCCCCCCCGTAGCGCTGCCACTGCTTGGAACAGCTATCTTAATGTTAGGTTTCCTCCAAGTTTTACTACACGTTCATTGAACTAGACGATCTTTACGCACTGCCGCCATAGAACCCAATGGGGCTCCAACACGACAAACACTTCCGTTGTTGTCTACGTAGGTAGTGTGGTTTCCTGTTTCATGAGTACGAGTACGGTCATTTAAACATTAGGGTCATTCCGTGCCAAGTCTGGGGTCTGGATGGAGTCTGAAAATGGGTTTACGGACAAAAATGTAAAAAAAAAAACTTCCTTCTAATTTCATTATATGAAAGAAATCGTCTTACCACGAAGGAGAAAATATACCAAACTGAATATTCTTACATAGGCCAACAAAGAAAAGACACAATTTTTTAAGATGTAAAAGTTGCAGTTATATGGGTAGTGGCCCATCTAGTCAACTATCCTTTAGAAAGTGGTATTTTTTGACATTTTTGTTTACAGACCCCAGCCAAACCTCCAATGAATGTATGATTGGTCCAGTGGCGTAACTAGACATTTTCATTTGGGGGGGGGGGGGGGGCAAGTGGGGGCAAAGAATAAATTTGGGGGGGCCAAAGAAGTGCAAGATTACATTACGCTTACCATTTACTATGTTAATTGATAGTTGATACCAAACCATAATGCAGTTTCAAAACAGTCTTCAGTATATAGTTTGCAGGTTATGCACAAAAGATTGCGAAACCAAACAAATCTTAGAGTACTTGTCATTTTTATAAGATAAAATTTTTCGACTGCATACCAGGATTAAATTACCAAATATCAATTCAGGAGTTATTGTTTATACACGGCATTCTCAAATTAAACTCTATGAGTAATCATTAAATAAAATTGTTGTTTGTATGCTTTATTTCAGTGTAAATACCCGAAACATAATAATTAGTACAATTGTAAGCCATTTAAATAAAAATCAAAATACAGGATTGAAGTTGTGGGTTTAAAAAAAACAACAACACTTTTCTGTGATTTCATATGGGGGGGCAAGGGTTCTGAGCGGGGGGTGCCCCCTGCCCCCCTCTGGTTACGCCACTGGATTGGTCCTTCCTTGTTCAGGGGCAGATATTATGCATCTATAGTTTGTATGCATATAAAATATAAAAGTAATCTGACCGCTCATGTGGGCACCAGAGGAGCCACAAAATGGCCAAAAATCACTTATGTTGGTTCAATTGTGGGTTTTGAAGGACCCCTGACTTGAAAAGGAGATGATATACTACTTTTGACAGAAGATTCTAGCTGATTGGGTGCCATCCACCCTGTGTACCCAAATTTCAGGAAAATGTGTTAATTACTCCCATGAGTCGGTGACTGACAGGTGATTTGGCGTGGAATGACCCAGTAGTAAGAGTGCACGATCACAAGTACGACTTAAGTATGAGTTTAGCCACCTTGGGTAATTTTTAAAATGTTTTAATAGTACTAGGCCAGGCCTATACAATCAACCTAATATTTTGCTAGTAAATTTACCGACACAACTCTAATATGACCAGACAAATTTACTTGGTTTTTTCCCCAAACATTTTCAAGGGGTAAGCCTTGTATTTATATATTTTTCTTTTTATCAAAATCACAAGGGGTAAGCCTTGATTTTGATGAAAATGATTGGGGAAAAATCAAGTAAATTTGTCTGGTCATATTGGAGTTGTGTAGGTAAATTTACTTGCAAAACATTTTTGCGCCCACCAACTCTGATATTAGTCGGCAAATTGGGTTAGGGTTTGGGTTAGGGTTAGGGATAAGGTTGTTCGGGTTAGGGTTAGGGTTCGGGTTATGGTTAGGGTTAAAGTTAGAGGTTAGGGTTAAGGTTAGGGTTAGGTTTAGGTTTAGGGGTAGGGTTGGGTTGGGTTAGGGTCAGGTTTAGGGTTGGGGTTGGGGTTAGGTTAGGGTTAGGGTCAGGGTTTTAGGGTTAGGGTTAGGATTAGGGTTAGTGTTAAAGTTAGAGGTTAGGGTTAGGGTAAGATTGGGTTAGGGTTAGGGTTAGGGTTCGGGTTATGGTTAGGGTTAAAGTTAGAGGTTAGGGTTAGGGTTAAGGTTAGGTTTAGGGTTAGGGTCAGGGTTAGGGTTAGGGTTAGGTTTAGGTTTAGGGTTGGGGTTAGGTTAGGGTCAGGGTTTTAGGGTTAGGGTCAGGGTTAGGGTAAGATTGGGTTTGGGTTAGGGTTAGGGTTTGATTTTATGGATACACTCCTTGTGATATTGACGAGAGAGGGAGAAAAAACTAAAAGACTTGCCCTTTGTGTATATATATTTTTGTTTTTATCAAAATCACAAGTGGTAACGGTCCTAATCCTAACCCTAACCAGAACCCTAACTCTAACCCTAACCTAACCCAACCCAACTTTAACACTAACCCTAACCTTAACCCTAACCCAAACCCAACCCTAACCCTCAATCTAACCCTAAACCTGACCCTAACCTCTAACTTTAACCCTAACCTCTAACCCTAACGCTAAACCTAACCCTAACTTTAACCCTAACCCTAACCAACCCTACCCTATCCCAAACCCAACCCAAACCCTAACCCTAACCGAACTCTAATCCTAACCCTAACCAGAATCCTAACCCCTAATGCTACCCCTAACCTCTAACATTAACCCTTATCCTAACCCTAACCTTAAACTTAACTCTAACCCTAATCCTAACCCTAACCTAAACCCAGCCTACCCTAACCTAAACCAACCCTAACTTTAAACCTAATCCTAACCCTAACCCTAACCTCTAACATTAACCCTAACCTCTAACCCTAACCCAAACCTTAATCCTAACCCTAACCAGAACCCTAACCCTAACACAACCCTAACACTGACCCTTTGAGAAAATTTTGTGTGAGCAAATTATGCAACATGTGCAACCAGCAGTCTCTGAGCAACAGCATGGATTTGTCCCTGGTAGAGACTGTTCCACCAATCTCACATCACTTCTCCGGGAGGCATACCATGCTGTTGACCGGGGGCAGCAGTTGGACGTTGTCTACACAGACTTCACAAAGGCCTTTGACCGTGTTTTTCATGACCTACTTTTGTATGTACAAATTGACATCATACAATCTCCATCCTAATCTCTTGTTCTTATTACGTAGTTATTTAACCAACAGAAACACAGAGTAGTTGTAGACGGACAGTGTTCCTCATGGAATTCGGTCCCATCTGGGATCCCACAGGGTTCAATTCTTGGCCCCTTACTTTTCACTCTGTTTGTTAATGACATCCCACAGTATTTAAGTAGCAATTGCTTAATGTTTGCAGATGACCTGAAAATCTTCCGTCAAATTTCTTGTGTTGCTGACAGTGCCGATTTACAGCATGATTTGGATACCCTCTTTTCTTGGTCTCTAGACTGGCGACTGTTTATCAACATTAATAAGTGCAGCTTCATTTCGTTGACCCTTAAAAGGAAGCCAATTAGTTTCAATTACCATATAAATAATAATGTTCTTAACCAGGTAACTGTTCAGAAGGATCTTGGCGTTTTCATTGACTCAAGGCTTAGTTTTGTCCCCAATGTAGATCATATTATCAAAAAGGCTAATCGCATGTCAGGTTTAATATGGCGTAATTTTTGATCGATTAAGAATGAACGTACACTCTGGACCTCATCTTGAATATTGTACAGTTACGTTTAATTCCATCTCATCATATCAGACAACCAGGATTGAAAGAGTTCAACGTCGATTTCTTAATTTCATGTATACAAATCTTAATAGTGGTATATGTAACCTTGAATATTTTGTACTGTGTGACCTATACAAACTTTCTCTACTGTCTGTTAGACGGTCTGTTAATGATTGTTTATTCCTTTTCAAACACTTCCACAATCATTTCAATATTACTGATGCCAATCCTTTTAGTTTACATGTTCCCTCACGACAGACAAGGCTTGCTGCCGAGCACATCTTACATGTCCCACGGAGTCGCATTGAGGTCACAAAGCGTGGCTTTGTTTCCAGAATCTCAACCACCTACAATGGACTCCATGGGAGATGTGATGTGCTTGGTGCTGTAAGCCTTGGAAGTTTTCGTAACCAAGTGTATCGAGCATTTGCAGCTATTTCAGTATGATATTTTCATTTTACGTAATTATTGTCTCATCTCCTTGCTATATATTTCGCTCTTTTTCCTGTCAATCTGTGCTCAATATTTTTATTTTGTAGTCTTTAATTGTTATTTATTTTGATGGATTATGTAACTTATTTATATATATATATATATGTGTGAAGTTCTTTGTTTTATCTAAATTTATATTTTTATCAGCCATCCTGTAATTGGCGATTCTGTCGCTGTTGGATTTGGTCAATAAATAAATAAATACAAACATACAGCCAAGACCAATCGGCATGCTGTGTTGACTATTGTGTTATGCAAATTTAACAGGTAATTGGAGCGGATCATTCCATTGTGGACTCTAATTCAGGAGAAAGTAATTTTCAGATATTTGTGTATGACAAGCAAAACTCACTTGTCTGGGAATGTGGGGGAGGGGCATTGTGCCTATAACTACTGGAGGGGTTGGGATGGGTTTTTAAAGAGGGTTATCATGCTCGTGTAAAACCACTATAGACGATTGGCATTATCGAATCATATCACAGATTTACACGAATCCGGTGTAAACAGCTGATGATCAAACATCGCTTTAAATATTTCTGTCAGAGGTGCTACCATTTAAGTACAAATATACAAATTATTTTGCAAGTGAATTGTTGTCTACGAAAGACATATACTGAACAGCAAAAGAAACGCAAGTTCGAGGACAGCAAAAGAAACGCAAGTCCGAGGTCTTGTCAAGTTTTCAAACAGAAGACAAACCATTTTGATTCTAATCACTCATTTAATGAAAAATGCTTTCAATTTGTGAGCTGAAAGTGACTGTTGAATGTGAAAATCTTGCAATGCAATTTCAACAGTCACTTTCAGCTCACAAATTGAAAGCATTTTTCATTAAATGAGTGATTAGAATCAAAATGGTTTGTCTTCTGTTTGAAAACTTGACAAGACCTCAGACTTGCGTTTCTTTTGCTGTTCAGTATATTACAATTCCATATTGGAATAAACATGAAAAATCTTAATGCATTAGTTTCACTATTTTCAAATTAAGCTTTTGCAAGTTTGTTTGTATGCTTTTAATACTTATATGGATGCATTTCCAGAAATTAACCCTCCTATGCCCAGGCTGAAATTTGGCCCAGTCAGCAACGCACCCACAGACAGTCACTTGAGTATTTTTGGTTGCATTGCCAATTAGTGGGTCAAACCACAGAGTCACACAGAGCTGTGTATGTACTGTCAGTGGTTTTGGTTTGACCTATCCTAGCCACATGTCCTTGAGTGCACTGCACAAAGTCAATGGGTTGGGAGTTGCATACAAATTTTGAGTGTACTTGAGTGCACTGCACAAAGTCAGTGGGTTAAGAGAGACATACACATTTTGAGTGTCTTTGTGTGTTAAACCTATAGGAGGGTTAATACCAAAAGTGTAAACTGGCTTTAAATACTGCATACTGAAAAGACCATATTTATTCATAAATAAATTATTTCCCCGAAAAACATGGCTTTTAAGGGACATTATCGTCACAATCAACAGGGCATGGAATCGAAATGCTAGTTTTAGATTAACCCGGTGATTGAAGAAATAATACCCCGCATGATAAGGTCATAATTACCGTTGCTGCTGCATAAATAAGACGGTAATTTTCAGTCACTGTGTTCATCATAAACTAGGACACCGATGCTATGCCCTGTTGAAAGTCTGCTCTGATTGTGATGATGGTGTTCTGAATGGACCACAAAGCGTACAGAATCCAAAATGTTCCAGGGCCCAAAGGCAGGCCTGTCCCTCAACTTTAAAATATCCCCTGCACTTATCAATAACTCACAACCCCAATATAAAACTCTGAGCTACAGTGGGAATATCAGTACCGACATACATTTCGCGTGGGCGAAGCTTGAATTTTGACAAAATAGTCAACTACATAATTATCATTGCAATCATAGATTTGTTCGACTTCGACAAAATGAGTAATTACTAATTAAAACCAACTACAAGACAGTGTACATGTATGTTCTAAAGCTCTACATATGCTGCTATCATGGGAATAATTAATTCCAATATATGAAGGGAACAAAATAACAAGTAACCAGAGAATTTCTAACCAGCAATCAAACTCAGAAACAGTTTTACCATCATTACCAATGTTGTACCTAATTCCATTTAACATGTTAAATGAGTTAACGCAAAAGTCAAATAACTAACAATATTTCATGCAGAAAAACTATTTTGACTGTTCCAACAAGTTTTTTTCAAACTGTTTTTGTTCAAACCAGTTATGTCCAAAAACATAAATACAACTTTAATATAACATACGAACACTAACATTTGTAAACTTTACCTATTAAATTTGTTGTTTGTTTACTTTTGTTTATTGCATATGTAATTGTGCCCAAGGTGCCTTTCATTAACAGATATGGGCTCATTTGAGTCCCATTCTATGTAAGTCAACAAATTCAGTTTCCACCAAAAATACCGAAAACTAGGAAAAACCAACAAGACCCCTCAAATAAGTTTGTTTTGCCCAATGTTGTGTAAACACATCCATTAGGAGAAGCAACTACAAATGCAAGTACATGTTTACCAAAGTTAAATGAGGCCAAAACAAAAGGCTAAACCAAAAAAATAATAGAAAAAACAGTAAATGTAAGATTTGTATAACTACAAAAGAGTTTCTAAAGCCATCTATTACGCTAATACTAGGATAACAAAAGGATTAACCCTAACTCCCTAAGCATTGTTACTGAACAATAAAAATCCTTCAAAATCCCCCAACTGCTTTTGTTGTCTAGGGAGTTAGGGTTAAGCTTGCTCCCTCCTTAGAACAGTTATCTTCTTATTGGATTCCTCCAAGTTTTGCTACACATTCCTTGAACTCTTCTGATGATGGTCGCTTGTTTGCATCTCGGCTCCAGCACTCCTTAAGAAGATTCAGGAGATCTCTAGCAACCTTAATGTCATCAGGAATCTTCAAAATGACCTCACCTTCCCCACCCATGACCTGGCGTTTTAGTTGATGCATGTTCAGACCAAAGAATGGTTCCTCTTGGCAGATGATCTCCCAAGCCACTAGAGACATTGAGTAGACATCAGCTTTGCACATGGCAGGTTGGTCAAGATCCTCTCCTGCTAGCACCTCTGGGGCGGAGTATTTGGGCGTTCCAACACCCTGAACAACCTTTGCCACAGATTGTGACATTTCTGTTTCATTCTTCATCATGCTGAGACCGAAGTCTGAGATTTTTGCAACAACACCGTCTCCAGGGACATCAAGTAGGATATTGGTAGACTTAATGTCGCAATGCGCCACCATCTCCTTATGCAGATAGGCCAAACCGTCAGCCATGTGCAGGATGATCTGATGCTGTTCCTTGTCGGAGTATTCGACTTCTTCTACATGAAGTGTCTCATAAAGACTCTTCTGCATGTACTCCAACACAATAGCCAGGTTGGGAGTTGCAATACATGCACCAATGAACTTGACAATGTGGGGATGATCTAAACGACACAAGACCTTGACTTCCTCTTGGAACTGTTTCAGGCGTCTTTGAGACACGCGCTGAACGCGGAGTTTCTTGACGGCAACTACACTACTGTTCCACTTCGCAAAGTGAACATCCCCAAAACCTCCTTGGCCAATCTTCTGCTTAAGCTCAATCTCTTTGAACTGTATGATCGGCCCATCGTACTTGAACGATTTGATCACTGTTTGAGCCTCCTTACCTGGGTTCATTTTCTGCCATTGTTCAACCTGATTCATACGCCTGACAAGATCTAAAACTTTGTCAACCATGTACTCTTGGTCTTGGACAGGGACGTCTGGTCTGAAATCTCCAAAATCTTCTATTACCTGTTGACAGAATGTTAAATATAAATTACAAAATGCAATTACTTTATACAAGGTATATTTTGGCCTCTGTCCATTCATTGAAGGACAAATATTCTAGAAGTCCAAACTGCATTTAGTTATACTTACAGGGTTGTAAAGGATCTCATCAAACATCTTCCGCATTGGGTGCGTTGGCTGAGTTGACTTCCTCTTGTTTTGGCTCTTGCTGAGACTTGAAAATGGCCTGGTTCCAATTTTCAGACCTACTCTATCCAGATCTCGATTCAGGGAGTTGTCCACATAGTACCGTTTTTCACTTCTACTTTGATGAGAATGCGGTGCCATTCCAATAGATTTACCAACACGACCAAGACGCCTGTTCATGGGGCTATCCACATAGCACCTTGCTTCTGAATTTGAGGCTCCACTTTTGTTGGGTGAACAGACCGAGCTTGTTCTCTGCTTAGGGACAGGTATTCTCTCCTGTGGATCACCAACATGACCAGCCTTTCTATTATAATCTTTATCAACATATGTGCTGCTGCTACTACTACTTGTACCAAAAGCAGAAGATCCTTTACTGGGTGATTTACATGTAGATAAAGACATGGATCCCAAGGCTGCTCCGGCACAGCCAATGCTTCTGTTAAGGGCGTTGTCTACATAGGTAGTGTGGCTTGATGAAGAACCACTTGGAGATCCTGGAGAGGATCTAGACACAGGCATAGAACCTATTGGAGATCCAACACGGCCAATACTTCTGTTGTAGGCATTGTCTACGTAGGTATTAGGGCTTCCGGATTGGCTGCCACTTGAGTAGTCACCTCCTGAAGAGTAGCCACTACCTGGTGAGTAGCCACCATCTGAGGATCCTGAAGTTGATCTACACACGGGCATAGAACCCATAGGAGATCCAACACGACCAACACTTCTGTTGAAGGCGTTGTCTACATAGGTACTGGGGCTTCCTGACTGGCTGCCATTCGAGTAGCCACCACCAGACGAGTAGCTACTAACTGGTGAGCAGCCACCTCCTGTCGAGTAGCCACTCGAGTGGCCACCGTCTGAGGATCTTGAAGATGATACAGGCATAGAACCCATAGAGGCACCCACACGTCCCACACTTCTATTGAAGGAATTGTTGGCATATGTGCTTCCTCTGGGCATGATGAAGTTTTAGTTTTGTCTGAAAACAAATTAATAAAGATAAGGATCAACAAACAACTCTAGTTACTTGTCCCCACACATGTCACTATAGGGCTACCCACTACGTCTCTTTTTCTTTCTTTTGGAGGCGATTTCTCCTGAAATATTGTTTACTGAAGTTTCAAAGCAACAACTGGACTTCACTTTAAAATAAAATTAAATTAAAATAAAAGTTTCAGAAGTCAAGCAAACTTTGTACAAATACAGTGTACATGTACAATAATGTTCTTGATCAAATGCTATTATACTAATCCAGCAAGACCATAGACTGGGGGGGGGGGGCAATATACAAATATAACATGGTTTGAGGGTGGACAGTCGATATTAGCTCCCCGAGGTATTAGAAGTTGGCAAACTAGTTCCCGAGGCAAAGCCGAGGGAACTAGTTTGTCAACTTCCAATACCGAGGGGAGCTAATATCGACTGTCCACCCAAAATAAACCATGTTATATTTGTTTTACTATACCTCATACATATTTAGTTGTATTACAATAATAAGAAGCATCATTGTCATTGAGCTCGGGAAAACGCGAATTGACATTTACGTGTGCTGCCATCTTTTCATGTGTATGTAGCTAGGGCGATGTTCACGCGTGCATACTACACCCGTGCGACTGTTCCCCGATATTGCTTCGTAAAGCGCATGCGTAGTAGTTTAACGCATATGTTAAACTACTACGCATGCGTATTTACCCTGTGCGTGAATACTTGCTGGCGCTTGGTAAACAGACAAAATAGCATCTGGCACGTGACGGTGAATGGACCAGTGAGAATTCAGATCTCGATCATGAATATGTATGAGGTATAGTAATACAAACCATACTTGAATGACTTGAGTCCAAATTAAGTTAAATTTTAAGTGACTCATGTCACTATGTACAAGAGATTTGAGCACCTGTGTTTAGGAAGTTTCAAATGAGCGTAGTCTTGTTTCAAAGAGAGTACAAAAAACTAGACTGCATATAATAAAATCAGTTTTGCAAACATTATCAATATTGTGCCTTCCCATTAAAGGTAAATGGTCGGGCATGATTGGGTTGATTTAGGCTGGGATGCCAGGTTGCCAATTATTTTACAGAACAAATATACTGTACAATCTAAACCTATAGTATACATACACCCCTCAAAATGTACTGTATAATTCCCTTATGATTGAGAAAACATTTGACTTTTCAAAGTAAAACAATTTGAATTTCAATGTGAGTTGTTAATTGAAATGAATTTATGATTTTGGTTAATTTTATTTGTGATTTTGGTTTGTTATGGAAGTATTTTAAATGAAAGGCACAAAATTAGTGTTTGGTAATGTACGTTCATTTTAACCCTCTTGACCTCTAGTATTCAAGAAAAACATTTATAAAAAAAAACATGTGAAAATTTCATCACAATACAGGTTCTCACGTTTTTGAGAAAAAAAAAACATTATTCAGTAGTCACAGATTTATGATGGCACTGCTCAAATGTTAAGTCCGAATTTTAAAAAGTCGTTTACGGGTAATTGGAACTGAAAATGGACTGTTTCAGTGAGGTATCTGGAAACCCGGATACCTGGCACAGCCTTAGTTAATAGATTATCAAATTATTTTATCTTGGAGAAAACAGGGATATTTACATAGAAATGTTTTTATTTTTATTTTCAAAAACATGAGCACCATTGTGGAATTTTACTTGTGCTTCAGCCCTTCCAAGCCCCCCATCCCTAACCTGTGAAGTTTCACCCCACTCCCCACGTGTTTTAACCAATGGATTTTTTAATTTTTTTTACTCAAGACCATTTCCTACCAAGTCCTAAAAATCATAATTTCCCGTTTCAAATATTACAAAATTATAAAGTCAATTCCTTGGTGTGATGGTGCTACTGTCAGACACAACATACAAGAAGAGGAAAATGTGGTTAACTTCAACAATGAATAACTAATCATGTATAATTAGGCATATATTCAGGAAATAATTTGAGTGAGCACATCCCAAGCCATGTTGGCCAAATCTGGTAGTCATGGGCTGTTAAAACCACAATTATGATACACTTTGCACAAACGTGGCGCCCAATGGTAAACTGCATTCTTTCATTGGAAAACTGTAATGGCAACAATGTACTCTTTCAGTTTCTCCTGAGGACGATCAGAGCATACTGATCGAAACGTCGAGTTGTACCTCCAGTTCTTTTCAGAACTAATTTCTACAATAAGCATTTCTCATGGTGTCACCACAATTAGTCTTACTTATCCTCTTCACCATGCAAAGCTACAAGTTCAACAATGTACTCTAACACTAACAGGTGGGATAATCATAAAGACTGCTACTTAGTGCAAGCATGTGTATTAGCAGCTCTACAACAAAATGGGCAACATCTCAGTGCATTGAATGTGCAAATATTCATTGCTCAAATTCAAAATCTTCCAAAATATTGCTCCCAATCCTCACTTGACTACACTTTCCTCTCCTTAAGTGTGTCCTCTAATCATCTTTTAAAGGAAAATCTGTGATAGGCCTATTTGTCATATTTGGATAGAAAAGTGGCGGTTGTATTCTACATTCTTTCCCAACCTTCCTCTCAATGGTATTACTATTAGGCCAAAAAAAAAAAAAAAACATGTTTAGCGTCCTGCCTTTTTGAAAAAAGGAAGCAGGAGGGCCTTTTTTTTTTTTTTTTTTAAATGGCCGCTCGACACATTTTTAAAGACAACCGGCCGGGCTATTTTTCAAGATGGCTGCCAGCTTTTTTTCAAAATGGCCGCCACTTAGACTCAGGAAATGACATATTGGCAACTATAGTTTTGGGGCGATTGCATGAATAGTCTCAAATCCAGCCGTTTTTATTTATATCACTGTAGACGTGCCACAGAAAAACTGCATGCGGATGTACTATAAATTTTAAAGCGACTGTAAAAATGGTAATACGTTTTACACGTACGCTGGTTTCCGTGTTCTCTTTGTCTTTCAACACTTTTCTATTTGCTAGTCCTGAGTTCCTAGATGTAGAGAACCAGTTAATATTTCACACGGGGCGAACTGACACGCGTATGATAATCGACAACTTTATACACGGTGTGCTAAAGTTTTAAAAAATACGATCTTATTTATTTTAAAATTTATTTTTTTCGTCTGAGATCGTTAAAATGTATCCTTTTTTTTCGTAAAAAAAAAAGAAAAAAAAAGGAGGCGGCCTCTAAAAAGGAAGCGGGCGGGGACGCTAAACATGTTTTTAAAATTTATTTGGCCTTACATCATACATGTATCCTCAATTTACCCTAAATGATGCACCTAAGGTTATATAATCAACTGGACGGTAACTTACAAGTGAAATTAGCAGTTTGGTGTTTCAGTTTGTTTCAGTGAAGGATTCTCTTGTATAAATGCGGAATTTCAATGCATGATCATATGCGTGGACGTCCTTGAGCCGCTTTTGAGACGCACAGAATTGTAGTCATCAGAAAATTGATGTTGGTATAATGACTCACCCCCAAACTGTTAAAGTTTATGGGGGCACAGAAAATGTACCCAAGAAGAAAAACAGTTGAATCATGCTTCATCTTATTCCAGATGGTTGTAAAATTGTTTTCAATCTTGAAAATAAAAATATTGTTTTCGATTTTTAAAATAAAATAGTATAATTTGGAGAAGCTCTCAAAACTTTTAATCAATATTCTTGAAAGACCAATAAAATGGAAGGTGGTTAAAATTTTTGCAAAAAGTACTTTAAAACTTTGAAATGTGTAAAAATGCTGTTAACATTTTGTCAAATAAAAGATTTCTTTTCATAAACCATGATATTAATGTTTCATTTTCTCAATAATTTTCCACTACCGTCGAAATAAACACCAACGAATTAAGTAGTCTTCGTTCGGTTCTTCTGTAAGGAATGTGTCCATTTTGAGGATCAGTATTTCTTTAAAAAATCATTACAAATGCAAAGCATTCATATATTTTGGTTTCCACAGACAACAGCTTGTTGACGACATAGAACAATAAAATCACAGATGTTCGTGAAAAAAATTTAGGTCATGTATTGATGTAAATCTCTTAATATTTGTATCTAGTAAAATCAGTGGTTAAACAACTTTTTCCACTTTCACAAGCACTAACTTTCCAGTAAATCATACAATTTCACTATAATTTTTATTTCTGTAACAAGCACGACTTAGATAAGTTTATGCAACCAGTAGCAGTAATACGCCATAATTTTGTAAGTTTTCCGAGAAATGCTAAGCCAAAAGTAGGTGCGTCATTTCACGAGTGCGGCGAATTACGTACATGGACGATACACAAGTTACCTGCACAGACTAGTAATATTATCTTGGCCTATTTTAAGGTTTTGAGATTTTGACAAGACAATGTAATTTTTTTGTTAAAATTTGCGTTATCAAAATTACAAGTACCATACCAACCTTTCCTTGAAAATGAACTGGCATCACTGTCGTGCCCTCCCAAGTAGCTGTCACTGGCGCTTCTAAGTTCTACACGTAATTCGACGGTCTTATTCCAGTTGCATGGCTCAAATCGTACCCTAAGCTAGTCTTGGTTCAAAACTGTGTTTGTAATGTTTATGAAACACGATCACACGAACGCTACAATCACGAACTAGAACTGCTACCACACACGAACCGCTATGTGTTTGATAGCGGTTCGTGTATGTGGTAGCGGTTCGTGATTATCGCGTTCGTGTGTAGCGCCGTGGGATCGTGTATCAAAAACATACAAACAGTTTTGAACCAAGACTACTGCCGCAGTGAAAACGAAGACAAACCCAGAGTCATAATTTGTGTGTGTCAAGCATTAAAGCCACCTGCCATTATCGCTCGGGGACATAATTATACCCGCCCTAGCCCTGCTGCTGCCTCATGCGATTTATTTTTTATGCAGGCCAGAATTTCCGATGTACACCCACCTATGCATTTGTATTCTGAAAATGAATTTTGGACTTATCTTTCCTTAAAAAGAATTAAATTTAAACAAAATGTTTCTGCAGACTGTACTGCACTTCATTCATTTATAATGAAAACAAACAATTTAGAATTTAACCCTCCTATGCCCAGGCTGAAATTTGGCCCAGTAAGCACCGCACCCACAGACCGTCACTTGAGTATTTTTGGTTGCATTGCCAATATTATTGTTCACACATGTGTATAAGAGTGCTGGAGATAGTGGCAAAGTCAAACACACTTGTGTATGTCTTACAAGTTATATGCAGAGTCACACAGAGCTGTGTTGTACTGCATAAGTTACAGTCGAGTGGTTTTGGTTTGACCTCCTACCACAGCCACATGTCCTTGCATTTATTTGAGTGCACTGCACAAAGTCAATGGGTTGGGAGTGACATACAAATTTTGAGTGTCTTTGATTGTTAAACCTATAGGAGGGTTTTAATGTTACTTAGTAAATTTAAATGTACACATGTGACACCTGTGTGACAGAGTTGGGGGGGGGGGGGCGCAGATACAAAACCCCCCTCCCCGAAAAGTCTGTATCTGCCCCTGAAATTGGCTATACGATAACACTATTAGTAATCTCAAAAAAATATACTGATCAACTTAATAGGATACTACTGTCACGATCAGAGCAGACTTTCAACAGGGCATGGAATTGGTGTCCTAATATAAACACAGTGACTGGAAATTACCGGCTCATTTATGCAGCATCAATGGTAATACAAACTTACCATGTGGGGGGTTATTACTTTCAGTCACTGAGTTCCCCCATGTTCTTTTTGTGTGTTTTTTTTTTTAATGCAACATGTTATTATTGGGTGTCAAATTGTAATGTCTTATTTCCAAATTGCAACACAAAGCCTGTGAACTAAAACAGAAATTGACAACAAATACTCTTTTTTATTCAATTTCATAATTACAGATTTATTTTGTTTTAATGTCGGAGGCGGCTTGTCTTTTTTTTATACATGTACATAACAATGTGGCAAACAAGAGAACCATATTAAATAATTCTTTTATACTATAGCTACAAAACAACATTGCCAAATCCATGGTTTGTTTTTCCCTATTTAACCAAGGATATCTGAGAAGTATGTAAGAAAATAAGAAAAATATAAATTTGCCAGTATTACAATTCCGACTGGCTAATTTATTGTTTCCCGCATATGGGAATACGCATGTACTGGCCCACACAATCAAAATAATAAGGGGATCAATGGCAAACGACATAAACTCATGCTAGAAATTTTTACAAAAATATCCAGTTAATGTTTATCTGTTTTTTTTTTTTTTCAGCATGATAAATATGCAGGTTAAATGAGAATAACATTAATCATAAACAAATTTGACAGCTTTATAGGACCATACATGTACAGAGGGAGAGTAAGTGGCAACGACAGAACAACTTTAAAGAATTAAGTATAGAGTTGGTCATTCCAAATAAAATGGTAACACTTGTTTAGCCGACGATGTCAATCTTTCCAAGAATAATTTCATCTGAATTTCATTATGATTTCCATAAAAAAAAAAATAATAATTTGTTATTACCAAACATTTTATAGGTAAAAGTATTTTGACATAATATGGTTCATCTACTAGGTTGGGGCAAGCTTTGTGACACGGTGTCCTTATTACGTAGGTAGATGTACCATTCATTATCCTTATTATGAGTACACATTCTCAGTTGTTTTTCAAATTAGAATGAAATCAATCTCTGTGCCTTGAATAGGAAGTTACAATAATGTGAATTAGGAATGATAATAAATGGTACATTTACCTACAAACAAGAGACACCAATCACAAAGCTTGCCTCAACCTGATTGAATGACCCATATCTTGATTCAAGCATACTCCTAGAAGCACGTTTGCCAAAGCTACCACTCGTGTATTTTCTCAAAATGCGCCATCTAAGTCATGATAACATTTTCAAAAAACATTAATGATATTTATAGAAATCACTTTGAACAAGTATTTCAGATGAAATCATTTCACAGGATGATTGTTAGTTACTTTCCACACTTTATCAATTATCTTTCAGATAATAAGTAATTTTGTACCAATGTTGAAGCAAACCTTAACAAACAAAAAAACTGCATTTTGAGTGTCTGATTTTGAACAAAACTGACATAATTATTTGAAATAGTTTGCTTACAGCTAGAGATTTCCTTATTGTCCATACAAGGGTGAATTACTACCTTAATGCCAATATACATTGATGGTAAAATGTCTGTAAATGCATTTGTATTTTATATTTAATATATGTGTGAAAACCAATCTGTGTAAGTTTCAGCTTATTTCATTTTTGTCCTTAACCCTCCTACTGTTTGACCATTTGAAACCATTCAAAATTTCCACTTACCAAAATGGCCATTGGTTTTGTACACACATGGTGATACCATTTGAAAAGTGTTGGTAGCAAGCTTTACTACCATTCAAATCCATTCAAATGGTTTTTGAATGGTGGATACACTACACCTTGGTGTGTTTCACATAGCCAAATGGATTCAAATGGTGAATGTACTACACAGTGGCTTATAAATCATTCAAATGGTTTTGAATGGTGGATACACACTACACCATGGTGTGTTTCACAAAACGAATGGTTTCAAATGGTGCATCAACTGGTCTGAAAAAGGCACCAAAAGTAGGAGGGTTAACGAGCCAACAATGAAAATGCATTCAGATTGTTCACATTCATTCCAAAGTGCAATTTCTGTCTTTGGATGACAGAAGTTCATTTTGGAAATTATATCACTGATTTTACTTAATCCATATCCCCCGATCTACGTGATAACCCGTAGATATGTAAAATGCTACAAACGCCGACCTACGTGATTTTCCGTACCGTGTTTTTGTCCAATTCCAATTTACTACGTTTTTCCGATGACTGTATTTCATGATTATAGATATGAAATTAGACAAGTCTGATATTATAATAAAGTGCATGTTCTCCTCTTTCCATCAGTATATTATGTGTCTGTGTCAGTGATTGTAATATTCTCTAAAAAAGTAATATTTCTGATTGTGTGCAAAAACAATGTATCTCTGTGCGGGGGGGCTTAGGCACATACAGTCTTTTGTGTGTTTACATGGTTAGGCGGATATGGGTTAAAACAAAAACACCCGAGACAGAAACATTTACAAGGGATGTTTGACACCATCATCAACTTGACAAATCATCTTGACACCAAGTAAGTTTTATGTAAAACGGTGATCATTTTTGTTTTCCCAAGATTACTAACTGTGTATATTGGCTTTAAACACACACACAAACACACAGAAAAATGTTGGTTTCAAGCGGATTAATGTTTGCATTCCTTAATATCATAACATGTTGTATTATTTCATCAGCTTGGACATTATAAACTTCATGAAGCACATGGTTCAACAATATGTTGTAAGCATTGGGTAAATCCTTGAGTAAATAATGTATTTCTTGTTTTCAGGACGGGGGCGTGTTCTCATGAGACCTGTCAATCACATTGTTGATTGACCAATAAGGCGAAGCTATTTAAATGAGGTCCCGCATACAGCATGTGCCATTAAATCCGAGACATTTGTGGAGTGCAGAGTGAAGACGATCCACAAATGTCTAAACCTAAGACTATAGTAAAAGCATGATCAAGTTTTCAGGATGGTGGAGGATTACGGGTGATCCAAGAGAGATTAGAATCTAGACTGGAAACCAGCCCTTAAAAGGGTATTCTCCAGTTAAGACACTCCAGGTAAGACATGATTTTAATTGGTTACAGTAGGATCAGCGTGCACAGATAATGCATCACTTATGCATTTGATGTATTTGACCAGAGGCGATGTACCCACAAGCCTTTCTATGTGACATCATGTGTACCAGTTATACACTAAAAATGACATTTACTTAGCAGAAATCTATTACCTACATGTAAATAAGGTGTGGCAGCCTGCAGTAACCCATTTCATGACATTGTACACAAAATGCAAAAATGAGTTTGGCTACCCTACCATAAGGACATCATGAGATATGGCTATGGCAATCTAGTTTCCAGTACTAGATATGACGCGAACTACATGTGACCCAACGTAATTTGACGTTAACTACATGTGACCCACTACAGCAGAGTGGTGCATGTGCGGTAACAGTACTTGGGTGTGCTGGCTGATCTCCCAGAATGCACTGCTGCTTTTTGAAAACATTGTCAGTCACTAGAATACAACGTAATGAATGGCATAAATCTATTGTTCCTGGGGACTGCATGTATGAAATGGACTATCATTGGCATACTTATCGCAGATAAGACATTTGAAAGAATTCCTCAAGCCAACGATTTTTAAGTGTGTGTCCATTCGCTAGCGGTGGTTGCACCGGTTTATCACATTTATAACACGCAAAATTATACAGAGAAATAACTTTAAGGCCTATTCTGATAATATGTTCCATTACAAACATAGTCAATTTCAAAAATTGTTCATGTTTAAATTTTTTGGAAATCACTTTAGTATTAAGGCCAGAATCATAATAAATGTGCACAGGTTTCACAGTGATAAGCCTGTAAATAAATAATGTACAATCTATGTTTGGATCCAGATTTAGAGCACACCAGGTGTCCCAAACTACTAAGGTGAAAATAACACTTATACAATGCTGTGTAGCCGTGTACTTGCACTGCAAAACGAGCAAGGGCATATGACATAAAACACAATAAAGGGGGCCACTTTGCATCCGTCACGTTAGCAGTTTTTCCAATGGTTGTTATTTATTTTTAAGTACCTGAAACCGACCAAAAAGTGTTTCAACATGTGAATGGACATGCAGGCTTATACTAGAACTAATTTGAGTTGATTTATTTTATTATTTTATTTATTTATTTATTTTTTTACCTTCAAATTTCCATAAAAATTGGACGGAAAAAGTTACCTCACTTTTCCGTCCATTTGTTGATGGAAATTTTAGGCTAATTAAAAAAATAATAGTAATAATCAACTCAAATTATCTTTAGGATAAGCATGCATGTCTTTTCAAATGTTGAAATTCTTTTTGGGTGGTTTCAGATATTAAACAAAAAATTACAACCATTAGAAAAACTGCTAACGTGACGGTAGGAAAGTGGCCCCTTTTATTGTGTTTTATGTCATATAACAATGGGAACAATAGGTCCTCAGTTGCTGGTTCTTCGTTTCCAGAGGTCCACGGAAGGACGTCGTGTACAAAACCAATGGAGATTGCTTCAGAAAGAGTCCAAACACATGGAAAGCATGACTATGCGACATGCCAGATTTTTTTAATGGTTTTCCTAAACCGACAACACATCGTATGGGAATAAAATTGATACAACAGTGACGGATGGTTTCCCAGGCTAGGATTTTATCTTCCACCTCATGGGTATAGCATCAAGCTTGCATTCAAGAATGGTAAAACGATTGAACGTGTGTTGCCTGTCCATGAAACATCTTGATCAACTCTTATTTCTGGCCTTCAACCATGTACACATTGAACAGATGTGCATAAATATTCAAAACAGGCATTCAAACTTGATCATTGATTGCTTCCCTTGGAAAAGCTGGGGGGGGGGGGGGGAGTCAAGAAATAGATTGCAAGATATACGACATAAAACACAATAAAGGGGGCCACTTTCCTACCGTCACGTTAGCAGTTTTTCTAATGGTTTTTTTTTAGTATCTGAAACCACCCAAAAAGAATTTCAACATTTGAATAGACATGCATGCTTATCCTAAATATAATTTGAGTTGATTATTACTATTATTTTTTTAATTACCCTAAAATTTCCATCAACAAATGGACGGAAAAGTGAGGTAACTTTTTCCGTCCAATTTTTATGGAAATTTGAGGGTAAGAAAATAAATAAAAAAATAAAAAATAAAATAAATCAACTCAAATTAGTTCTAGTATAAGCCTGCATGTCCATTCACATGTTGAAACACTTTTTGGTCGGTTTCAGGTACTTAAAAATAAATAACAACCATTGGAAAAACTGCTAACGTGACGGATGCAAAGTGGCCCCCTTTATTGTGTTTTATGTCATATCCACTTGGTTGGTCGCACCATGCTGGTTGAACAAATCAGTCAAAAGTCTTGTTCAAAGACTATTTTTACTTGACTAACTGCTTCATGATGCGGTGTTTATTAGTGTATTCTAATGTGTTATGTGCTGCATTTATGTGTAGTGCATTTGCTCTAATGTGTAATTGTTGGCTGAGCTAACTGATATTTACTGTACCTTCATCACTGTTTTGATAATACCAGAAGTCTATTACCTACATGAAGTGTGCCAGCCTGCTGTAAACCATACCGAGGCATTGTACTCCAAATGCATGCACGCACGCACGCACGCACAACAAGCTTGGTTATGAGTTTAGCTCATGTGTAGGTTTATAGACTTCTCATAACACATAAAGTTTGGCCAATAACATTTCAGTCAACCTTGCACAATGGATCAACACTGAACCTGGATTATGCTAAAGGTAGGTACAACATTGGTAATGTTGGCAAAACTGCTTCTAATATGTGTATTCTCTTTGATTAAAAGACAACTAACCTGTGACTGTTTCAGCTTATTACGTAAGTGCAGTTAACAAGAAAAATGGGCAAATGCATTCTGATTTTTGTTTTTATTCGTCTTATGTGGAATTCAGGAATTAGTAACCATTCCTAAATTAGAACTAGAAATTAATTAACTTTTCTTAAAAGAGACAGCACATTAGACAAAATTATTTTGAGGGAAGATTGATAGTTTTACATAACAATTCAACCATTTGGTTACTGATGAATACCAATCATTGAAAACAAACATAATCAAAGAGGTAAAAATTTGCCAACAAACGAATCAGCATAACTACAGCTATTTTAAATTGAAAATACTACTCAATCTAGTTCCAAGGGACACGATGGAACCTCAACTTGACTTGTTCCAAATCCAAAATACAAACATAAAAAAATAAACTAGAACCAGTTATGACTGCCATAATTTTTTTTTTTTTTTAGGAAATCTGATAAATTTGCTTATTTAATGTGGGTCTCTAAGCAAATATCAATATTGACCTCCCCCATTTATAGAGGTTATGTCATTAGGAAACTACGTGTAAACAATGCAAGTTGTATAATCTAAATTCACAGTAAAAGATTGTAAACTATAAAGTCATTTTCTCTGAACCCCTTTTGAATCAAAATCAGCAAAGCTGGGGAAAAACAAATGGCCTCTCTTATATTTACATAAGAGCATTATAGATATTCTCGGTGCTTTTGTTGGCAAATACTGGGGGGGATCTTGTCCACTGAAGGGGCAACTGTGCAAGGGCAATATCAGGACGGCAAACACATAAGAGGGCCATTTCTTTTACCCTGTTTGCATGTATGTACAACATACACTGCACCTCAGGTTCACCTTCGGGGTTCAGAGAAAATGACTTCTTACAATATTTTACCATTCTTGAATAGTTATACCCAATGACCGCAGATCTTAGCTGTGGTGCCCCTCCGCGTTGGTCATAATGCCCCTTTGGTTGGTCTCTAAATTTGGAGGCAGCCAAAGCCAAAGTGGCCGTACTCTCTCAATCCTTAAGGTCGAGGCCCGATAACCTCTCTAAAAATGGGGGAAGGTCAATTACTGATACTTGCTCAGAGCCCCACTTTAAAGGGATGGAACAACATTGGTTATTAACCTTTTCAAAATTACTGAATTGTTATTCTGAAGTTAGTCAATATACTAATCATCCTGAAACATTATTTGGTCTGAAATGCCTTCATTTCACAGAAAACAAAAACAAATTGAATATATCAAAAAAAGTTACTACCATCTGACAACTTTAAAAGAAATTCTCTAACAAAATTTAATGCCTTATCACACTTTTCTCATGATTTAGAGACTTCCCCTTGATTTCAACCTTTCACAGATTGCTTGTTTAAATTTATCTTGATTCAAATAATTTGGATTCAAATAGAGTGAGCATGCTCATAGAAGCAGTTTGGGCAACATTACCAATGTTGTACCTTCCCTTTAAATTGATTTGTTTCAAACACAATTAGTTTCTAAAAAATGACATTGATGTTTACAACTATAACATGGGTTTTCATTTCAACCCAAATGTTTTTAATATTGAAACGCAAGAGGGAAGGAAGGGGGAGTATTTCAATAAAAATGAATCATACATCACATGCCATACTTTAGTGTCTCCTTTAAAAACTAACACCCTTTCAACTGATTACTTCCCGTTGGTCTGGCTTCCACTTACTACCACCGAAATAAACAAGGGATACCAGACTTTGTGTAATGTTATGTGAGACTGGTAATGTTATGTAGTCAAGCTCAAACAAGATTGTCACAGTTCAGTAGTCGGCGAAACATGCATCAACAAATTGTGGAGAAGGTATATCATCCCGAAGTAAGCAGACAACTTTGGTATTCAGATATTTGTGCTAAGCAATATCAAACAGAGGCTGCTAAGTAAATTTTCTGGTGAGCGTTTTTTTCATCTACATGTGTACTTAGCAGCTCTAGGAAATTGGCACTCTGCACATGTACTTCTGATGGTCAATGATCTCCAGAGAAATTAGGCACAAACGAACATCTACGTGCAACTCCAGGGTTAATGTTTTGCCACCTACATGTACATATACATGTATTTTGTGTATGTATAATTATATTCATTACTGTAAACATTGTACTTATGTCAGGGCCACCTTGGAAAGCAGTGTTTTTCACTGAATGGTGCTACCCTGAATAAAGAAAGCTGAAATAAATAAATGTAACACACCATTGTTGCTCTTTTCAATTCTAGCAGTGATCTAAAGTAATGCACCCTTAACCCTAACGTCCTAGGCATTCATTTGGGGTCCAGTACACTGTACTACAAAATACTACTCAATTCTCATCGACCAGTGTAGTAAAAGTACTCCATACTGCAGTTTACTCAAGTAGTATTTTGTAGTATTCAGTGAGGTTAGGGTTAACGTGTTACGCATAGATTGGATGGTTTATGACACCCACCAGTAAAACTAACATCATGGAGGGTCGCACAGCATGAACCCTAATAAGGGCAAATGCTGTCATCAGAACACCGAGTGATGACGGGAATAACAAATCAAAGAGCTACACACTGATGAAACCCTTCAGACACTAGTGTTGCCACACACCAGGCAATCTATCCCACAAGTTTGATGATGACATGATCAAGAACTGTAGTAACCGTTATCCAGAGGTAATTCTTTCTTTTCTATTCCACCCCCTGACATTTCTCAAGGTCAACTCGCCCGGGGAGTTTGATAACAATACAGCCTTAAATTCAAAATATCACGTAAGAAGCAGCAACCAAACAAACGGCCAGCTTAATAGGACAGTATTGTCACGATCAGAGTGGACTTTCAAACAGGGTATGGAATCGGTGTCCTAGTTTAAGATGAAAGCAGTGACTGAAAATTACTGGCTCATTTATGCAGTCAGCAACGGTAATATGACCTTATCATGTGGGTATTATTTTCAGTCACTGAGTTAATCTAAAAACATGCCCTGCTGATTGTGATGATATTGCGCCTTTAATGACACAAGGGAAGTCTTTAAATTCAGCTGAAAATGTCCTACAAATGTTGTGACAAGATTAGAAATAAGGCTGTCCCGTTGTTCCAAATTAAGCCACATGAATGGTAGCGTTCATCTCCAATTATCTTGTGTGACGCTGCAAGCGACCAACTTGAAAGCAACAAAAGGCCCAGGATATTCAACAAGAGATACATAGGTAAAACTTGTAGCTTTGCATGGTGAGGATGATAAGTCACCGCAATTAGTCTTACTTAAAAGAGATACATGTTTGCTAAAATCAAAGTTCTTAAACAAAAAGCCCCACATCCTTTGAATGGAGGATGGAACCACAAAACCAATTAACAAAGCCTCACCAAAACAAAACAAAATAATTTGTTTGATTCAGACTCCTTCAATTAAATGGATTTAGTTTGAAGGTACAGACACTGTTAATGCCTTTGATGCATTTAACCTTCTGAACCACAAGGTCAATTAGTCAAGAAACAATATTGATATCTATTGGCACAACAAAACCACGCATTATGATCACCTGTGCTCATTTGTTATCAACGATTCCGTCTTAACTTCCGTTTTTTAACAAATATTTTATTAATCACAGGCAGAAATTCTTCTCGCACTTGGGAAAACTACGCAAGCCAGCAACACAAGTGTCTTTATTTAAGTGTGTTGGGGAAATGCTGTTTCATCAAATAATGTGAGGTTTTAGAATAACAGAACTTTGTTCAGAAGATTTATTTTCCATGGTTTTTCCGTGACATCTATGCTCACATGAATTGTAACAAAGAGAGAACACAAAATTTATTAAAATACATGTACATGTATACATGCATTACCAAACCACTTCTCCCACCAAAAAACAAACCTAACCCCCTTCCGCCAACAAAGACCTCACCTTAATATCGAATAACTGTAGCTACAGAACAAAGCATTAGTTTGGATCAGATGGTATAATGGGTACATGTTACAAGCAATGTATGATATCTATGCATGGGTGTGTCACTTAGGGTTGTTACACGTGACACTTTGTAAGATTTGTGGTTTCCAGACAGTTGCCGTGTTGGTGGTTCTAAAGAGCTGAATAGATAGGTTGCAACTGATGTCACACAATGCAAAACCTGCTATCTCTACAGACAAGTGCCGTGTGCAGCACATTAGTTTCAAATATCATTGGTTGATTAAGCCCTGCGCACATGTACATTTTGTTTTAATTATTTGACTTGGCTTCCAGCCAAATCCAAGTCACCCGTAAAGATGTTGTCTATTGAAAAACTTAGCCAAATTAGAGCACTAATATCATGTGTACTGTGAAGTTACGTGGGCACATCCATATACGTGCAAATCTACATAGCTAAATGTTGTGTGTGGCTATTTGTGCCTGTTTTTTCTACGCAAAAACCAAATACCCAAAACTAAAACAATCAGTTCTTTTGTAATTACTTGATTGGGGTGAAAGCAACATCTAGGTGCATCAAGAAAGCACGTACAACAAAATTGCAGTGTTTTCTAAGCCTCGGGTAAATGCATGTCAGAGATGCACGCTGAACCACCATGCACATGTAATATTGTTCCCAACATACCTATACAATCTCCACTTCGCACAACCTATCTGCACCCACAACGGCTTCCAAATCATTTGATGCACCCCGACAAAAAAAAAAAAAAAAATGGGCGAATTAGTAATTACATATAAGCTTTCTGGGCTGGCCACATCACTAGGCTTAGGCTTGTTATAATACTGAAAAGGACACATTAGGATCAGAGCACATTATTGATTTGCAAAATAACTCTTTGCATTCTTATACAACTTTTGAATACATTTATCGTCAATGGGCTGATGTTATTACTAAACACATCCAAGACTTTATATAGTGTCCCTCCTTGTAAATCAATGCCACACAAAAGTTTTCTGTTGTGCTTTAAGCAGAAAAAGAAACAAAAGCTGCTGCAATTACAGCTGAGCCCTTTAAAGCCCTGGTACAACATTGGTGATACTAACAAATTAAACAAATGAAATAAAAATGGTTAAAAGTTTGACCAAAAACTCTTGGTGTTAACTTAACCCATATCCGCCGATCTACGTGATAACCCATAGATATGTAAAACACTACAAACGCCGACCTACGGGATTTTCTATACCGTGTTTTTGTCCAATTCCAATTTACTACGTTTTTCCCGATGACTGTATTTCATGATTATAGATATGAAATTAGACAAGTCTGACATCATAATAAAGTGCATGTTCTCCTCTTTCCATCAGTATATAATGTGTCTGTGTCTGTGTCAGTGATTGTAATATTCTCTAAAAAAGGAATATTTCTGATTGTGTGCAAAAACAATGTATCTCTGTGCGGGGGGGGCTTAGGCACATACAGTATTTTGTGTGTTTACATGGTTAGGCGGATATGGGTTAATGATGGCATTTAACATCACTTTCAGAATTTATAGAACATCGTAATTCCTTGAACATCATAATTCCTTGAACAATTATACACATGACCATTGGTGCAGTCTTCTCATAAATGTGTG
Organism: Zoroaster sp. YZ-2022; assembly: GCA_029582265.1. Classification (NCBI taxonomy): domain Eukaryota; kingdom Metazoa; phylum Echinodermata; class Asteroidea; order Forcipulatida; family Zoroasteridae; genus Zoroaster; species Zoroaster sp. YZ-2022. The sequence goes on along the minus strand of CM055828.1, from coordinate 19,585,065 downwards.
GAGCAACTGAGCTGAGAAATTCCCAGGTTGGTTTATAACATGTTTTTTACCAGATAATCATTCAAGTGTACACCTTTAGTAATTACCCGATTACAAAATTACTGAATTATAATCTAAAAGTATTCCGTCTGTGCTGAAAGTCATTACAAATTTGAAATGGATCCATTTTCTGAATTAATCTTTCGTGTTAAATGACACAATGAAATGAGCTGAAAATTTCAGAGGTTTGTTTCTGTACATCTCTCTGGACTCTGGGTGCATAACAGGGTGTGATTTAACACAAGTTAAAAAAAAATGCTGAAAAATGGGCAGCAGGCCTGGGTCTCCCTTGGGTCTAGAGGACAAAGCCCCTGAACCTCCTGTGGGTAGCAGGCCTGGGTCTCTCTTTGGTCTAGAGGACAAAGCCCCTGAACCTCCTGTGGGTAGCAGGCCTGGGTCTCCCTTGGGTCTCCAGGACAAAGCCCCTGAACCTCCTGTGGGTAGCAGACCTGGGTCTCCCTTGGGTCTAGAGGACAAAGCCCCTGAACCTCCTGTGGGTAGCAGGCCAAGGTCTCCCTTGGGTCTGGAGGACAAAGCCCCTGAACCTCCTGTGGGTAGCAGGCCAAGGTCTCCCTTTGGTCTGGAGGACAAAGCCCCCTGAACCTCCTGTGGGTAGCAGGCCAAGGTCTCCCTTTGGTCTGGAGGACAAAGCCCCCTGAACCTCCTGTGGGTAGCAGGCCTAGGTCTCCCTTGGGTCTCGAGGACAAAGCCCCTTGAACATCCTGTGGGTAGCAGGCCTGGGTCTCCCTTGGGTCTAGAGGACAAAGCCCCCTGAACATCCTGGATGTTTAATTTTGGGAGATTTACAGACTCTCCACATCCGCACAAACAAGAAACTAGAGGTTTGGACACAATACAGGCTACTTCCTTGTTTCCTTAGTGGCTACTTCTCTTCTTTCAAGAAACTTTTGAGGCAAAGGGAGATTTGTAAAAAAAAAAATCCCTAAATCAGGAAAAATCCTGAGAAATCACAAGGCTGATATACAGAAAATTGACCAATGGTGAACTATCCCTGTAAGTATGAATTCCCCATAAGGACCTTTTACCAAACGTGTACCCGGGCTTTAAAAGAACCAGTCATGTAGCTATTATTGAGATAATTATTGAGAAAACTGGATCCTACACATCTGCCATCTTAGACCTATATTCAGGCAGGAACACTTGTTATGTGTGGTTGCTTTTAATATTCCTTCCTACATTTTATATAGTTATATACAATTACCAAGCAGTTACATCGGCTGCTACGGAGGTTAATACTACGTCATGTACGCGTTCTCATTCCGTAGTTTTTCTAGGTCCTTTGCTTGCTGCCGTAGAAATAATATCCTGCCAATGAAACAAGAAACACACATTTTTTTTGATTGATTTATTTTTTGAAAAATATATTGCCTGTTTTGTTTTTATCTTTTTGGCTATTTTACTGACGATTTGGTTTTATTATTCAATTTTTTTTTTTAATTAAAAAAACAAATTAAAGCCAAAAAGAAATGGGCAAACTTTGGGAAGACACATGATACACTTACAAAGTGCGCAAGTTCAAGGTTTGCCAATCAAGGAACTGTCTAAAAAATGAGTGGCTCAACGTGGTTGATAGGGCGATCATTATGGGTGCCTAAATTAATATAAACCTTACAACCAACATAAGGCCAACAAAAAAAAAGAAATTTTGAGTTGCCCTCCAGTGAAAATATTTGAAGGGGGGTCGGTCGGGATTTTTTATTTATTTTTTAATTTTTTTCTCCTTGACTGTCATTTTAAGATTGAAATGCATTGGAACTCAAACCACATATCATGTTTTTCATTTGTATACCTATCAGCAAGGAATTTTGCTTCAGAATAAAAGTATCCCAAGCATTTTTGTTGTACTTTTCGCTGTGATTGACACAGCAAATTCATCCATATTGCGTGCAATGCTCAACATGCAACACGTGAGTGGCCATTCAATTTGAAAACGTGTAGATCGAGTCGCAATCGTTGACACACGTACAGTGCGGGGAGCCAGTGCACAACGTGTGAGGGCCATTTGATTTGAAAACGTGTAGATTGAGTCGCATTCGTTGACATACAAAACAGTGCGCGAAGCCAGTGGAAAACATGTGAGGGGCCATTCGATTGGAAAACGTGTAGATTTGAGTCGCAATCGTTGGCACACAGTGTGTGCGAAGGCAGTGCACCATGTGAGGGCCGGGGCCATTCGATTTGAAAACATGTAGATTGAGTCTTGGGTACCGGTAAAAAAAAGTGGAAAATTTCACAAATCAAACGTATTATGTTTTATAGTTTTTTATACAAAGAAAATTGGTAAGTTTCATTAATAAATAGGCCTATGAATGACGGGGGAAAAAAAACAAAAAAAACAAAAAAAAAAAAAAAAAACCCGACCCGAGATTTCAGTACTTTTGGGTCGGTCGGTGGAGGGCAACTCAACATCTTTTTTTTTTTTGGCCTAATAAATGAATGTTAATTTTGTAAAATGTTCGAAAACTTTTTATTGTGAAATGAAGTCAGTAACGTTGCTAGATTTCACATGGCCGACTTTCCATACGGCATGGTCGTAGTGAAATCGCACATGTGAACTTCACATGGTATTACTTATGTATAAACATGGGGTGGCCTAATTGCTCCTACCCCCTGATTATGTGGGACATAGGAGTTACATGCATACAGAAAAAAACACTGGTGCATAAGTTAACCATACCATCAACACTATTGAAAAGTCATCATTGACAACGTCGCGTATACCCCAGTCTGGAGGAAAACAAACCCAGTCTGGAGGAAAACAAACCCAGTCTGGACAAAAACAAACCCAGTCTGGCCGTCTGGATGAAAACAAACCCAGTCTGGACGGAAACAAACCCAGTCTGGATGGAAACAAACCCCAGTCGGGACGGAAACAAACCCAGTCGGGATGGAAACAAACCCGGTCTCGACAAAAACAGACTCAGTCAGGACAAAACCTTAGTATTCATTTAGTTTATTCAGTTTAATTTTTTTAAATTATTATCAATCGACAATGGTGAAAAAATTGTATCGTAAAATCTGCGATAAAGGAGAAATCATTCCCTGTAGCATACCTCTGTTCTTGGAGTGTTGCCTGTATCTCTGAAGCCCTAACAAGGGACCTTGCAAACTTGAGATCAGCTGACACCTGCGCACAGAGTTCTGCACCGAGTGTGTGGGACTCTTCAAATAGTCTTTGGGCCTGTCAACCAAATGCAAGTAAATAATAAAACCTCACATACTAATTACGGCTTATATAAAATATAAGTTTCTTAACCCTCCTATAGGTTTAACAATCAAAGACACTCAAAATTTGTATGTCACTCCCAACCCATTGACTTTGTGCAGTGCACTCAAATAAATGCAAGGACATGTGGCTATGGTAGGAGGTCAAACCAAAACCACTCAAATGTATATGAGTCTGCAGTACATACACAGCTCTGTGCGACTCTGCATATAACTTATGTAGGACATACACAAGTGTGCTTGACTTTGCCACTAACTCCAGCACTCTTAGAGAAAAAAATACACATGTGTGAACAATTGGCAATGCAACCAAAAATACTCAAGTGACTGTCTGTGGGTGCGGTGCTTACTGGGCCAAATTTCAGCCTGGACATAGGAGGGTTAAAGCAAGCATACACCTTTGATAAAATGTCTGTAATAAATTCATACTATAAGAGTCAAGATATATGCATGAATTAAAAACCAACCTGTGAAAGTTTCAATTGATTTCATTGTGAAATATAGTTAAAATAAAAACAGTAAAACTGCATTCAGATTGTTCATTATTAATTCCAATGTGCAATTCAAAGCAAGTTTGGCATTCTGACAACTTATAAACTCAGCGCACATCGTAACCCTCTTAGCGTTGAATTGATGATAGTCACTTTGGCATCAAGTGAGCGTTGTGCGTACCCTCTATGCGCATATGTTAAAGGAAAACTTCACCCACTGTCAGGAATAACATATTGAAAGAGTGTGAAATGACATGTTGACTCCCAGTTTATTTTTTTAGTTGCTTGTGGTTATCCAAAAAAAAAAACCCCGAATATTTCATCACCGACTATACGAGAACTATGGAAGCCACCATTTTGTTTTAGAATCTGGTTAAATTCGGGATATTATGACGTAGTGTCTACACCATCGGTCCCAGCCAGCTGCATGGGCGCTGCATTATGCAAGAAGTCATGCGGTGCATGCACGAACGTGTTGGGGTCATGCGATCAACGTCCATGTTGTATCACTAGTGTCGATAATCATAACACACATACACGTATACCAGCTCGTATTTTCACGACGACCTATTGGGCCACTGGAACCTGGGAGACTGATGGTGTCCTGACTGTCCTCTTCCATTTCACTATCATTGTCTCTGTTGTGAAGGAAATGACCCAGACTCCATATTGGACAATTTAGCGGATAATAAATAAATAACGTGCGAATAACAACAATCATTCACAAGAGTATTTGCACACAATGTTCGCGTACATGAACGAGCGATGAAACAGTCGGGCACCGCTAGAGCTACCAATGAAATTGAAGTGTGCATCTAGGTGCCACTCCAAAGCACTCAATGTACATTATATAGGTGCAGACCAGATCCGTATTGAGATACGGCTCTGGTGAAGACATATGTCATAAATATTTAAACAACATGGATGCGTCCACTGTCTTACAGATCATGGATACAATTGACGTTCAATTCATTTTGGTTAACAAAGAAGCCTTACTACCAAGCAGTTTCTGTACATTACTCAATGCTCTTTAAGGTCACATTGATTCATTTATTGGCTGGAATTTTCCTTTAAGGTACTAAGTGTGAGTGTACTTCTGCCAACCAATTATCGCTGGAGATATTCCGAGTGTACGAACATCAACTGCAAATAGGGCTGTGCCGGGTATCTGGATACCCGACCGAAACTGTCATTACCCGGTTCCGTTTTTCGGTTCTGAGTACCCGTAAACGACTTTTTAAAATTGGGACTTACCATTTCAGCGGTGTGAACAAAAATTTTTGACTATTGAACAATGTAATGTTTACACTTTTGGGAGCAATTTGATTCAAGATAACGCCTTTGTAGTATTACATTTTCCATACACTTTTGTCCAACTGATACATTGTATCCAATCATTAAGACTCAAATAGCCTGGCTGGGCATGCTACAAACAAGTATCAAACTAGCTGCTCAGGATGGAATGTTTGCCTATTGTTCACAGTAATTGGATTAGTGGGACAATAACTGCTGGTTTATGTCTGCACTGGAGTGTGCAACATGATGTTTTAATAGAGGGGATTTTATTACAGGGGACGTCCACATTAATTGTCCTAATAAAAAAGTAGTTTTGAAATTGGTTTTGTTGTGTAATTATTTTGATGTGCCACCGACCATCCTTCAGCGTATCACCAACATTTACATTTATTTACCCACCGATACCGAGCTCTCTTGTGTATTACATTTGCTGACAAGGTGACAATTTGTTTCAAAAGAAAGACATAAAAAGGGAGGTGTTAAGTCGGTCATTGTCTTTGAAACCAACATTAGGATCCATAATCAATCGGATTTGAAAGGTATTATTGGTTGCGGGTTTGATCCCTTTCAATTGGGCAGCATATTTTTACAATCACCTAATCTATCAGTTGAAAAGACGTTTATGAGGTCCCGACGAAATGCGGTTGCTTATGATGAGCTGCGAATTATGGATCGTCCAAATTGGCTGAATACTAATTAAAAAGTAGACAAAACTTACACATACGTTTTGTTAAGTTATTTTTTGATGAGTGCGCATCCTAAATTTTAGACTCATTTCTTGACTGACCGATCAACACGATGCCACGTTGAACAGGGAATAGTCAAGTTTGGTCCCATTTTGAGAAAAAGGGGCCCAAATTGGTAAAAATTCATTCTTTCAAGAAACAAGGTTTATTGACATGTTTATTGACATTTAACTAAAGTTCATTGTGATAGAAACATATTAATATTCAAGTTCTGATTTTAGATTCGTTAATTTTTTGCAGTTTGTTAGTTTAATAATATCAAATATTATTTTAGTACGCAAAATCATGTCCTTATCCAAAGCCAACACGGCGTACGGGATATCCTTATTTAGAAGGCAGGGCGCGGCAAGGCACAAGCACATGAATTGTTTTCCCACAACAGGTTAGTTCCGCCCACATCGCCTTTGACCAATGCAGGGTTTCCCTTAACTTTATTTTTCACTCGCCGGCCGGGCTAGTAAACCAAACTTTTCACTAGCCCGCAAGCCTTTTCACTCGCCCGTATGTTTAAAAAAAATACTTTTAATCAAATCACTGTTTTTAGTAATTTAAGCATTTTGCATCAGAACGTGCATTATAAACAACAGTTGTCAGTTACCTTATTATTATGTGCATATTTGTTTCTGAGGCAATACTAATGTTTCTTTAATTAATAACTGATTCTATTCTAATAACAGAGGAAAATACAGTAATGCTTTTGCTTTAATTCTAGTGAAGAATGCTCAAACTTTCATATTTTATTTCTAACCAACTAAACACAACAATAATGAAAACTGTAAAAAAAACGTAAAGGGCACCAAGGCAATCTTTAAAAATAAAAATAAAAATTAACACACTCCAATTCAGCACATGCCAATAAGACTAAAGTTTCCTTTATCTGTCTCCGTTTGGGTTTTATTACATGTAGGCCTACATGAAAACAGTATAAACACTTACAGTTTATGTCACCAATTAAAAATAAATAAAAAACACGATGTTAACCAAAAAAAAACATCAAGTTTTATGCATTTGGATGTGGCAGTATTCAGTTCACTCTTTTTGTATTTGCTAGTCGACCCTTTGACAGCATGTTGATGACCACCAAAAGCCCGGCCACGTAATGTACATACGTACGGTACAGCGACACGACGGTCGATGCGTCGATGCTATATCCGATGCACACGCTGCATGCATGTCTAGGTACAGACTCGGCATGTATTATTTACGTTGCATGCGCCCCAACGCCGCGCCATGCTATTTTTAGCTGGTACCCGCGAATGCCTGGCGTAGTGTTTATGTTGTGGGTACTGTTGACACCAACCAAAGTATTAGCAAGGGCCAAGTTCGTACAGCGACCAAGCGGCCGATATTGCCTGGTAACCGCTATATCATTTTGGTCATGAGTACCAGGTAATTTTGACTATTTTGTTCCCAAATGGTCGTTGCGTGAATTTGGTCTTAGCAGCGCAGCCACCGGTCGCGCAATCGAGCGTGGCGGCGATATATTTTTTCCGTGAGAATGCACATGTACGTAGTAAATACTATGTGTAAACAAGTGGGCACAACGGCAATGCAGGGAAAAAGCACAGCAACTTGTTGCCGTGAAAAGTGGCATTTTTAAAGGGCATCACGGCAGAGGGTGAGGGCATTGACGACAATTGCCGTCGATGCCGTCGTGTAATTTCAGGGCTGATATAGGCCTATCGGTGACAATATTTTGACTCGCCCAGCGGGCTACTGAAGGAAGGGTTTTGACTCGCCCACCGCCGTTTTCACTCGCATTTGGCGAGCGGGTGACCGCTAAGGTCGAACCCTGCAATGACATTATTCAACACGTGTTTTGTGACATGAACATTAAAGTCAACTTGCTATACGCATACGCTCTGATCACGCACGCACCAGTGATTATTGTCTTCTGATGATGGTAGTCACTCCCTGACAGTCACGTGCGAGGCCGCTGTAGCTGCGTGATGCACAGGCCATGCGTGCGCGCGTGTGATCAATTTTTACGGTTTTATTTCAAAAATAACTTTCCGTAAATACAATATTTTGTCACCAAGATGTTATACTTTAATCAAGATCGAATTAAATATGGTATCCTCTGTATTATCAAGGTCAATTTTGTTAACGTTTACGTGTATTTGTACACCAAAAGAGGCATGTTTTCAACAAGAATGAAAACGGGTATCCGAACTTTCCTGATTTCGGGTATCCGGTTCCAAAAATATCCGAAACCGCACAGCCCTAAATGCAAAATACGCTAAACACGACTGCCGCCCTTTCGCCCACAGTGATCCCAACAACATGTGCCCTCAACAGCTCATGCACGGTGCAAATAGGCGGTATAATATCAATGAACGTTTCAGATACTAAACTCCAAATGGTATTGACTTCTTACTTGTCTTTCAAGGAGCTCCGATGGCCAGCCTGATATATGCTTGGTTAAGGACTCCTCATGATACAAAGCTAATGACGGCGTTAATGTAGCCACTGTAGGCTTCTGGGGTGTAGTAGGTAGGCTGCTCACACCTGTCCCCGACAGACTCGACGTCTGGCTCGGTGTTGGACTAAGGAGAAAGAAGTGGAACAAAAGACATGGTAAACTGCATGCCGGAGAGGTGGCTACAACAGAATTCAAAACAGCATCATTTATTCCCAAAAGACACAGATTTCTGGTCACTGCACACGTCACTACCAAACCCATGCTTGTGCACCACCAACCCTTTTTTTTGGGGGGGGGGGGGTGGGGGGGGTGGGGTACTGGTACATGAAGTGTTTAAAACTGGTATGATTTGACAATTAAAAATTGAGGTTACCCAAAGGGCAATCAATATCAGTTTAATACTAGGTTGCCCCAGCGATTTAATTTAAGGTTGCCCCAGGCAACCTAACAACCCCCCAAAAATGCATCTATACACAGCTATACACAATGTGCACAACACTTTTCAGAAATTGTTTCACAAACTTGGTGATTTTTGTTTTTTAACCCTCCTACAATCAGTGCAATTTTTGAAACAACCCATTCAGGCCACTCCAAGCCATTAGCTGTTGCCAGTGGCCTCCTATGGTTACCCTTCTGTGCACTGTCACACCACTGAGATTGCAGGGTAAGGTGGTCTCCCATTGATACATTGCAGGCCATACTAATATGTTCAAACATTTACAGTGGCCTTGGGTGGCACACAGTTGATTTTTTAAAGATTACTTGGAAAGGACAGCAGGCTTGTACATGTATGTACTGAAGGTTGCTCAAGAGCAGAATTTTGTGGATTGGAGTGGCCTCCATGTGTAGGAGGGTTAATAATTAGGCTGACTAGTGATCAATACTAAGGCACTGCAAAATTGCAAGGAAGTTAATTGCCATGATGTTCAAATTTGACCTCAAACTCAGATTAAAAAAGTTTGAAATGGACAGAATTCGGCTTTAAATAGATGATAAGGCGATTCCATGGTAACTCGCATTACATTTTTTGTGCTCCCTTTTACGTTCTCAATGCTCTGAATTTTAAACTACTGAGATTTAATATTTAATTTCTTGTATGATGTAAATTAGAGTCAAGGCTGTAACCCCATGGTATAAAAAATAAATAAATGTTGTCTACTGCAGGTGTGGCAATGTTCCAATAATGGTAACTCACATTACACAGAAAGGACATGCCAAAAAATTCAAGTGTTGTATTTCGAAAGTTTCCTCAAACAGAAAGCTCTACAACCAAATGAGTATACATACTATTCTGCCTTGGTACAAATAGGGGCTATACAAAATAAAGACCATACTATAGGTGGGGTAGTGAGGTGCGAAAAACTTGATAACTCGCATTACACTTTGTCCATCAACAAAGTTGAGAGCTATTTGAAGATTTGCATTCACAATTTTAGCTTAATATTCCTGAAAAATATTCAAAATAGCCATTCCATTGTGACTCGCATGACGATCCCACTTATTTTTCAAATTTGTCCGGCTCTCTACTCCAAGATGTTACACCTTGCTTTCAGTGAACTCGGTTTTTACAAACTATAAGGAGGGGTCTTTAATTATTGGTTTAAAAAAATTGAAAAAACTTGCCTTACTAAATTATATCAAAAAAGAAAAAACTTACATTTTGATATGCAATCAATCATACATGTAAGTGGCCAATAAGTGAAAGTTTAAATTCTGGATCAGTTTATTTCAAAGTACAATAGATGCACTAACTGACATCACTAAAATAATTTTTTTTAAATTAAAGTTTAAAAAAAAATCATTAACCCTAACTCTCTAGGCCCATTTGCTTACACATAACCTGAATCCTCCCTAACTCCCTAGGCCCATTTGCTTACACATAACCTGAATCCTCCCTAAGCCCATTTTCTTACACATAACCTGAATCCTTCCTAACTCTCTAGGCCCATTTGCTTACACATAACCTGAATCCTTCCTAACTCCATAGGCCCATTTGCTTATACATAACCTGAATCCTTCCTAACTCCCTAGGCCCATTTGCTTACACATAGCCTGAATCCTTCCTAACTCCCTAGGCCCATTTGCTTACACATAACCTGAATCCTCCCTAACTCTCTAGGCCCATTTGCTTACACATGACCTGAATCCTCTGTATGCAGATGACATGTATGCACACATGTGTTGCTTATCTGTGATACATGTACATGGTCCAGGGCCAGGGACCCTCCCTACATGCATGGAGCAATAAACAGTGTCCGCTGACCCAAGCACGGACCTTGCAATCACTATAACAAACATGGTTGTACATGTACTATGGAGGAAGGAAGGCAAGTATGCCTAATAACCTCAATCCTCCAAAATCATTTTTTGGACAGACCAACATGTACCATGTAACCTCAATTTTCATCCAGTGTCAAATAGAGCCTGATAACCTCAATCCTCCATAATCCACCAAGCAAATAATCACATCTGCCCTCAATCCTTCAAAATCCTTCACCACTGCAATTTCCACATAACCTCAATCCTTCAAAATCCTTCACTTTGGCAAAGAGGATTTTGGAGGATTTGGGAAGGTTAGGGTTAATGGCAGCATGACTCGTGTGACAAGTGGGAAAAAACAATGTTACAGCAGGATGTTGCATAACAAAAACATTTTTTTGTGTTCAAGACACCCTTAGGACATATACTATTACTTTAACAAAAGGAACAAAATAGTTTCAGAACTGGGAGGAAAAAAAATAAAATTACATTTTTCGTGACTCGTGTGACAGTAAAAAAGGGTAGTTTGCTATTTTTGTGCAAATGGGAAGAGGCAAAAGAGAAATACATTGTAGTAATTTTTTGATGCTCACTCACTGCAATTATGCATGATTTGTAAATCTTTGACAGCACTTTGTTTTATGAAATACCATTGCAGTGTAACAGTGTATGTGTGATATGACATAACTTGAGGGAGATTTTTTTTGAAAAATAAAAGGACCAGATAATAACTTTTTGGTTTTTCATACAGGACCCTTAGGAAACATCATTTTTTTGAACAAACAGAAAAAAAATGGTTTCTGATATTTCAGGAGAAACTTGCTAAAATGACTTTTTGTGACTAGCGTGATGATAAAAAAAGGGCAATTTTTTTTTTTTAAAGTGAAATGTCCAAAAAGAAAAATGTAATTTTTGTTATCCTCACTAATGGTCCTTGGTTGTGTATGCATGATTACTACATCTAAGCACCTATTGTTGTTTGAAAAAATGATGAGTTCTGAATTGTACGAATTTCTTAAATTTTTACGCCCATTAATTGCCCTTTTTCCCAAGGCTACCGCGAGCACCATGGAAATTATTTCTATAATTCTATGTAGTAGTGGAAGCACTAGGTATTCTAGTTATAAAATAAATTGAAAAAAGAGAAACAATATCAAATTTGAAAATTTTACTTTGTCAAATAGTGGGTGTCAAATACCACGGAATGGCCAAAAAGTTAAATCAAATCAAATTTTAACACCCAAAAAACTAATATTCAATGTCGATCAGAGAGTATACATGTACACCCAATGTACACGTGTTGTTGGCATTGTGGGTATGGAATCATGTAAATTAAGCCCCCTGTAGAGGGCTCATGCAAAAGCAATATTTGCATTGATGTGTTCTGCACTAGTTCAAGTGATTTATAGTCAAACAGTGTTGTTCCATTCTTGTTACATTAACCCTCCTATGCCCAGGCTGAAATTTGGCCCAGTAAGCACCGCACCCACAGACAGTCACTTGAGTATTTTTGGTTGCATTGCCAATTGTTCACACATGTGTATAAGAGTGCTGGAGATACTGGCAAAGTCAAACACACTTGTGTATGTCTTACAAGTTATACGCAGAGTCACACAGAGCTGTGTATGTACTGCATAAGTTACAGTCGAGTGGTTTTGGTTTGACCTACTAAAGCCATATGTCCTTGCATTTATTTGAGTGCACTGCACAAAGTCAAAGGGTTGGGAGTGACAAAAACATTTTGAGTGTCTTTGATTGTTAAACCTATAGGAGGGTTAATAAGAGTGCATGGTAACTTGCATCACACATGTACATTGGTGCGGTAGCTCGCATTACTGGTAACTCACATTTTCATTTTGAGGAAGTAAAAGATAAAATACCATCAATTAAATAAATGCACGTTCAAAAATATTTTAAAATACCTGTCTTTCGGTAACTCGCATTACACAACGCTAACGTCTCATCAATAGTTGTGAACCAATACACCCATACGCAGGATAACAGGCAATTTATTTTGTTTTGATTTTGAATGTCATGTTGTACTTCTAAAATATAAATAACTTTCATGAAGATTGCCACTGAATTCAAAGACAACCACATTATTAAATATCTCTACACAGTAACTCGCATTACCATTTTGATAATTAAATTATGCTTGGAACGTTATTTTCTATTTCTTATTATTTTAGTAATTGGTAGGGAGGGTAGAAGGAAAATTTAAAACATCAATAAAATCAATGAAAGTTCAAAAATATTTTAAAATGACCATTTTTTGGTAACTCGCATTACACAACGCTAATGCCTCATTGGTAACTGTCAACCCACACAGCCACATGTAGGGTTACAGGCAAAAAGGTTTGTTTTTGTTCTGAAAGACGTCATGTCATACTTTCAGGAAGATTTCCACTGAATACAAAGACAACTGCATTATTAATTAAAAGATTAAGTTGGTTTTCAATTAAACTGCAAAATATGGGGGGAAACGTTTTTTTTTTATGTAGAGATAAGTTATTGATTTAATTTTGGCCTACACCGACGTGTGTATAGCACTGTATGCTCAGTGCTTTCCAAGTGTCTGTGAAAAAACTACACAGGCGACTCGGGCGGGATTCGAACCCACGACCTCCTGCTTACTAGTGCAGACGTCTTAACCTCTCGACCACCGAGCTTGCCCGATGACGATTGGCCGGCTAGAATCCTATATAGCAGCGGGTTCCGCGATATAATTTCACCAATCTATAGAGATACGTTATTGATGAAAAAAAGTTGAATCCTGATACTTACATGTCTTAACAATAACTTAAAAGTGAAAAGATTTTTTGAGTCATGTCCACTTTGTCACGGAATCTCCCACATGTAGGCCAACACTGAAAATACCATGGTATTACATTCTCAGCAAGGAAAACCAATCCACTTTTTGTGTACGTCCCCTTTGAGTAAGTAGCCAAGCATTTTGAGCCATTATTTTAGTGAACACTTGAAATGAACCTGAAATCGGAGGAGTTGAAGAGGGTGGGTGGTGAAGGGGGAGGAAGAGTTGCTCATATATCCCCATTCCACTCAGTCCCTAACTAGGTTAACCCTCCTACAATCAGTGCAATTTTTGAAACAACCCATTCAGGCCACTCCAAGCCACTAGCTGTTGCCAGTGGCCTCATATGGTTACCCTTCTGTGCACTGTCACACCACTGAGATTGCAGGGTAAAGTGGTCTCCCATTGATACATTGCAGGCCATACTAATATGTTCAAACATTTACAGTGGCCTTGGGTGGCACACAGTTGATTTTGTAAGATTACTTGGAAAGGACAGCAGGCTTGTACATGAATGTACTGAAGGTTGCTCAAGAGCAGAATTTTGTGGATCGGAGTGGCCTCCATGTGTAGGAGGGTTTAAAGGACTGAATAAACTTGTAATAGAATAGGGAAACATCTCTAAATTTCTTTAAATTGTTAAAATAATATACCTTGATGAAACGGAGCTTGGCTGTTTACTATCCCTTGCTGGATGTTCATCCCCGACCGACTTGCACTCCTCAGAATCCAACACTTCTTTTTTGGTATCTAACGACTCCTGGCTCAACTTGACCAGTGAGGGCGCCAGGGATGTCGGGGTATCCGAACGCGAGTCCGACTGTGTGTGTGTCTGAGAGTTAGTTTTGGATTGTGACTGAGAGTTACTTCTGGATTGCGACTGCTGAGATTGGGAGTGGGATAGAAGCGGTGTTGTGGATGTCTGGTTACGTGGAGAGACCTGCGATACGGCAGGCGAGGAGAGGTCAGAAACAGAAGCAACCGAGACAGGCGACTGGTTGGATAATCCTGTGGCGATAAAAGGAAAATGTTTTAAAAATACAAGTTACCATCTCTGCCCTCACAGGTCCCCATTTATACTCCTGGGTGAAGAGAAGCAATTTATGGTTAAGTGTCTTGCTCAAGTACACAAGTGCTGCAACCGGCATGGCTAGGATTCAAACCACCAGAACTCGAGTCCGGTGTGCTAGACCACTCGGCCACGACATTTGGGTGTCTTTTGGACGCCCCGCTTGCTATAAATGGACATTGTGTTTCATTAGTAATACACATATAAAAGTAAGGCATGTTATTAAACATTTGGACACCATTTTTTTCAGAGAACCATAAATCCTGGCTTACACTCTGTGGTCAAGACGTTGTTCACAACATCGTAAAAATAACTTACTTTCAAAGGCTTCATCCACTCTATCGCCATGGTGGTGGGGATGACCATGCTTATCTAGTGACGGAGAGTGGGCAGGAAATAACTTGTGCGCTACTGGTGGGTGAAGACCTTGTTGGTTGTGTTGGTTGTTGTGAGGCGGCTTTGATAGGAGAGGTGAGGGGGTTGCAGTTGGTGTGCCTGGGGATGGGGTGGTTCTTACACGTGGTGATTCTGTGGATAATTGTAACAACAGTTTAAAATACTGTACTTAAGACTGATGGCCAAGATACACATGTCAGATATGGCACAGACATGGCCTTTGCCAGAGATGAGTTAGGATTGTACACCATCAGTGAAATGTCTGTAAATGAACCTGTCGACACCAAACAAAATAATGGCACCAACGTTTGGGGCAACCAGAATGACTGAAGCCCCTGTGTAACATTGGTTATTTCTAAAGCCTAATAATGATCAAATGTTTCTTAAAACTTAATTAACCCTCCTATGCCCAGGCTGAAATTTGGCCCAGTAAGCACCGCACCCACAGACAGTCACTTGAGTATTTTTGGTTGCATTGCCAATTGTTCACACATGTGTGTTTTTGTGCTGGAGTTAGTGGCAAAGTCAAACACACTTGTGTATGTCCTACATAAGTTATATGCAGAGTCACACAGAGCTGTGTATGTACTGCATAAGTTATAGCAGCAGTTGAGTGGTTTTGGTTTGACCTCCTACCACAAGCCACATGTCCTTGCATTTATTTGAGTGCACTGCACAAAGTCCATGGGTTGGGAGTTACATACAAATTTTGAGTGTCTTTGATTGTTAAACCTATAGGAGGGTTAACCCTTTAAAATACTCAAAATCCTCCTGGTTTTGCCTGATTTTGATGGATTCAGTACTCCACAGTACAGCTCAGCGAATAATAGAGCATCAAATGTTTCATTTGATGTGGTGGGATTTTTAAGAAAAGTGAAATATAACATCTATTAAAGGAAAGACTACTCTTTTCTTAAATTCCAATGAAAACAAAATCTGATTGCAATTGCACTATATGTATTTCCTTGTGAACGACACAATATGATGAACTGAAATCTTTATAGGTTTTTTTTTTAACCATAACTAGCCCAAATCCTCCAAAATCCTTTTTTTCTGATTTTGATGGATTCAGTACTCCACATAGCCCAGTAAATCGAGCATGTAGCCGTGCATACCAAATCCATCAAACTCCACAGGCTGCTTTTGTTGGATTCAGGACTGTGTATAGCCAAGCCATGGATGCTTTGTATTTGCTACTAGGGCTGACGATACTGAATTTTTTGATAGTCGATTATCGACGGCCATGATATCGGCGATATACAATATTATCGTCTCAATACGCAGATTTTTTAAATACATGAAAAAGCGTATATTGTACATCAACAACATTGGACACCGAAATAACTACTTTTACATGCAAGTTCTACAGGGAAGTTGCGTAGGTAATAAACAAAGTCGCTCCAAAACAATCAGCGTTTTTTAGTTCTTCATGGTACCGTAACTTTGTTGATATTACCGTATAATGACATGAAATTTGGAGACAACTTATCACTCCGGCGATATTTTAACTAAAAAAGAGCGATATAAACTTGATATCGGCTGTATTTTTGGAATATCGTCAATATGGCGATATTTCGATATCTTCAAAACCATAACCGATTTACCCGATAATTTTTTGAATATCGTATCATTGCGATATTACGTTAAAATCGTTACGATATTATCGTGATATCGTCCAGCCCTATTTGCTACTGTACCAATTCCATCAATTGCTGTATCTTTTTTACTGCATGTTGATGGATTTTGGAGGATTTGGGATGGTTTCTAGCCAAAATACCCGGGGTGGTTAGTTAATCGGTGTAAAGTTTATGATGGCATAAAAATTTCCTAAACTGAGGATAGCAGATCAAAAACGAATTTCTCTCTCCAATTCAAATAAGAATTATTAACAGATAAGAAAGGTGACCCAATTTTACATCATGAAGTCTGAAGTAGCCCTAGCTATTGTGTGTTACAGGCCTTTGATTATGACTTTGCACAATGCAAATAAATATACAATGGCACTTTATTTCACCCCATAAGGGTAAGTATGTATTTGATATTGACATAAATAATTATGGTGGCAAATGGCAGACAATAGTGGACTTTCAAAGCGGAAAAAAATCCAAGTGACAACATTTTCTTAAAAATGTATTGCCTATGTTTTTGAAAATTGTTATCTTCTTAGTTGTGAGATATTCACAAAATAATTGTCGGAAGTGCCAAAATTAATTTACGACAGGACCTGCAATAAAGTAATTTTTGGGCATATTTACTGTAAAACTATGCTGTTAATAATTCTTATTTGAATTGGAGAGAGAAATTCGTTTTTGATCTGCTATCCTCAGTTTAGGAAATTTTTATGCCATCATAAACTTTACAGTTAATCGGTGTAAAGTTTATGATGGCATAAAAATTTCCTAAACTGAGGATAGCAGATCAAAAACGAATTTCTCTCTCCAATTCAAATAAGAATTATTAACAGATAAGAAAGGTGACCCAATTTTACATCATGAAGTCTGAAGTAGCCCTAGCTATTGTGTGTTACAGGCCTTTGATTATGACTTTGCACAATGCAAATAAATATACAATGGCACTTTATTTCACCCCATAAGGGTAAGTATGTATTTGATATTGACATAAATAATTATGGTGGCAAATGGCAGACAATAGTGGACTTTCAAAGCGGAAAAAAATCCAAGTGACAACATTTTCTTAAAAATGTATTGCCTATGTTTTTGAAAATTGTTATCTTCTTAGTTGTGAGATATTCACAAAATAATTGTCGGAAGTGCCAAAATTAATTTACGACAGGACCTGCAATAAAGTAATTTTTGGGCATATTTACTGTAAAACTATGCTTTTTATGATTAAGTTTGATATTTGCATTCCATTGCTCAAATAAAAGGCAGTGTTCCGGTGTAAATGACAAATTTTGGAAATTGCGAAAAACAGGGCGGATAACCCTAACTCCCTAGACAACAAAGCCAGTTGGAGGATTTTGAAGGATTTTTATTGTTTTAATACAATGCCTAGGGAGTTAGGGTTAAGACTGATTTTTGTAAGATCTGGTCACAAATGCTACTATTGACAAAATAAACCATAACAAATCCATTATATGTGATGTTTCAGAGCAAGGAACATCCGTATGCCTGGAGCTAGTGGTGCAATCAAATTATTTCTGTATAATTTTCTGAATAATATATTTGGTGATAGTGCAAGAATAAGTCTGCATGGATTCTACAACATTAACATAAATTCTGTATGACTGCTGGTGTTATTTGACAAGCGGCTACTTTCCACTACACTGGCATTTCACATTTGAAGAGTAAAGTTTCCAATGGAAAAAATGGTGAATGTTCACACAGGTTTGTTTTTACCAAATATAGAAATTACTTACATGTACTTTTTGTGTGAATTCTTATTTTACCATCATTGTTAGGTTTAAATTAAGGTTGGGATGTTTACATGTGCGTACAAAAATAAATTTACTGAACATTTTCAAATTCACAAAATGTGTAAACGAATCCTAGATTTAAAAAGAGTAACCTTCCATCTCCATGATACAGTATGTGGCTGGTCTTTTTTTTTTTTCACCAAGTGCGACCAGTGGGCAGCTATCACATTTCCCAGGAAGTTCAACTGATAATATGCTTCAAATTTTAATACAACCAGAAATTTCGGAGGATGTTTTGTGCCAAGCTTGGAATGTTTAATTTGTACTATTTTTTTTCTAAATCCGTATTGCCGTATTTTGGATTATTTTCATTACTAAATACAAACTCCTGTTTTCCAAGTAAGCAGTACTTTGAAATAAATTATTGAACAAAATAACAGACCACAGCATGGATAAACGAGTAATTAAGTAATTAACCAGTTCGCGTCGGAGGCCATGTATACACGCAAAAAAATTTTTTGACAGCGGATCGGAGAGCGTCTAAACACGCCACAGGATTCTCGGGAATATTTGTATAGATTCCCGGTCGACGTGGCAATGAGCCATAAGCATACGGTGGAAGATGCGGTCTCCCCGGTCACGCTCTGGTGAGCACCATTGGTCGTGTTTGTGCGGTAAAAATAAACCTGCCACGGGGTTCGGAAAAACTTGTTTATTCCCGGTGCGAACTGGTTAAGTGTGATAAATTCATTGCTGGTCCAATATCTCCACCTGGGGTCTATTAATGATCAGATAAATTATTTTGTGAAATATCTTTTGAAAGTAATTTACTTTATTTCTACTGTATCAGGAGAATGAAAGTGTACCCAATGAAAACAAAATTGTTGGAACACTAGTCAAGCACAAGGAATTAATCTTTATACATGTACATGTAGATGCAATTACATGTTTATTCCTTTTTCACTGTCACTGGGGTCGAAATTTACACTAGCCCAAGGATTAAGATAAATTTGCTAGGTTGATGGTCCGGGGACTACAAAAATAAGAAAAAATATCACAATTCAAATAAAAACTTACGATTTTTGCTGAGAACACGAGACAGCTCATTTGCATGGCAGAGAATATCTCATGGTTAGGGGTGGACGATATCACGATAATATCGTACCAATATGATATATTTATAAAAAAATAAAAAATAAAAAATAAAAAAAAATTATAAAAAATTGGCTAAATCGGATATGATTTTGAAGATATTGAAATATCGCCGATATTGACGATATTCCAAAAATATTGCCAACATTCCAAATTTATCGGCGAAATTTTATATCGCTCTTTTTAGTTAAAATATCGCTGCAAATGATAAATTGTCTCCAAATTTCATGTCATTATACAGCGATATCAACAAAGTTACGGTACTGTGAAGAGCTGAAAAAACGTTCGAAATCACAAAGCGTTGCCGCTCATGTTCCAACTACTTGTGTGCGTGGTCTTTTCGTGCGTTGTGCTCCTGGTTGAAATGTGGGCCTTAAATTAACTAAAGGCTAGTCACTTGATCACATGGTACATGTACCAGTGTTCTAGCCAGGATGAAATTATAGCGTAGGGGCATTTGTACGACACGAATCTGCGAGCGTGTAGCGCGAAGCCACAACGACGTGGGGTCCGGTGCCCGCTTAAGGGCCCTGGGATTCTTGGGAAACTTTTAGGTTGTAGATGCTCTCTGGTGCAATCTGAGGCTATTTTGGGGCATATTGCATAATATAATTTGTCACACAAAACCATATATTTTTAGACATAAAAATATTTCTTGCTTTTCAATTGGTAGGTTTTAACATGTTTACATGTGCACATGTAATTCTGTCACATTTATCTCGACTAATATCAAACCCATTTTTTAATATAAAATGGAGTAGGGCCTACAGGACTCATGTTATTAATGTTTTAATTACTGTTTTATTCACTTGATATTGGATTGTTGTTAGTAATTGTAGCTTTAAACGTGTGAGTAAAGTTAATCGCTTTATCAATGATTCAAAGCCAGATATGATCCAAAAAATTCCATACAATACATTACAATGTATGCCTTGACTTATGCCTACTTTAAATTAAACTTGACAAAACTATAAATAAAATGGTTCTTACAAACAAAACCCTGCTGTGCAAGCTTCACCCAAATAGTTTCATAAAGTATTTTATTGGACAGCAGGTAAGAGCTCTATATTCTAAGTCCACAGTTATTGAGTAAATAAAAAAAAAGCTCAGCGAAGTTTTAAAAAAACATAGGCCAGCTGTAAAGACGCCTTAGAATTATCCTGGCTCCAGTCTGTTCAAAGTATTTTAAAAGAAAAAGAAAGAAGACAACTGGCAACCAAAAAGACACAATTTCTGGGTCACAAGTTCACATCAAAGAACTGTCTGCAGACTTTGGAATGTTGAATGTATCAATTTGGGATTAGAGCCAAGACAAGTGTTGGGGCTATTGTTCACTTGACAATGACTGACAGGTTGTGGTTTTACACTCCCAGACCAGGTGACATCAACCTCTGGGACCTGGTTCTTGGCTGGTTTCCAAGCTATATAACTATACATGTATGAAACAACATCCCAGGATACAGGATACCAGTATACATTCTCCCAAGGCTAAGTCGCGCGAGTGAGCCGACTGTCGGCAGAAATGCGTCTTTTAATCAGTTGCTTCAAAGCCTAAAATTTAAAACAATAAATCTAGACCTACTTAAAAAAATTATGACTGGTTGGAGCAGAATGGTGACATCTATTTATTCGACTGAGAGCAAACTATTGGTGATTTTTTTTACCTCGGAAAAGTTTCAGAAATCTCTGACATGTTTTGTTTTGTGGAATTAAATTCTGTGAATTATACCTGTGGCGGAGAATCTCAGCTCAGAAATAATGCTTTCGGCATTAAATAAATAGTGGTCGGGTATGTAAATTAAGGAGAAAAACAGTTTTAGAAAGTGTTTACCATTACTCCTGATTTAAAAGTAAATGGAGGCCTGTTTGCAGGGTGCAATTGTGCTATACGCCCGCCTACTGAACGTATCCTGGGGACCGGGAATAGCCGATCAAGTCTTGCATTTCCGATTTTCGTTTTTTAAATTTTTCTTCATAATTTATTAATTCTTAATTTACAAAACAAAAATATATCAGCTTGGTTGACAAAATGGTGGCAGGGAAATGATACTGGAATGAGATTTACAAATGTTTTGATGCCGTGAAGACAAAACTGTTTCCATAGGTCGAACTTCTGCTGGTGGCCGGCGGACATCAGCCGGCGCCCGGCAGACATAAGATGTTCAACAACTACCGTTTGCCGGTAGTTGTTGTTTTTGTTGTTTGTTTTTTTAACTTTCACTCAAAACAAATTTCTGACAGTAGATTTTGTTTCAGAAATAATTATTTGAGAAAACATGTCATAGCATGATCATTCATAGTAACTCACGACAGACACTTTTTATAGACTTCACTTTTGCGGCGTTTGCCTGGCACGTGGGTACCCCGCTCATCTGGTTTTTGCCTAAGCAGTGTGGTAGCGGAACCAGTGTCAATGTGTTTAGGGTTGAATGCCATAAATAGATCGCGGGCGGCCGCATAGTTGCAAATGCGGCGCATCAAACACATTCTCTTGAAAAGAAACAAAGTTGCCGGCCAATTAAAATGTATCAATAAAGCTTCCTACAAGATGAAATAAATCCCTCAGCGGCAACAAATTATTGTTGTTCACAATTAGTTCTCGAACTGAACAAAGGAAATTTTGGGGTGTTTTTTTTTCTCCATGGAATAAATTATAGCGTATCGATAAGCGTATCGGCCGATTTATAGCGTATCGGCATTTTTTTTATAGCGTATCGGCCCGATACACTATTGTATGCCTGGCTAGAACACTGCATGGTACACTTTCCAGGAATAACCGCACTGGTGTACATTGTGAGGTTGTTCACATTCTGCAGATGTCGGATACCAGGATAAAAGCCTGGATGATGACAGCTGAACTGTGCGTGCGGGATCGATCAATGGCCCATTCATCCTCAGCTCTGGGATGGGGGGCTGTAGGCATTTATAAACCACGGGTTTGTTTATGGACGTCATGGTGAGTTCATTTTTATGAAATGTATGTCACACCGAGCGGCAAAAATCTAAAAACTCGGCTCATTTTGGAGTGACCGTTTGGAGTAACTGTTTATTATCTATGCAACTTCCCTGCAGAACCTGCATGTAAATGTAGTTATTTCGGTGTCCAATATCGTTAAAGTACAATATACGATGTATACATTTTTTCATGTATTTAAAAAATCCACGTATTGAGACGATAGTATCGTATATCGCCGATAATATCGTATATCGCCGATAATATGGCCATCGATAATCGACTTTCAAAAAAATTCAATATCATCACCCCTACTCATGGTATAAACTTCATGGAAATAATTTATAAGTTGTGGATCTAATTTTAAAGCTCTGTTTTAGGACATTAACCTTCCTATTCTAAAAACCCTTCGTGTGTCAGGGTTGAACTATACATGAACTATATACAACAAAATGAATTGTTTTGTTTTTTATGTACAAGTATGTAGTGAAGCTCTTTGCCTTGGTGTTTAACCCTACTACTACAAGGCTCAAAATCAGTTAAAATGTATACTTGCCAAGGTATATCTAGTGCACTTAAAAAGTCAAACACTGTCAAACCTTGTGTATAGTAAGTATATTTACAGGTCAAAATGAGTCGATTCCTTTTTGACTGGTAACAAGCATTGTCTGGTATTGTTCAGGGTGGTCAAAATGACAGTCAACAGTCAAAACAGGCAGTTGACTGATTTTGAAAACTATAGCTACTTCCCACTATATTGCAGCTCTAGTAGGAGGGTTAATCACCTTTCCAAGGACTACTAAAAACTAAGGAGGAATTTTACTGATCATGCTGGCCTACCATACAATTTGAGTTAATCAATGTCGACCTCTTGGCTGTCAATATTGCTTTCCTTAAAGTACACTTCTACTTTCCTTGTCAAAGGCTAGTAAATCACGTTTTAACCCTCCTATGCCCAGGCTGAAATTTGGCCCAGTCAGCACGGCACTCACAGACTGTCACTTGAGTATTTTTGGTTGCATTGCCAATTGGTAGGTCAAACCACAGAGTCACACAGAGCTGTGTATGAGTGCACTGCACGAAGTCAATGGGTTGGGAGTTACATACAAATTTTGAGTGTCTTTGGGTTTGACCTCCTATCACAGCCACATGTGTTTGCATGTATTTGAGTGCACTGCACAAAGTCAATGGGTTAAGAGAGACATACAAATTTTGAGTGTCTTTGAGTGTTAAACCTATAGGAGGGTTAAATGAGATAATTCATAGTGTATCACTCTTCGTCATCAATTCATTCATTCACTTCAATAAATCTAATAAATGAAATGATTTATTTGAAAGTAATTTACTTTTTATGCACTAGAAATCTTAAATGCCATGCTTGATAATTACAAATGCTGTTTAACCCCTTGCGGGTGGCTGACGGCCATAGCCACGGCTTGCAGAGAGGCCATTGGGCCGGTGGACGTGTATAGCCGCATTCCAGTACGTACGGAAGATTATCCAGCTGCAGTTGCTGGGGGTTTCGCCTTGAATAGCAATCTTCAAGAAGGCTGATCGTTTGGTGAACCATATTGTTCTTGAATGAGAGTGTTATATAATAGATTGGGCTTTCAAGAGCTTTCTGAACAGCGCTTTCAAGACCTTTCTGAACACAGCGCTTTCAAGACCTTTCTGAACACAGTGCTTTCAATTACACTATGGGGGACTTCGCGTGCGATGAATAGGGTATGCCCGGTTTAGCTTGCCCGCTTATTGTTCGGTCTATACACTCGGATGAACAGCACGGTGTAATTATGCACGGTGCTGTCACTTCCATACACGATGGCTTCGAGTGAAGACGAAGATACTCTCACGGCAACCAGTGGTTCAGATTGTGAATCTTTTTCTGAACAAACTTCAGATATTGAAAGTAGTTCCAGTGATTCTGACATAAATGTGTCGTTAGTGAGAGTTGTTTTTACAAAAAAAATTTTTTTTGGATAGTATCCAAGGGAGGTTATTGGAAAATAACTATACTGAAACGCAAAAGAAACTTACCACCTTTTAAACCTTTAAATATCAACAATAACACTGCGTGTAGTAAATATGTGAACTTATTTGTGGACAATAGTGTCCTCACTGTCAGACAAAACGGTCACGCATGGTCACTTGAACCTTCAATGGTCACTTCATGGCACAGCTGTTAAACAGCTGTTTTGACTGTCAGTGATTAGCCAAGGGGTATGGGATGATTTTAATGAGCTGCACTTGATGTCTTGATATTGGCTTTAAAAAGGCCAGTGCAAAATGGGCATTTCAATGAACATGCCACGATTGTCAAGGGATCAACGGCAGCGTGCCCTGGGCATGCTGCAAGGCGGACTGAGCTACCGTGAGGTGGCATGTCGCCTTGGCTGTTCATACCAGACGATATCGGCCCTGGTGGAGAGAGACACCCTCCACAACTCTGCAGATGACAGACCTCGATCAGGGAGGCCAAGAGTCACCACTGCAAGGCAGGACAGGCAGATGGTCCTAAGTCACCTGCGGGATCGATTCTGTCCAGCATCCCGCACCGCGGCAGAAACTCCGGGCGTGCAAACCCACGGATCTCCAATGATACTGCACGAAGACGACTGCATGACTATGGTCTGACTGCCAGAAGACCATACAGAGGCCCCGTGATGACGGCTGCCCATCGCCGCAACCGACAGAGATGGTGCCAGCAGCATCAGCGGTGGACCTTGGCGCAGTGGAACGAGATCGCTTTCAGCGATGAGTCAAGGTTCTGTGTGGACAGTCCTGATGGGCGTGAGTGTGTCTGGAGAAGAACTGGCGAGCGATATGCCGATTGTTGCGTGCGTCAAGCCAACAGGTGGGTGGCCCAAGTGTGATGGTGTGGGCCGCCATATCAGGCCGGTACAGGACGCCACTGGTGGTTGTGGTGGATGGGAATCTTAACGCCCAGCGGTATGTGGATAACATCCTGCGACCTCATCTGCTGCCATTCCTGCTAGACCACCCAGAACTGAGAACCTTTCAGCATGACAACGCTGGTCCCCATGCTGCTCGCTATACCACTGCATTTCTCCAAGGCGAGAACATCAACACCATGCAGTGGCCTGCGCTCTCCCCTGACCTGAATCCCATAGAGCACCTGTGGGATGAGCTTGGGAGACGCGTAGTTGGCAGGGCCAGGACACGGGCAGAGCTGCTTGAGACATTGAGGACTGAGTGGGACAGAATCCAGCAGCAATCCATCCAAAGACTGGTAGGCAGTATGCGCCGACGATGCACTGCCTGTATCCAAAACAATGGTGGCCACACACGCTATTGAAAGGGGACTGACTTTGCACCCACTGCTGTTATGTACTGATGAGATGGTTTATCGTTGTCAAAAAATTGACATGTCATCAATAAAATGCCAATGTTTCAATTAGCAATTGTTGGTTTGTTTTATTTTGAACTGTTACAATTTTATTACATTTCAAACAAGTGGTAAGTTTCTTTTGCGTTTGAGTATATATTGTACACCATGTCCAGGGAACAGAAGCTCTAATACTTATCGATATAAGTACAATATACAATAAGTAAAATATAAAACACAGGTCGTTGTGCACATAGTTGTACACGTAGTTGTAAAATCTCTGTATACCAGCACCCTATCCATGGCCGGGTGCTACCCGGCTCTCCCCACGTAAAACACGGGCCATCGTGCACATGTACACGTAGTTGTAAAATCTCTGTATACCAGCACCCTATCCACAGCCAGGTTCGACCCGGTGCTCCCCGGCCCCACAGATGTTTCTTGGTTGGCCGCACTGCCGTCACTCGGTAAAAAATAATACTGGCAAACCGTCCAGCAGTCCATAATATTGTGCCGTACGCAAGGGGTTCAGGGCACATACATGTGTACTGATCAGAAGTATCAGAATACATTTCTGATCTGAAGGTTAAAGATGGGTTCTAAGCAAATATCAATAACTGAATTTTCCATTATTTTTAGAGGGTGTCACAAGGAAACTAAACAACAATAAGTTTAAGATAAAATATTGTAAAAAGTTGTTTCTTCGAACTCCCTTTTTGTCTTGAATTCAGAAAGCTTAAGGTCCGATGGGGGAAAACAAAAGGCCCCTCTTATGTTTCAAGCGCAATTGTATTGTTTACACGATTGTTAAGCCAATACTTGGGTTAATTTAGCCACTGAAGGGGTGACTTTGCAAGGACGACATCAGGAAGGCAATTTTTAAACATGACAGATTTGTTTTCCCCCAGTTCAATTCCATGATAAAGTGGACATGACCTGAAAAAAAAATCAAATCTGAATTTGAAGCCAATCACTCTTATGTCGTTGTTTTTACCTCAAAGATTCTAGAATAAGTGAACATGCATCATTTCAATTTTTTTCTTTTGAGAAACAATTATTTGAAGTGGAATGCTGTGCCGACTCAAAAATTATGCAAATAAAGTATTGACTTGGTAATTGGCCTTTTAGTTAATTGGTTGGCGATAACCCATTGAAATGTAGATTTTTTAAATGCATATGGCACCATTTTTCATACACGGAGTGTCCGAATTCGAGACATGAGAGGTTTGGAGAAAGCAACTTTTTTGCACAATATTTTTCTGAGATTAGATAAAACATGTGTTAATTAAGTTCTTAACCCTCCTATGCCCAGGCTGAAATTTGGCCCAGTAAGCACCGCACCCACAGACAGTCACTTGAGTATTTTTGGTTGCATTGCCAATTGTTCACACATGTGTATTTTTCTCTAAGAGTGCTGGTAGGAGGTCAAACCACAAAAATATATTGCACACATTGCATACATGTAGTCCTACATAAGTTAGTGGCAAAGTCAAACACACTTGTGTATGTCCTACATAAGTTATATGCAGAGTCACACAGAGCTGTGTATGTACTGCATAAGTTAGCAGCAGACTCATATACAGTCGAGTGGTCTTGGTTTGACCTCCTACCATAGCCACATGTCCTTGCATTTATTTGAGTGCACTGCACAAAGTCAATGGGTTGGGAGTTACATACAAATTTTGAGTGTCTTTGATTGTTAAACCTATAGGATGATTAATGACATGGGAAAAGTCAATTATTAACATTTGCTTTGAGCCCCAATTTAATGGGCAATATGTGTGTTGTAATCTCTCACCTGTGCGATCTTTATCACTCCTTGGGTAGGAAACTAGAGGTTTAAGTCTGCCATAAATATCCGTGGCTAGGGAAAGTCCACTGACACTGCCACCGGTTCCACTTCCACCGGTCCCACTTCCACCGGTCCCACTGCCTCCAGTCCCACTCCCACCACTAGGGTGTACCATGCTTGTACCACTGCGTCCTTTATCATTAATATTAGAGTGTTCTCTGTGCTGGTACTCGGTATCATGTCTCCGGTCACGTTCCGTCCGCACCCCTTCATTCCTATAGGGTGCTTGGTTTGACTGCGAAGGCCGTTTCTGTGATAGGCTACTGCTGTTGCTACCGCTGCTTGTGCTGTAGCACCTGGTGAGTGTGCTAGCACTGGTGGCGGTCGGTCTATCCTGGGGTCTGGCCACTGATCTTTCCTGGGTTTTGCCAGAGGATCTCTCCGAGTATTTATTGGCTTGTTGTTGGTGCTGAAGTGGGGACGGGGTAGGTTTCTCTCTGGCCGACTCGTTGGAATGCTTGTTGTTGGCATCAGCTGCAAGGGAAATAAAATACATCGGTCTAACATTTTGCAGCGGTATGTTTTAATAAATGATGTCCTTCCATGGAAACATCACTTTTAAATGAAATAATTTCCTGTTTGAGTAGTCAACTAGTACTCTCCTAGTTTTCTTGTAACGACACAACGTAATAAGCTGAAATTTTCACAGGTTGGTTGTTTGATGTATGCCTCGATTCAATGAGCAGACTTGTACAATCAGTTTCGCCAACAAAACCCATTGTGTACTCTTACCCAAATGCACATGTTGAGATTTATAGTTCAGCGTAACGCATCAAGTGCTCAATGCAGAGAATATAATTGTCAACTCACTTTTTGAAGGTGTTGCATTTCCACTCTGAGCTGGTCTAGGCGAATCCTTGGCTGGAGGTCTCTCCTTTGAGCCAAGAGCTCGCTGAAGCTTCTCTCTGTAAACAGTTGAGGAAACGAATACAGAGGATGAACTGGTTGAAAATACGTTAATAAATAATAGACTAATAAGACAAGAAAGCCTGTAGATGTATGGTCTTCCATGAAAACTTGTAGACATTTCATCAACAAGGTTGACGTCTCACAAGACATGACTGAGACCACAGTTGTTATAATACAAAATGTATAATTGTACACCATGGTCCAGAAATGAGCCTTGCTCACCAAAAACTTTTGATAGACGCTTTGCGGTGTAATTTAAGGCATATTTTAAAACAAAATATGGAAGAAAATCTGAAAATAGTGTGCTCACTGCGATACAATCACGATAACAAGTCCTGAAAAGACCTACTGACAGTATGCATGATCGATACTACAGGGGATATTCTAGGGCTGTGCCGGGTATCCGGATACCCGACCGAAACAGTCATTACCCGGTTCCATTTTTCGGTTCCAATTACCCGTAACCGACTTTTTAAAATTTAGACTTAACATTTGAGCGGTGCAAACAAAAATCTGTGACTCTTGAACAATGTAATGTTTACACTTTTACAGACAAATTATCTTTAACCAGTTCACGTCGGGAATAAAAAAGTTTTTCTGGGCCCCTGTGGCGGGTTTCTTTTTCCCACACACACACGTTAATGGAAGCTTCCACAGCGGGTGGCCGGCACTTCCGAGCATGTCACCGTACACGCGTGGCTCAACCGAGCATGCATACAAATATTCCGGAGTTTCCTATGGCGCGTTTAGACACTCTCCGATCTGCGGTGCAAAAAAAATTGCGTGTATACACGGCCTCCGACGCGAACTGGTTAAATTCAAGAGATTGCACTCCAATAAAGAAAAGATCGATTTAACCAGTTCGCTTCGGAGGCCGTTTTTTTGTACAGCGGATTGGAGAGCGTCTAAACACGCATTCCGAATTTTGTGTGTGTTACCGGGAGATTTGTCAACACGCCACACGTGGCGTGCCGTCGTGGCGGCTGACTTGTATACATGCAATCATTTCTCTGAGTCCATGGGGTCACGGTTCGGTGGCCCCGGACAAAATGCACTGCAAACACTGAATGAGTTCACTCTTTTTGTTGATTTTTGCGTAAGCCCTTTATCCAAGACCTGTTCCTTTGACGTACCAGCCAAGAATTTGTAAAGACGGATTTATATCCATTGTTTACGAGGCCTTCGATCTCTCTCCAGGTATGCTGTCTTTTTGACCGGGTGCTTGTCGCTAATAGGCCGTTGTATCGGAGCTTGCCAACAGTCTAATTGTGCTGAACAAACACAACCGTAATAAAAAAACTAGCCATTTAATTCTCGAAATGTCAATGAGTAAAGGTGTTTATTTGGGTGTCCGAACTTAGTTTCATTGACAAAAAAAAATTATTAATGGCTAGAAATCTTTTCAGATTTTTCACTGAAAATAAACCCGCACGGGGGACCGGAAAAAAATAAATATTCCCGACGTCAACTGGTTAAGTATGGTATCCTCTGTATTGTAAAAGTCAATTTGTTACCATTTACAGTACATGTATTTGTACACCACCGGAGGCATGTTTTCAAGAAAAATGAAAACGGGTATCCTAAGTTTCCTGATTTCGGGTATCCG
Source organism: Zoroaster sp. YZ-2022 (assembly GCA_029582265.1). Classification (NCBI taxonomy): domain Eukaryota; kingdom Metazoa; phylum Echinodermata; class Asteroidea; order Forcipulatida; family Zoroasteridae; genus Zoroaster; species Zoroaster sp. YZ-2022. Next base: position 19,555,095 of record CM055828.1, on the reverse strand, counting down.
GTTCCAAAAATATCCAAAAACGCACAGCCCTAGGATATTCTAACGGTTTCCATTTGTATGCGATTTTAATAAGCTAGCAGTGACAGTCAACCAGCATTAACTCTTACTGGACGGCAAGCCTTTCAAAAGGCTCACGCGCGCGTCACGTTTTGACAACGAGCATTTTAAAATGCTTGAACATCATCACCGGACAACAGGTCTTGTTTTGACTTGTTTTGACAACAGTCCGCACAATTGACCAACACGAATCATAACCTTTATTTTTTATACCTTACTTTCTTCAAAGATAAACAAATTATTCATAATTTCCACACTTAATCTTGATTGTTTACAGTATCAAATTACAATAAAGAAAACAAATAATTCCAGAGAGAAAGAGTTAACAGTGCCCTTTTTTGGTCCAACCATCCATTTTCAATCAGAAAATTCTACTTTATAAAAAATAAATGGACTTTACATATGGACAATTTATTAGATCACAGAATTCCACAGATGCGCATATGAAAATCATTCCTGATGGTTATCATAACAGCAATGTGGTAATAATGGTACCTTAGATTGTTATGAGCGCACAAAAGTTTTTCAATTGCACCTTGATAGCGGCGTCAAGCTCAACATAGACGTTGACTGAGATACCGAGATAAGTGTCCATTATTTATTACAACTATTCAAACATTAACCCTAACCATGCTCAATGCAACAATATGCAACAAATGTAAAACATTATTGCATCTTGTTGCCCTCAGCAAAGAACAAAAGAACCATTGTCCTTATAGATGGCGGATCTTGTTGCATTGAGCAGCCTGCACACTTTTCTGTGATTGCATTTTGTTGCATTCAGGGTGTCCGTGAAACGCCTGTAGGGGGTTTAGTAAGCAAATAATTAGCTGTTTTGTCATCTCTATGATGATGTCAGGCCCAGGATTGTATCGAGGCAATACGTCTTACCTTTCAAGCCATTCTCTTGGCTTTTCCCACTGTGACACCTCCGTTCTGCAGTTGTAGTAATACTTCTTCCCTGATGAACTGGTATGTTCAGTCCATTCACCAGCCTTAGCCAAAATCTGTGCATCAGTAATATTACGCAATTTAAAGGAAAGGTAAAGCTGGCCTAACTGTTTTTATGATTGTGCACACTCACTTTGAATCAAGATGAATATTTTGAATCAACCTTTGAACATATTACGTTGTGTTGTTAATGAGAAAATAATTGATTTAATTTTGCCCTACACCGACGTGTGTATAGCACTATATAATCGGTGCTTTCCGAGTGCCTGTGAAAAAACTACAGGCAACTCGGGCGGGATTCGAACCCACGACCTCCTGCTTACTAGTGCAGATGTCTTAACCTCTCGACCACCGAGCTTGCCCGATGACAATTGAAGAAAATAATGAAAATACATCCTGATTGTCTGTATTCATTCTAAAATGGAATTTAGGAAAGTATACTCTTTCCGAACTTTGAAACAAATTATTTTACTTCTCTTCAAAGTGATATGAAAACGGATATTTGTTCGCTTTGTTTAAAAGTGATAGCATCTCAGATGAAAGTATTTCTGTGGAAAATTGATAGTATCATCATCAGCTTTCAATTCAATTATACTTTTCAGTAGAAAACAAATGACATAAAACACAATAAAGGGGGCCACTTTGCATCCGTCACATTAGCAGTTTTTCCAATGGTTTTTATTTATTTTTAAGTACCTGAAACTGACCAAAAAGTGTTTCAACATGTGAATGGACATGCAGGCTTATACTAGAACTAATTTGAGTTGATTTATTTTATTTTAAAAATTATTATTTTTTTTTTTTTACCCTCAAATTTCCATAAAAATTGGACGGAAAAAGTTACCTCACTTTTCCGTCCATTTGTTGATGGAAATTTTAGGCTAATTAAAAAAATAATAGTAATAATCAACTAAAATTATCTTCAGGATAAGCATGCATGTCTATTCAAATGTTGAAATTCTTTTTGGGTGGTTTCAGATATTAAAAAAAAAAATTACAACCATAAGAAAAACTGCTAACGTGACGGTAGGAAAGTGGCCCCCTTTATTGTGTTTTATGTCAAATAGATTCTGGCTGTTTTTCCACGAACTCATAAACTGTACACATTTCGATAAAATAAAGAGAATTAGCTGCTGCCAACTGCTTACCAACCATATGGACCATATAGTTCAAATGAAACAAAAAGTGAGCGGCATGATGTTTCAACCCTTGCCGAGTCTTTCTCAAGATAAACCTCACAAACAATGGTACTGTATGAGTGTTTGTGAATTTACCTTCTCATACAGTTTCTGAGAAAATATCGTCAGGCTGACGACCTATTTCATATTACATATCTGTTGGTCTTAAAGCCTTTACCAACATTTTACCATTTACCATTTTACCATTTGCCTGTTAAGTCAACTTTGAAACACCTGTTATCAACAAAATGTATACTGTGAATGTTACTAAAAGAATAGTGTAATATGCTATCTGTGACTGGGTTTTTATGCAGTTTCATGTTCGTGTAATAAGCTTGAATTTGTTTTACTGGATTGTTCTTTAGTAAATTGTGTTTTTACCAAAATAACACCTATCAGTTCTGCGTTTAATGGTCTTGTTATTTTAAGTTTTTGTTTCACTTTACAAAGAGTGTATTTAGGTAAAACTTGTAGCTTTGCATGGTGAGGAGGATAATAAGTAAGACTAATTGCGGTGACACCATGTGAAATTCTCAATTGAGTAGTAATTAGTTCTGAAAAGAACTGGAGGTTACAACTCGACGTTTCGATCAGTATGCTCTGATCGTCCTCAGGAGAATGCCGGACTCTGGGAAATGAGTGTATTTAGTTGAATAGAGTAAACATAACCCCCAAATATATATTTTTAAAAATCAACACATAACAAGTATCCTTACCGCCTTGATGTGTTTTTCATGGTCTGTGACATGTGAATTTGTACCATGGTGATTAAGCGCATTCTCTGCTGGTGAACTACCCAATGCTGCAGAAGACAAAACTTCATCTTTATAAAAGATCGGCTTCAATTTTAGGAATGGACACATTTTGAGACAAAAAATAAACCAAAAACAAAAATACCAACAAAGACACTAGAACACAAAAATTGAAAATTGCAATTATAAAGAAGTGTTCTGTTCATCTTAAAACCGTATGAATATGGGTCCTCGTCCAGGGCAGATGAAGATTGGCTAAAATTGGGGAGAGACCATAAAAGCGGAACGTGCCTCCCTTTTCCCCAACCAAGAATATGCCAATCGCCCAAAGTTATTCTAAAAAGATACATATCACTACACATGTACAAGGCAATATCACCATAGATGCCTTGAAATCATTTGAAAATTACCCCAAATGTTGTTTACAGTTTGTGTTTACAATTTGTACACTGAAGTTTCAATCTCATCAGTACAGAACAGATAGCATACCAAGACCTAAACAACTAAATTTCATACCTTAACCCCATCCCCTAGGCATTTTTGCTAGAAACCATCCCAAATCCGTCAAAATCCATCAAAATGCAGTAAAACAAAACCCCAATTGTTGGACTTTGATGGAATTGGTGCTGTAGCAAATGCAAAGCATCCGTGGCTTGGCTATATAGTGCTGAATCCAACAAAAGCAGCCGGTTGAGTTTGATGGATTTGGTACACATGGCTATATGCTCTATTCGTTGGGCTACACTGTTGGAGTACTGAATCTGCCCAAATCAGGCAAAACCAGGAAAAAAAATGGAATGGGAAATACAGTACTTCTTGCCAGAAGAACCATTTGAAAAAATATGTAACATTACAAAAACTTACACTTTTGTTTCTCCCTCTGTCGATGCAAGTAGGACTCCTTATTTCGATACGTACGAGGGCTGCTCCTATCATTGGACTGTCTCGAGCCTGGACTGACCGACTGGCGCTGATTGGGTGACTCTTTGCTTGAGATGTGTAACTTCTCCCTCTGGTCATCATGGTCAGTGCGGTCACTGGTCTTAGAGGACATTGACCCCTGGGTGGTGTCGCTGTTCCCACTGTGGCTCTTGGCTGGAAATCTGTCCACAGTCTATGGGTCAACAAAAATCAAAACAAGTTTCTAACAAAGGCTGCAAACCGACAGTGTCATAATTGTTATGATCAGCTCTTAACGTTATTTATTAACAAGTATACGTAATTTGTGACCTGGGCTCAGGCAGATGAAATTTAACAGTGTCATTTGAATGCATGTTTCCTTTGCATGTCTAGTCAGTGGCAAGTGCATATTGAAATTGACACCCTGTTTTCATATCACGTGATTTGGGGGCAAGATTTTGCCTCAAGCTTGGGAAAGTTTGGTATCAATGTGCCATACACACATTCAATAAAAACTGTGTATACATCCATACGGTATATGCAATAATTTGTAACAAGTAACAGTGCGTTATTCCTGGTAAAAAAAACAATCAGTGAACTATATACATTCTACCAATGCAGCGAATAAAACATACATTCTGTTCACTTGTTAATTTGCTAAACTCATCTCAAGAAAACCAAAAAAAAAGCTCAAGAGATACAATTGAAAATAAAATTTGTTTAAAAATTCAATTCAATCCAGTGATACTACATTTGTTGTATTTCTGTTTTCCACTTATTTTGAGATGTCTTGTAAAAATTTGAAAAGGCCCAATCAGAGTACAGACACAAACTGTTCAATGATTGAACAATGTTGATCTTCAAGGCACAACTGCAACAAATGTAGCACCATTTGTTCCAAGAGGAAACACACTCATCATAACTAATGTTACGGCCGCGGCAGTGAATCACCTGTACATGATGAAGCAATATTGTCAACACACGTTTGAAAACTGTAACAAATACTGGCAAAAAAACTAATAATTTAAGCTCTTTGCTACACATTGCTTGTTTCTACTGTCATGACCAAGGGATCATCCAATTTGGAAGTAGAATGAATCGTGGCAGACCTTTATATATACGCTTTTTTTTCATTTAACAATAAAAATTAATGGAGAAATGGGTCATGTTCTGAAAATACGTAAAAAATACAAATTGGATGATCCCTTATCATGCTGATCTGTAACTGCAATAATAATAATCAGCTCATGTGTACTTAATTTGATATTTATAATAAATAAAGGATATATTGCCTTTTTACCAGCAATTTCTTAATTTTATTTAAAAATTGTTATTTTACTTGAGGAAATTTAACAAATAATTTAAAATAACACATTTAGCCAGAAGAAATCATGAGAAGCTTATGTCCCAAAATTAATTTATGGTGGTAGAGTTTTTTGGACAATTACTTTGTGAAATAGTTAATTTCAAAGTATTTGGTTTCCTTTCTAAAAGAAAATTATAAATGTTCCAATATAAACAAAACTTCATGGAAATTGCAAGTTTAATAGCAATGTGCATTTAATTATATATGAGCAGACCCTTATAAACTAACTATTTCTTCATTATTCAATGTTCTCACTGCGAGTTGCAACCTAGTTACTGGATGTTTGGTTCAGTGATATCACAGACTATATTTACCCATGACTTGATTGTGTTCATTTGCAAGTCAAATGTATGCTTCTGTACTGAATAACTATCTTTCCGGCCTCTTAACCAATTAACAGTATACAGGTTATTTTTTCATTTTGTAAGGTGAACCTTTTGACAACACAACTGATAAGAATAAAATATAAATCTAAAAGGCAAGGTAATTTTTTAAAAATGACCAAATAAATTTATTGTATCGCGAAACTTACTTGGTGTAAAGCTGATGATCGTATCAATCTTCCCTAGAAACAATTTTCGTCCAAGGTAGTCACTTTTCAGAAAAGTGACATTATTTCCAGTTCAAAATTATGCGTTTCCTAAAGTCCAGGTTAGAATGAATACAACCAATCTGAATGCATTTTCACTACTTTCTCATTAACCAGTTTGCACCGGGAATAAAAAAGTTTTTCCGAACCCCCGTGGCGGGTTTATTTTTACCACACAAACACGAACAATGGTGCTCACCAGAGCGTGACCGGGGAGACCGCGTCTTCCACCGTATGCTTATGGCTCGTTGCCACGTCGACCGGGAATCCATACAAATATTCCCGAGAATCCTGTGGCGTGTTTAAACGCTCTCCGATCCGCTGTCCCCCAAAAAATGTGCGTGTATACACGGCCTCCGACGCGAACTGGTTAATGACACAACGTAATAAGCTGAACCTTGTTGGTTGTTCAACGCATATCTTGATCCGCAGAAGCAGTTTTGCAAACATTACTGATGCTGTACCTAAAAATGTACATGTACAGTTAAAACAGCCCACTTCAAAATAACAAAGATGCTTCCGTGTTCTCTGTATTCTCACTAATACATTATTTTCCTTGAAGAAAAAAATTACTTCCACTGGTTCATTTGGTATGCACAAATAATATGCATAATCACTCATCAAGAACACCCACATATCTTCTAACATGCACTGAATGATTCTGCTTGTATCACATTACTATACACAATTGACAATTAGCTAATTGAAACTCAAGATTTGCTATTCAAAATTAGTATTACACACACACACAAAACCAAAATATTTTGCTGTGCAAAATTTTGGAACGAAATCATTTTATGATGGTTACATAAAATTGTACATTCCTCCCACAAATTTAAGAAAAAAATTAAGTACAATGAAAAACCTTGAGCGAGAAGAAGCATTTGGTATTTTTCGTAAGTGGGATTTGTGCATATTTCAAATATTTATGAAAAGTCACATTTAAAATATTTAGGAAAAATATAGCTAATTTGTGGTAATGACAGTGGTTGTCATAATGTATGTGCTAGTTTCAAGAATGACACATTTGAGCCATTATACACTATCTATCCCATAGGCAATTTTGATAAACATAAATGATTACAGATTTGTGGTTCTAGAACAATGGATGAGAATCAGCAGAATGCTGGACTTGCCTAAAATCTCATGAAGATGAAGAGCACAATGTTCAAAACCATTCTGACCTATTCTGGATTTCCTAAATGAAATCAAGTGTACATGTTCAAGTGTACAAGTGTACACAACTCTTAGCTTTCTGTTAAAATAATATGCAAAGATTATAATACAGTGTTAAAAACTAGTACTGTAGTTGCATACATGTTGATTATATAGGTTTACTTGATGTTTTTTTATGGATCAAAACATTTAGTTTCATTTATTGCACCTGGGGTACTAGGAGTGCAACCAATTTGCCTCTGGTAAGCACTCCGTAAAGTTGCACTCTCTTGTGCTTTACATGAGTTTGTGATGTACATTAGTAAATTTTAAGCGATATTTGACCATGATGTAAAAACACTGCTGGCACCCACGTGTGCAATCATCACTGAGGCGACCAACCTGACAGCAAGATTCTCTTGACCATCAATGATGATTACAAACGTGTGTTACAGCAGTGTTCTCAGTGACGTCAAATGTCATTCAAATGTACTATGTACATTATCAGCTCATGAAAATTACATCAAGGGTACATATTTAAAGCCAGTACACGGGTATATACTTAAAATAAAATGTCTGTAAATGCATCCATATTTCAAACGCATCAAGAGATACATGTACATTTTCAACCTGTGAAAGTTTCATTGTACCGTTAATGAGAAAATTGTGGAAGGCATTCAGATTGTTTGTGTACAGTGGCTGCAATATCAATCAACTCTTTTGTCTCTCTGAAAGAGGTTATCACATGTAAAGCTCACTGGTGTTGGCCCCTGTAAAAAAAAAACCTGTACATGTTAATAATACACTTACATTACATACAAATACAGCCCCCCCCCCCCCCCCAAAAGGCTGCGGTTTCTGGTCATCGGTTGGCTTCAAAACCAAAGAGGTGATGTGCTTTTTTTTGTCTTTTTTGTTGTTGTTGCTAACAGGGAAATACGTGATGCACGCGGGGACCAAATTTCCCATATACCAAGTACAGTGACTAAGAGAGGCCTCATAAATCAGGCAAAACGTTCATACCCCTATGTGATAGTCATCTAAAACACAGCACAGCAGAATTCCAATCGATCCAGCAATTTTGGCTGCAATTCGACATCGTTTCATAGCGGGGAAAAAAAAAAAAAAAAAAATTAAAAATGCAGACCCCCATGTCTGAGGCGACGTGCGTGGAGACCAAAAACCGGAGACATTTTTTAAAGCCTTATACAATTAATTCACCAGTCACAGTACTAACATACTTACTCTACTTGGGCTGCAGCCAGATGATCATATACATGTATATTTCAGAGGTTAAACGGAGTGTTCAACTTTGGTATTGACTTGATTTGAAGTTGGCGATGGTTCCAAACATCCTGTGTAATCATTCCGGCTGACATGCCGTCATTTTTTAGAAAACGTGAAATGTATTACAGATTTGAAATGGATCACAGCTGTTAACACATTTCACCTAGATCGGAAGGAATGCATCAGAATGTCAATCTAGTGCATTTTTGTTATTTTCAGGTTGGTTTCTGTAAACGTAACACTCTTTAATTCTTATCAAGTATAGATGCATTTACCGACATTTCACCAATGGTGAACCATCTCTTTAACCTTCCAATGCTATTTTGTGATGAAGAAAAACGTATTCACGATTATGCACTTACATGTATTGGCCTATTTAACCAGTTCGCGTCGGAGGCCGTGTATACACGCAATTTTTTTTTTGCACCACGGATCGGAGAGCGTCTAAACACACCATAGGAAACTCCGGAATATTTGTATGCATGCTCGGTTGACGTGGCAACGAGCCGAGCGTACAGTGACATGCTCGGTAGACGTGGCCACGCGCTGTGGAAGCTTCCATTAACGTGTTTGTGTGGGAAAAAGAAACCCACACAGGGGCCCAGAAACACTTTTTTATTCCCGACGCGAACTGGTTAAAGTATCGTACGTCTTAATTGTATGTCTAAAAACATCTTTTTCAAAGGCCAGCTTTGCTTCAATTTTTATCAAATTTTGCTCATGAATTGTACAGATTCTCCATGTTTCTATACAACCAATGTTACCATACAACCAATGTTACCAAATGCCAGGATTGCAGTTACCTCAGATCAGACATGACTATTCTAGGCTTCGATGTAGATTAGCTAACATTACTTTATCATCAAGTATGACAACACTTAACTAGAGCTTTAAGCAAACTGGTTGCAATGAAATGGAAATCCTGGTAGGGAAGATCATCCTATTAGCTGAGCTGCCATTTTCACTCAGAAAGCTCTGAATTTGAATACCAATGTTTTAAAAACAATCGTGTCAACAATATCAGTTGGTCAGTGCTCATTTCACCTGCCGATCCATTGCTGTAGCCCTACAAATAGTACCAATACCTTTGTATCCTTAGCGCTAGCCCAACATGCACAAAAACTGACTTTACTTTTACAATTTCAAACTCGACCGATTAACATTTCCATACCCTAATATTTAGGTGTAATGCACTTAATCAAGTATGAAAATGTACAAAGATGTCAAGTTTTGAAATCATAAAAATAAAATCAAAGTATTTGTGCAAGGATAGAGCTAGCCTAGAAGGACGTCCAGTGTATTTAGCTCTAGTTATAGGGCTACTATTGCTCTAATGTTTTATCATGCGAATAAACATGATTACTCCCCACTGGAATTACTCCCCACTGGAATTGATAATGCATTATGAGCAATGGCTACCAAAGCTACGTTCTTTCTTGATTATCAACTAAAGGATTGACCTTGTTGACTATCAAGCAAGGATGAATGCATTCTATATTCTGATTCTCATTTCAGTCCAAGTAGTCTACCCACAACTCTTAAATTGCTCAGTCAGAATCATAACACCAAAATGCTGCAGTTACCACAGCTACATGTACATGTATGTTACCTAACTTAAGCTGTATTTAGGTGAAGAAAAGTATTGACAATATTGCTGCAACAAGTTTAAGAAACCTACACGGTTATTGTGATTTCTGCAAAAAAAAATTGTATGATTTCTTGATTTAAGAAATCATGATGAGCCCGTAGATGCAGTTGCAAATGTGAAGCTGATGATCAACATTCATTCATTCTTGAGAAACATCTGACAAGTGACATTTCAGTTGTGCTGATTTCAGCCAGTTTCTCCCACATTTACACACCTGGAAAGGACGGGCCTCGTTCCTGTCGTGGAACCTGTAAAAAACAAAAGATCAAAATAGAAAGAGGTTAGATTTCCATCATTTTCAGGAATCGTGAAAATGATAAGTAACATGAAATCTACCGGCAGAATTCATTTAAAATGTAAAAAATGTTCGAATCAAGTTGTACACATCTTTGGCAAACATGGCGGTTGAGAATCCAAAAAGATAAGGAAGGCCGTTTTCAGTGAAGAAATTCGGCGACAATTACCCATCACTGAGTCTCGGATGTTTGCTTGCATGCATTACCATCAATGCTAGTGTGTGTGGAGTGAGCCAGAGACCGAAAAATTTGGGTTTCAAGATCCAAAAATTAAATTTTAGACCACTCCACGACACATTGCACTCCACTAGGTGGGGGAAGTCGCCATGATACATACGGGTACTTAGTGACCTCTCGGTAAGTTTCGGTTCAAGCAGCCGAGATTTGCCGATTCGCGAAAGAGACTAGTGCATTGTACTATAGGTAAGTTATTTTGCAAGCACGACGTGCGGATTATTTATGGTTTTGAATTTTTAAAACTCAAAAAATAACTAAAAAAACAAATGATTTGTTTTTAAACTAGTATGAAAGAGATATAAAATTGCCTGGCTTACGCAAGAGTTTTTGACCCGGAAGTTCCCTGGTTTGACTTTTGTCAATAACATTTTATACGACAATTAACGTTTTAGCTAAGTTTTAATTTTAGTTAGTCTTATTTCGGAATCTAACTTACTATGGCTATTAATAAATATTTAAATATTTAATTTAATACAAATTAATGTTATAATTTTTTAATTTATCATTTTTGTTTGTATGTAAACACACCTTTTCTGTTTTCTAACTTTCGATTCCAAACATACACCCCTTTTTTGAGAATGTAACATCCAGCCATATCTTCGTAGTCTTTTCTCGACAAATCATATGCGTATCATGTCAAAGCACTGAAGCCACAGAGCAAACGAAAGAGACTAATCCTAGTCTCCGACAGGGCAGTAAGCAGTGCTACTTGATACAATTAAAATATTCGTGAATGCCGCATGCAGTGTGCGAAGTAAGTGCAGTGAATTGACGGATGCAAGGCGGCTAGGTAAAACCAACATATGCAGCGCATGCATATGATATCGATATAATTTGGCGTAATTCCCAGTCCCACATAATGTGTAGGGTCAGGCGGCGCCAAGATGTTCGCAGAATCATATTTTCTTATTCTTTGATCTGATGGATCGACCAGTGAACATGTCTTCTATGCACGCCTCTTCCTGTGGTCAGTATGGGCTTTCCCCCAGAATTATTCAGAATTGAGAATAGGAGCACCATGACCATGTAATAAAAGCTCTCGTCTTAACTTAGACTTAGTCTTAGGGCCGGTCACACTGCAGCGATTACAAGTAACGATAACGAAAACGACGCAAAAGAACGCATTCTATTGGTTAAATTGTACCGCGCAGAATACGCGCACGCTTATTCCAATCGATGGCGTTCATTAGCAGCGTTCTCGTTCTCCTTACTCGTTATCGCTGCAGTGTGACCGGCCCTTTAACTGTTAACACGTTTGTCTTAACTAGAGTCTCACTCTACTCTAGTCAGTACGTAGTTGTAACGGCCTCCATATATGCATGCTTGTTGTAAGTTGTTGTAATGCTAAATTTAGTATTAACGTTAGGCCTATCAATGCTAGGATCATGGATCTCGTACCCAAGTCAATTCAAACTCATTTTTTCAATGATTGAACATGATTTGTTCATCTCCGCATTTTAGCCATTGTTTTAATTTTTTTAAATTAATGTGAATATCGTTGTCAAGTTTCCTAAGTGTAAAGTGGGAAAGAATGTGAAAAACCCAACTGTCAATTGTGGCTTGTGCACAGTGTGTAATATGTTTTTACCTAGTCCTAGCACTAGCAGACAACAAAATGGCCAACATCTCATCAGTGGATGTGCGTACATTCATTGCTCAAAATCTCCCAAAATATCGTTTCCAATCCTCACTTTCCTTTCCATACGTGTGTCCTCTGTAATATTTGTCATATTTGGATAGAAAAAGGGCAATAATTGTCACAATATATCTCTTAAAAATAAAATATGCATTGGAAAGAATGTGGGGTAGAATGTTGTATCCGACCGCCACTTTTGTTCATTAAATATAACCAATAATGTAATCTTACTTACCTAGTAAGGTGGAGAACATATGGATGATGATGGACATACACTTCAAATTATTCCAGGATATTTATTTCATGAAAAATCAGGCATTTTTGGTATATATGATGACTTCCTCAGTCATGTCAGTCTGATCTTGTCAACTCCCTCATTAGTGACCAACACGGTCATTGTACATGCGCAGTGGCAACTATAATAGGATCCTATTTTCTGAAGGGGAAGATTTTTTTTAGAAGGGTAATCAAGTCTGAAAACCATCAAAAAAGTGTATTTTAAAGATAGTTTTCACTTTCTGTACCCCCAAAAATCGATGGAATCATTTTTTAACTGGTTAGTGGTTGCAAAACAATTCCCCAAAAACCCTTAAATTAAAAAGTGGTGGTTGGATACGACATTCTTTCCGAATGTGGAATACAACTGCCACTTTTTCTATCCAAGTATGACAAATTTCACAGATTTTCCTTTAACCTGTTAACCCTAACCCCCTAGGCATTTCTACTAGAATGCTACCTCAACCTAACAAACTCCAACACCATGTACTAACCCACCATAGCCTGCAGTACTCAACCCATCAAACTCAAACAGTACACTTACAGGAACAGTACTCAACCCATCATACTCCAACAGGCTCTATGCTGTTGGATTCTGATTGAGTGGGTACACATGGCCCAAAGTAAAGTTTGAACACTGGAGTCACACAGTACTCAACCCATCATAATCCAACTGTTGTTTTCAGGCTAAAAAACTCAACAAGTAAAACACCCTATGGAATAAATGGTAGGTTCTAGTTAGGTTCTAAGTTGTATGATGTTAGATACAATGCCAAGCATACCGAAGTACAATATTTGCCTTTATCAGTTGTTTATTACAGCAGGTTGCATGTATGTACACACACTCTCCACTCAAAGTCCAACAATGGTGCATGCTAGTAGAACCACCTTCGTCAACAAGTCAAAATCCAACAAAACCTTCTGTTGGAGTTTGATGGGTCTGGGGTGGTTAGGGTTAAAAGATGATAGAAGATTCACGTAAGGAGAGGAAAGTGTAGTCAAGTGAGGATTGGAAACGATATTTTGGGAGATTTTGAGCAATGAATGTATGCACATCCAATGAGCTGTTGGCCATTTTACCGTCTGCTAAAACGGGGGACCTGCTAAAACACATGCAACAGACATTGTGCACAAGTGGCGGTTGGGTTCGACATCGTTTTCTATATGTTTGCTGTTGAAAAGATTTTCCAGGTACATGTAGGGTTTGAGTACAAATTAATTAAAGTGATGCTGAATACTGGTTACAACATTAATTTATCTTAGTAAAATTTGATTCAAATCTTAGCTCCGTGAACAACTTGAGAATACTCCAATCAGTTCATCAAGTTTGGTCATATTATGAATCCGTTATTAATTGGTATCAATAAACGACAGCAACATCACCAACTTGTCTAAGCACTGCCAAGTGTGTTCAGCTAGCTACATGTATCTGCAAGCTAGTGCTGGGATGGTTAACTGGTTAACCGTCCAAAACTGCACTAACCATTTATATATTTGCTAATTGGCTAACCATAACCAATATTTAACAGATAGGAAGAATTTGCCACCCATTTTGTTATTATAGACTTTCTTTTTTGCCGCATTGGTTATAACACAATCATTGCGGCGTATAGTTTGTGTAATAATTTTTTAAATACTATGATTAAAAGCATTTTAATCAACCCTCTTAACCAGTTCACATCGGAGGCCGTGTATACACGCAATTATTTTTTGGACAGCGGATCGGAGAGCTTCTAAACACGCCACAGGATTGTCGGGAATATTTGTATAGATTCCCGGTCGACGTGGTAACGAGCCATAAGCATACGGTGGAAGACGCGGTCTCCCCGGTCACGCTCTGGTGAGCACCATTGGTCGTGTTTGTGCGGTAAAAATAAACCCGCCACGGGGTTCGGAAAAACTTTTTTATTCCCGGTGCGAACTGGTTAATACTCATTACTGTAACGGCCTCAATCCTTCAAAATCAACTGATATGAGTTTATGGAGGATCCCTACTAGGCTTGGGCGATATCTTTCATCCACGATATATCGTCAAACATATATCGCGATTTTCGATAATATCGCGATTATTTTTTTTCACGCATGAGTGCTTTAGAGCCGATAATAACATGAATGTACCCATATAACACGCGTCACAATAAATTGTCAGTGCTTACCGGAGAGACATGTGGAATCGCGCTGTTCACTAGCGCACCATGACCATTGGCAAATTCGTTTGCGTAATAATTATGTGGGACGGTTACTTCGTCGTGCATCCCACTCAAATCATCAGCCTGAGTTCATGTGACTCGCATTCCAAGTGACTATGTCATAGTATAAACACGTGACTAGGTTTATTACTGTATGCGCATAGTACCGTGGATAATATAAAACCATGTGATTGTGACACGTCATTTGCACTTCGGAAAATTTGACCGAGTTTGGATTGTAATCACCCTATTTTAAATGAACGTCACATGGTTTATCAAGAGTAGTGTATGTGTTTTGTCATTAGACAAGAGTCCCAGTATGGTATAATAGTAGAGAAGAAAACTTACTAAATTTTTTCCATGGAATTTCTGACCCGACTGACAATCGAGAATTTTTTTTAATTGCGATATATTTTTTCTTCACGATATGTATTTTTTCATTGCGATTTGCCGATATCCCGATAATTTGAAAAGTTCCCGATATCATAATCGAATAAAAAAAAATATCGCGATATTCGATATTATCGTGTCATCGCCCAAGCCTAATCCCTACTACCTCAATCCTTCACAATCAACCGATATGAGTTTATGCAGGATCCCTATTGCCTCAATCCTTCAAAATCGTCCAGTGTACATCATTTATTTTGGTATGCAAAGATTACTTACCTTGACAATGTACACAAAAGCCCTTTTCACATGACGAAAAAAAAAAACATTCCTTGAGAAATTTTCCTCAATGTTAGAGAAATATTGCAAAATGAGCTTCGTGTGAAAGGACACCAATGTTTGAGATGTCCTACATTCCTTGCGAAATTTTCAAAAACGGATATTTTGTCGGAAGTCCCGACCTCCGACAAAATCTTACGCTAGCAGAATTTTTCTCAAGGAACCTAGTACACTCCTCGTGTGAAATGATCCGTTGTTTATTGACCGACGTCCTGTGCGAAAGCGGTCGTACTGCGCATGCGTGAAGACCCATCATGCGCAATTGACTGCATTCACTGCACTGTATGTACTGTACAACTAGCAGTGGGCGGCCAATATGATAACGCACATGTATCAATATACACATCGGTCCTTCACGATCGCTCTACATTTTTCGATGTATCTCAAACAATTGTCATATATTTTCCCTCATGTTTTCGTTATTAGTAGCCTAGATATCAGCACACATAAGGCCAAAAAAAAAAAAAGATGTTGAGTTGCCCTCCACTGACCAACCCAAAAGAGGCTGAAATCTCGGGTCGGGTTTTTTTTTTTTTTTTTTTTTTTTTTTTTTTTCCCCCCGTCATTCATAGGCCTATTTATTAATGAAACTTACCAATTTTCTGTGTATAAAACATAATACGTTTGATTTGTGAAATTTTCCACTTTTTTTACCGGTAAATTTAGCGGTACCCAAGACTCAATCTACATGTTTTCAAATCGAATGGCCCCGGCCCTCACATGGTGCACTGCCTTCACACACACTGTGTGCCAACGATTGCGACTCAAATCTACACGTTTTCCAATCGAATGGCCCCTCACATGTTTTCCACTGGCTTCACAAGACTGTTTTGTATGTCAACGATTGCGACTCAATCTACACGTTTTCAAATCAAATGGCCCTCACCGTTGTGCACTGGCTCCCCGCACTGTACGTGTGTCAACGATTGTGACTCGATCTACACGTTTTCAAATCGAATGGCCACTCACATGTTGCATGTTGAGCATTGCACGCAATATGGATGAATTTGCTGTGTCAATCACAGCGAAAAGTACAACAAAAATTCTGAAGCAAAATTCCTTGCTGATAGGTATACAAATGAAAAACATGGTATGTGTTTTCAGTTCCAATGCATTTCGATCTTAAAATGACAGTCAAGGAGGAATAAAAAATTAAAAAAATCCCGACCGACCGACCCCCTTCAAATATTTTCACTGGAGGGCAACTCAACAATTTTTTTTTTTTGGGCCTAATGCTGAAATGTTAAGGTCAGTTATTTTACAGAATTAGAGTTATGGTTTCAGTTCTTTCCACTTGAACAACTTTTTTGTCGGCACAGTTTTATTTGTGAGGTCCATCATGATCGCTCTACATTTTTCTATTCGTTCAAACAGTTGTCGTGTATTTTAACTCATGTTTTCGTTGCCAGTACCCTAGATATCATTACTCATACATGTAAGTCTGAAATGTTAAGGTCAATTCTTTTACAGAATTCGAGTTATGATATAATTTGTTTTTACGTTAACAACATCTTTTGTCGTCACAGATTTGTGTGTGGCAAATTTAATGAACATATCGGATAGTGCATGACCAACGATATTAATGTGTGTACTCTCATAGAATGTTAGTTTTTTACTTGGTGTCGTGTGAAAGCTTGCGAAAGCAGTCACTTGTGACATGATAAGATAAACAATCCTCGCTCGTAAAATTCATCTCAAGGAATCTGTATTTAAAAAAAAAAAATTTTGGTCATGTGAAAAGGGCTTAATACCCTGACAGTGTACACAATTACAATAAAACTAGATCTACTTTACATGTAACACACATTAACCATTAGCTCGCTCATCACAAACCAATGAGGCATGACTGTGACAATATAATTCAATCGCTAAGACATACAATGTACATGTAACCCACCAGCACATACATCTGGGCAATTCTCCATGGGAGAGAAAAATTTTTCAAAATTTTACATTCGTTTGATCCTAGACCAGAATTTCATAGGGAATCCAATCCAAGTGGTTAAAATTCGAAAAACATGTGTTTTCTGGGAGAAATGTGGATTTTTGGGTAGTAAGTCTGAAAATGTGGAATTTTCGTTAAAAATTCAATTTTAATTCTCTTGGACATTGTGATTAGTGGAGGCCTTGTGGGAAAATAATTGTTTGTGTGTCTAGATAGCCATTGTACCAAAGATTACTTTTGTGTGTAAATTTTTTTTTAAATTTTTACGTGTTCTCAAAAAAATAAAACATGAGAAAATCACACGTAATTCCATTACCAAAATAATGCACAGAAGTAATTTTTGTGGCAAAGAAAATAAAAATAAAAATCCCAACATTGTTTTTTTCTAAATATACCTCCCTACAAGTTTTATAAAAAAAAATTCACTTTTGAACATTTGCTTAGTACTTCAATAAACGGTAATGGAATTACGGTAACCATGGTTATGGATTTGCACTGCACTTATATTCAAGTTTTTATTACTGTTACAATGACTTTTACTGTGACTTTTGACATCTTCTGTGACAAACTTTTATTTAATGTTAATTAATAAATATTTTTCAATAAAAAAACATTAAAAAAAACACTGTTAGTGTTTCCTAAAAAATATGACACAATGTTTAGTTTGAATACAAAATTATGCTATTGTACATGTATTTGTACAGTGGTTATGGGCAGTACTTGTAGTAAACGCTCATTAATTTGGTTGGAAATTGTTAAGTTGGCATGATTAAATTGGATTATGTATGTTCAGGATATGTACTTGTGAGAATATTATTGCATATCATAAACACAAAATGGATATGCCTAAATGTAGAAATTCAAGTAAAATACAATTTTTTTATTACTGTTTTTGCCTTGCATTTAGTGCTATTTTTAGACCTGTACAAATACAATACGTAATTCCGTTACCATGATTGAAGGTCATTTTTTTCAATGAAGGAATAATATTTCAAATTTTATTTTGCATTGTAGTTATTAACCCAACTAAAGTCTATATATTACAAATAACACCCCTTTTGGAAATTACTAAACTTCACAGAGATTTATTAATTTATGCAAGACCTGAAAACTGCTTGTCCTTCGCCGTAATTCTGTTACCGAAATTTTGACCTCCCTAAAGTGACCCAGCATGTGAATTTTTTTTTGTTTCATTTGTGTCCAATGAATCTGTTGGATCTTGGCTCCCATTTCATACACACATTAGTTGTCGAGGATAAAACATTTTCTAGGTGATGGGCAAATGTTGGCTGGGTCATGAATGGACGTCATTCCGTTACCGGAGAATTGCCCATGTACATGTACAAGTACAAGCATACATATATGTACATGTATGTAATGGCATCCTCAATCCTCCAAAATCCTTCAGCGTCTTATTCAGCCATTATACCTCAATCCTCCAAAATCATCTAATAGTTGAATTTCAAATCCTGCAAAATCATTCAAATCCTCCGGTTGTTTTTGAATTTTCTACAACCTGTCTGTCCACATGATAACATACACGTTATGTACATGTTGAAATACAGCTGTTACCACAATAAGTGGTACAAGCAACCAAGATAATAAGAAAATGGCCAACGTCTTTTGTCGTCACAGATTTGTGTGTGGCAAATTTAAATGAACATATCGGATAGTGCATGACCAACTATAATAATGTGTGTACTCTCATAGAATGTTAGTTTTTTACTTGGTGTCGTGTGAAAGCTTGCGAAAGCAGTCACTCGTGACATGATAAGATAAACAATCCTCGCTTGTAAAATTCGTCTCAAGGAATCTGGTTTTTTTGGTCGTGTGAAAAGGGCTTAACCCTTTAAACTCAGGCCTGTTTTGGTGAATTTTGTTCTTTGTATAAAAAATTCTGCTTTACTTCTCAAAAACCTTATCACATTATATACCATTGGAAAGCTTACATATGGGCCTACATTTTTATCAAAGTTTTGACCCCCACCAACCTTTTGGGGAAAAAATGGCGTACAGATGTTGTGTAAGAATTAATTTATTTCATCGGACGCCGGCGTCCGATATTCTACAGGGCTGAGTTTAAAGGGTTAATACATGTACCTTGACAGTATACACAATTACAATAAAACTAGATCTAATTTACATGTAACACACATTAACCATTCAGCTAGCTCATCACAAACCAATGATGCATGACTATGTGACAATATAATTAAATCGCTAAGACATACAATGTAACCCACCAGCACATTGTACAAGCATACATGTACATGTATGTATGTAAGCTAACACTACAGCAGCCCAATCATTGTCTTTTCCCATAACAGCATCCTCAATCCTCCAAAATCCTCCAGTGTCTTATTCAGCCATTATACCTCAATCCCCAAAATCATCCAATAGTTGAATTTCAAATCCTGCAAAAACATTCAAATCCTCCGGTTGTTTTTGAATTTTCTACAACCTGGCTGTTCACATGATAACATACACGTTATGTACATGTTAAAATAGAGCTGTTACCACAGGAAGTGGTACAAGCAACCAAGATAATAAGAATTAGCTTCAAATATATACAGAGATAAATGTGAGCTCCAAATTTCTTAATTGAATGTCTGTTAAATTGGTTGCCCCTTTCTTCAATATGCAGGATGTTGTGTCCATCTCAAGGAAGAGCCTTCCATATACTACCCATTCATCCTTGATGGGCATGATGGAGAGTACAATTCTCCTGGTACTTTTGTGTCTTGTGGCCCCCTCCTGCCTACTGCAAGTTCTCTGAAGTATAAACTGATGAGCTTTTGCTGATAATTCAAACAGGTTTGTTTACTGCCCATTTGTACCAATTGTGTACTTATCAGATCGAATGCATATTATATACATTACGTTGGTAGTGAATGAGCACCTTACAAGCAGCCACTCATAACAGCTCTCCAGTTTTTGTGCTAAGTGTTTTGTAGCTACAAGTTTGTCTTCATTTTTGTATTAGTGGATTTCTTATTACACCTGGAATCTACTGGACGTTTTATTTGTAATTGCACTGTAGGTACATGTATCTCAGTACATAATTTTTTCCCTATGCTATCATTGTATATTGTTTTTTTTTTCTTTGTTTCTGCGCCTTGAGCGCCCAGCAGGGTGGATATGTGCGCGCTACAAATCTTTATTATTATTATTATTATTATTTAAATATAACCCTAACAACCCCAAATCCATCCAACTCTAATGGCTGGTTGTGTTGAATTTTGATGAGCTTATTTTGATAATTTGCAAGGGGCCGAGTGTCCCAATTCCATCTAAGACCAATAGTTGATGGTAGTGTTACTGCATAGTGTTGGATTTTGGCGAATTCAGGAAGGGTTTTAGCCCAAATAGCTAAGGGGTTATGGATAAAGTAAATAAAGAATTAAGAGTAATTGCGGTGACACCATGTGAAATGCTCAATTTAGTAGTAATTAGTTCTGAAAAGAACTAGAGGTACAACTCGACGTTTCGATCAGTATGCTCTAATCGTCCTCAGGAGATCAGAGCATACTGAGCGAAACGTCGAGTTGTAACCTCCAGTTCTTTTCAGAACTAATTAATACTCAATTGAGCATTTCACATGGTGTCACTGCAATTACTCTTACTTATCCTCCTCACCATGCAAAGCTACAAGTTCTAAATAAAGAATTAGCTGTTGTCTCGTAGGGAAGCTGAAAAGTGGAGAGATAAAATAATAAACTTTCAGTATAAGATTTGAGGCTTTGCATGGTCGAGTATAGATATCGTTTTGGTTTGCGGTAAGACCATGTGTTTATCTCAACTATCGCTAAGGTGCAGGGTTCTGAAAAGAACCTTTTTTGGGCAACTCCTATCTCAATTATCACTATAAAGTGAGTTTATGGTTCAGGGAGAACCAGTATTGAGCAATACGTTTCTCAACTATTGCTAAGTGTGAGCGTGGTTCAGGGAGAACCATGGGGTTTTCAGGGGGTATTCTCTACGTTTTGATCATCGCCAGGAGACTGAAGACAGTTGGAGATGTAAATATTTGTTCAGATCATGTGTTGAATGGAAATTGTTCTAAATGGTGCCTAGTGTGTCGGTTACTACCTCTGTTGTGTGATATGTTATGATTGGTTCTCACAGAAGCTTTCAATACTTGTTTTTATTTCACCAGATCTCCACAAATGTTGCAAACCAATACTTGCTACATTTCTTCAGTAAGCAAGAGCTGGTCATGTTCGTCTGAAGATGTTGAAGTCTTCATGATGTTGTTGATCCCGCATTAATGGAGCTGAAGTTAAGTTCTTCTGGTACTCTTGGATCGTTCCTGCCTCCTGCAAGTTCTCTAAAACCAAGGTTTGTTAGCCACGTTTATCCCAAGTAGTCCTGATTTGTCAATAAGTCTCTTGTGCCAAGACTTAAGTCACTCGGGTCAAGGTTCAAGTGGAAGTGGTCTCACCGAGTCACAGGTCAAGTCGCAAGTCAAAATCATTTAATGATGTAAATGTTTTTACCAAGTCAAAAACGGTTGACTCATTTTGACCTGTAAATGTACTTACACGTAAGGTTTGACAGTGTTGGACTTTTAAGTGCACTAGATATACCTTAACAAGTATATCAACATTTTGACTGATTTTGATCCTTGCAGTTGTAGGAGGGATAAAGTTTGCAAAAAAATAAAGTCAAGCCTCATACATACATGTACAGTATTACACAATTAAACAATACAGTTTATATACAGAGTGCAAACAGTGCATATATATCTGCATGTGGAGTGTCGTGGCCGAGCAGTCTAGCTTACCGGACTCAAGTTCTGGTGTTAGCAGCAGAATGTGGGTTGGAATCCCGGCCGTGACACTTGTGTCCTTGAGCAAGACACTTAACCATAATTGCTTCTCTCCACCCAGGGGTTAAATGGGTACCTGTGAGGGCAGAGTTGGTTGATTAGCCCTATATGCGCTGTAATGGCAGCAATTGAGCTGTATACTCCCCAGGGAGCTGAGATGGTTTCAGGAATGATTTATGAGCCTTATGAGCAGGGGTAATAATATAATGCGCCTTGAGCACCACTCAGTTGGTGGATACGTGCGCTATATAAGTCCACACATTATTATTATTCTTTTTCTTGCTTGCATTTACTCACGTTGCACATATGCAGAGAAGTTACTAAATCTTAATAATTTTGAGTTAACCCACATGTTCTTCTCGGAACCGTACATCTCGAGAAATCATTACATGGTGTTGCCGCAAACCCATACTCTATCATAATAATTAATTAAGTGGTCTTTACCATCTGTTAATGCACCCCCATGTGATCACATTTTGTCCAATCAGATTGACTAAACTGTCTGTGGCATTTTTGAATTGGCAGTGATAAATTTTTGTTACATAAATAAAGTAAAAAAAATTTTTTTACGTATATTAAGGATGATGTAAAAAACAGGATTATTAGTGAAAATTGTTGGGGATGGGATAATAGTTTGTAAGTCAAATCTAAAAGGTTGTAGCATCACCCTTCCAGAGCAAAATGTTACCATACAAATATTTATTCAATAATATTGTTGGCAGTGCACCTTTGGTATTCTCAAAAATCATCAATGCTCACAGTTTACCATAAAACGTACTTTATGAAAAGTTGGTGATTTTATAAATTAGTCCTTGAAATCTTTCTGTAGACTCAAGGTGCCATTATTTTAGAAAATTATTTTTGCTGGAAACCATCCCAAATCCTCCAAAATCCATCAACATGTGGTAAAAAGGTACCCCAATTGTTGAACTTTGATGGAATTGGAACAGTAGGAAACGCAAAGCATCCATAGCTTGGCTATACCACAGTCCTGAATCCAACAAAAGCAGCCGGTGGAGTTTGATGGATTTGGTACACATGGCTACATGCTCTATTCACTGGGCTATACTGTGGAGTACTGAATCCAACAAAAGCAGCCGGTGGAGTTTGATGGATTTGGTACACATGGCTACATGCTCTATTCGCTGGGCTATACTGTACAGTACTGAATCCATCAAAAGCAGCCGGTGGAGTTTGATGGATTTGGTACACATGGCTACATGCTCTATTCACTGGGCTATACTGTACAGTACTGAATCCATCAAAAGCAGCCGGTGGAGTTTGATGGATTTGGTACACATGGCTACATGCTCTATTCACTGGGCTATACTGTGGAGTACTGAATCCAACAAAAGCAGCCGGTGGAGTTTGATGGATTTGGTACACATGGCTACATGCTCTATTCACTGGGCTGTACTGTGGAGTACTGAATCCATCAAAATCAGGCCAAACCAGAAGCATTTTTTAGGATTTGGGGTAGTTACACGTAGGTTTAAAAAGGTTCGAAGCCTTGCCGCGACCATGGTGCTTGTGTCCTTGAGCAAGACACTTTACCATAATTGCTGCGAGGGCCAAATTGAACCCAGCCACTGGGGATGTACAAGCCAGTGCATGCTTAGTGCTGGTCCCAAGCCCGGATAAATGGGAGGGTTGCATCAGGAAGGGCATCCGGCGTAAAACCTATGCCAAATCAAATATGCGGATCATGATCCGCTGTGGCGACCCCTAACGGGAGCAGCCGAAAGAGGACAACAACACGTAGGTTTAAAAAACAACCTATAAAGATTTCAGCTCATCATATTGTGTCGTTCACACGGAAATAGTGCAGTTGCAATCAGATTTTGTTGTATTCATTGGAATTTAAGAAAAGAGTACTCTTTCCTGGAATAGATGTTATATTTCACTTTTCTTAAAAACCCCACCACATCAAATTAAACATTTTCCAGGGAAAGATCAATACCATCGGTAGCTTTACACTAAGTAAGTTTTACATTCAATTTTTACCATTTTTTATTTTTGAATTTCCGGTCGTATACCTTACAGTGCCAACACAGCATAACTGTCCAAAAACTTGACTTGCGCCCTCTGTTGACAGTAGCAAGCTATGCATGTGAAAATTTCCATACCCACATAAATTGACCCGATCTTTGATGACTACATGTATTGATAACAAATCAATATAATCCACAAATCATGTACACTAAAATATTTTGTATGTTGTGTAGCCAATTGGCCAAAAATGCTAAAAAATCGCATATATTTTTTCCAAAATTTTAAGAGTATGCCATGGTAATATCAAAAGAGATATCAACATTGTGTCTTACAGACTTATTAATACATCCTCTAATCTTGTGTTTTTTGCTTTTTTGTTTGTTTTTGAAAATCCAAGTTTTTTATTATTTTCCTATTATTTACCCATACCTCAAAAGGAATTTTTTTTGAAATTCCTCTTACAAAGTTATTACAAATGATAATATAAATAAACTGTGAAAAAATGAAGGAAATCCACAAAGCCATTCTTGAGAAACTTCTATTTTACTGTTTTTTCTTTTTTGATTTCGCGATATGCTAATTTATGCTAATTACCTCATTAAATATTAAAACATTTATTTGAGTTTGTCTTGATGTGTACTTATTCACTTGTGAAAGTTTGAAGTTGGTAGTGCAAAACAAATTTAAATAACAGCCTAAAATGCTATGTTGTGTATAATACCACCATTTGGACAGTTATGCTGTGTTGCTTTAACAGAAGCTTCCATAATTTTGCATTCATAAATATTCAAAGAATTTGGTTTCTTTTTTTGGTGATTTCCAGATAAGCATCACCATTGAGCAACCTCGTTCCTGGCATCCAGTCCAAGAACCTCACAAGAACAACACTAAGATGGTACACATACTGTACATCAGTGCTGTATAAAGGTATAGCTATGGAGATATCATAACCTTTGAGCAACTTCACTCCTGGATGTAGTGCTTGCGTCAAACTTATATATTTCCTTACTTATATATTTCACTCATCAGTATTTTCCAAGAAAAAAAATAATGTATGGCATTTCAAGGTTGCTTCTTAAATAGGGAAGGCTATTTTGCTAAATCCTGATTGATGTATAGAACATGCAAGTAAATGTTCAGAAGTACAGAGAATTTGAAAGAATACAGAACTTCCGGGCACATACGAGTTTCACCTTGTGCCACAAACTATTTTTTGGAAATAAGTTGTTTTCAGACTGGGTTTGGCTGGAAAACCTTGATAAATTTTGTAGTGCGTATTTCTTTTTCACAGGACGAATGTGAGAAATTTCAAATGAAAACACTCCTTACCAGGAATGCATTTTATACACCGTTGCCCTGGTTTGCAGAAAGAAAATAAGAAATAAATGACACCAGATATATCGAATGAAAGTTTGAATATGTAAAAACAACCCCCAGATTCGCAAAGAAAGAGAAAAATTTTTAAACTTTAATGTGATCAAAATCCTTCATAAGCCTGTTGACGATCGAATAAAGTTGTCCATGTGTCTAAAATATCTTACATAAATTACAATGAAAATATCTTTTAATGGGAATGTACCTTGTTAATTTCCAGATTAACACTTTCATGAATTATTATAGTAATATTTACCTGGTGTATTGTTGGTACACATTTCAATCATCCCGACAAATAAGTTTGGCCGAAGTGTTTTCATCTTATAAAAAAATGGAATCGTTATGTCGATTTTACTAAAAAGTTGCCATCTCGCAATATGTGTGGCGGTCCAGGAAAACACAACACATGGTCAAATTTTTACAATTCTTGTTGAGCATTTAATCAAGTAATACACCCTTTACTGATCTCATAACAGTTTTAATGAGTTCAATATTCAAACCACAACTAAAGTTATGACCTTTCAAAGACGGTTTATTCTAAAACCCACAAACGGAGAAATTAGGCTTCAAAGTTGGCTATGCAGTAAACGTAAATCCCTTGAACTATTAATAGGACAGGATCAGGACTAGTGTAGAGCTTTCCATTGATGGGTTATTCATAGGGGGCGTGCTTTGGGAGAATTCATGAGCGTCGGCCAAAAAGTGCATTGTTTTAGAGTGAATTTTTTTAATCTTCTAATTATTTTAAAATGCATTGGGTTCAAAAACATCCCAAAAATACATTTTATACTTTGATTTTCCTTTAAAAAAAATTTAAGAGGAAATTTAAAGACAACAACTTCCATTTGGAACCAAAATCTCAAAAATGACACTATGGTAAATTTTTACGTAAATTGGTCCATAATTACAAAATGTGCGTGGCGACTTCCGACGGGTTTTCCCCGACTGCCACACATATTGTAAAACATAACATTAATGTTAATTATTAAAAACATGCAACAGTTTTTTTGTCATTTTCCTTAAAAACCTGAACACCTAGTATTTTGACAAGGCATTGTGTATTGTTAGTCCTGTGATATTGAGTGCAGCAACTCCTGTAGGTGCAGTCAATAATACAGAAATATCATCAGGATTATGATTCAATCTTGCAAGTATACGTACACACTCATTACTGACTCAATACATTTGATTAGATGACTCTTGCCCATTCCAGCACCTGTTATGAACATGTGAAATGGTTCAGGGTTGTTACCATTGACTTTATCAAGACACCATTGTCTAATCTTATAGAATGCTTGTCTTGGGAGTTTGGCTGCATGGCATTCAAATGCTGTAACTTCTATCTTCTTTCTTATCAGATCGTAAGTCCAGTATGGCAGACTCATCTTCATTCTCCTACATTACTTGATACTTGTCAAATGAAGGTATTGTATGCCTTGACTGCTTTAGGGCAATTTATAGGAACTCTTTTGCATTCAACTGGGTCATCTTGGAACCTGTGTTATCGGCGAAGAAATATACAACGACGTCACAAAGTAAATAGGCTTTTTGTCTTGCCACACTATTACGGCAACATTTCCGTTGAATAACATATCCGACTCACCTTTCCCCATTTCATTTTTTCTCTTGATTAGTGTCTTGGGGAAATGTCTGCGGTTAGTCATTGTTGTACCACACATTCTTATGTCGGGATTTGTGATGCGATCTGGGAAAACCCGTCGGATGTCAGCAAACTTGTTTTGAAGATAATGGCAAAATAGTCCCCCAATTTTTGTTGTTGAAAATTTGAGTTTTTTTAACTGTTAATATCGAAATGATCATTCTCGAAAATATTAAATAAAACTTCCATCGTTTTAGATGTAAAAACATGATAGATAATTAAAAAGCCTTCTTTGTTTTTTGTTTCCGCCATTGTTTTTGAAGGACAGCAGCGGTTATAACTTCCCGAGAGCATAACTCAAGTTATAGAATCATGAATAAAACAGTTTTGAAAACAGCACAGTGTCCTCGTTAATTTGATGTATACAACACAAAAATGACAAATTTCACCATGTGAAGGGTTTTCCCCAGATCACATCACATTTGTTAGCATGTATTCAGCCAAATTCACAGTGGTGTAAAATCGGTCCGTATACAGCGAATGTTTCTGGCCGGAGAATTCCTGAGTCATCCGTACCACCAAATTACCTGTAACTCCAAGGTCTGCGATATTATTGGCATCATCTCTCCTCCCGGTATAAACTTCGGCATTGCAAATGTAGCCATTCTCACTGTCGCATACTAAAAATGCATTACTTGACACTTGTCACCTTGTGCTTCAAGTCTATCTGCTTCAGTCTCTGGATGGATTATAGCCCACACATCTTCTTGAGGACCCATACTTTTCCAGATCTTGTTCTACATATTCCACGAACTCAATATCAGCTTCAAATTGGACTCAACCAGTTTGACACTTCCACTCTTATAAAATTTAAATGTATGTTTCAAAATGTGGAGGTTTCAAAATGTGGAGGTTTCAAATGAGCATCAGTATGAAAGTTTCCGTCACCTTTTATAGTCCTGAAACAATCATGTCCCATTTTCTCATTCTTCAGAAATTTTAGGCTGTAAATAGACTAGATGGCAATTCCATGTAACTAATGCACAATGACTTATGCTCAAATGTTACTGGATCAAATTTCAAACTACCCGATTCAGATTCTATCTTCGTTACAATACCACTAATATCTTCATATGTATCATCAGTATTTATATCTCTGACATGTACCTTACTATCTGTCAAGTCACTATGTTCACAACCTACTTGACAGTCATTGATATCTTTGCCTTCTTTGATACCTATTCTGTCATACCACATTGTTTCAGTCACTCAACTCGGGTGAATTTTGATCTTCACCTACCTGTGTACAAATACGTGTAGGAGCATCATCCTCTTGGCACAAAGTCGTGCCTGTAATTTCAAATTGTGCATTACTGTGCAAATTCACAGAAAAACCCGTCCTTACAGTACCTGTGTATGTCTTGCCATGTTGGCGCACATTTCATCATGCTTCTTTCTACTCTGATTTGACAACCATTGCAATCTCTGGAATGTGAATCAAAAATAAAATAATTTGATTGTGCACATTTGCAACAATATGGATCCAATTATTACTCTAGCTGGAGGATCTCCATGTACCAATTGGACAGCTACACTCAATACCTCTGTGGATATTGCCTCCTTCAATGATGGGCACTTCATGGATGCGGGCATTCTTGTTAATCAAGATCATTACGTGAAACTCCCATTAGCCAAAAACTCAGGATTCTACTCACTGGTTTCAACCCAACTTTATCAGTTGTTATCAGTGAAGTATTTATAAGATAAACAATGCCCCAGGCACATTGAATTCTCCAAGGCCCAGTGTGGTAATGCCTGTCAATCAAAACACCTTCCACCCGAAGCCGGGACTACTTTCAGCCAATAATGTACGTGTGAATCACACTGACCACAGAGAATGACAACCCATGCTCGTTCTGTTATTTGCCCACATCATCAGCAAAATAACACTGAAGTATCGCGTTGAAAGTTGTAAACGCGTCGTCGTAAGTGTTATGGGTTTTTAGCACGCAATAACTATAATACAGGTGTAGCTTTTTCCTGACTTTCCAAGCTGTATGATTTTGGTTGAATGCGGTGCTGATTTATGGCAAAATTTTCATAAAAGAGGCAATAAAAGTTGTCTGCGAAAATCTCATTTGAATACAGTGTGCATACTCGTTTGAACATTAACAACTTCGATTCCATCCACGCACCTTTTGTCGTATTCCGAGGGCAGCATTTTAACAGCACCTACGAAAATTCAAAGAGTCGCTTGAAGCGATCTGTTGTGATTTTAACTTAACGACATTCTTCTGTCATCGCTATGACTCAACAAGAAGTAAATTCGCGTAAGGATGCTAATTACCATCTTTAAGCCTGATTCATACTTAAATGAGATTTGTTCGTGCGAAGCGAATTTTCTTAAACGTCGCAATTGAAAACAGCATGTCCTGAATTGTTGCATCACCAAAAATCGCTTCGCATTCGCTTTCTCATGAAGCATGAACCGGGATTATGCTTTGTGGGATAAGAAATGTTTCCAGGTCAGTACCAAATTATCATTTCCCCTTCAAATTGTGCCTTTTTCCAGAAATCAAATTGGTTCTTCATAACGTGATTTATTTATTTTTCCCATTATCAATAAACCTTTCCACATTGGATCGGTTTATTATTGAAAATGCAGAGGCTGTAACCATTTGTACTTGTAAGTTTATAACAGAATGTTTGAATGCAGTGTATTTCAACTTTATTTTATTTTAAGTTTATTTATTTATTTATCTACTTATTTCTTTTTATTCTTTTTCTGGGGGGGGATAGATTTAAGTCCATCACAGATGAGAAAAACTGACAAAAAACACACAAAGCAAACCAAACGCACAAATTAAATTAAACTAGTTTACACTTTTATTTGTCAATCCTTTAACAGTAATAGAAGTACACACAAAATATCAGTTATTAAGTTTGTCGTGGTATAGAAAGTGCTCCATATTATGATATAAAATCTGTTAAGAAACCATTTTCTTCATTGGTACCGTAAAAGGCACTTTTCCCCAAATAACGAGGCTATTAATATGCCCCACATATTGATTCTTTCTCGGATACTGTACCGATGAGTCCAGATTTTATGGCGCTGCCACATAGCAAACGGAAAATCGACAGGCAATCTAAATTAGTTTTTTTTTACATATTATATATTAAGTACATAAAACAATCCCAGGATGATACAAAATAGTGTATGACAAGCATTAAAAGCATAAAGAAATGTAATATTCACTTTGCCAATTTTACTCGGGGTACATATCTGTCTGCATCAGCATTTTGCTTAATTTTTTTCAAGGTTCCCTAAATTATGATGCAGAATCAATACGTGGGTACTTCCACTCGCGTTCTCCGCCTCGGCATAGACCGTATGTTCTAGGGATCAGTATTTTCATGTACAATTAGCATACATGATACCAACTACCATATTATTATTAATACTATGGTTTCATCTTACAATAAATGCACGTCATTAATTGTGAGAGCAGATTTAAAACAAATCCTTAGTTACGCAATAAAAATAATGACAATGCCTTTTACACACAGATTTAAAAAAATAAACAAAAACCGCTAATAAACTACTGCTTGTTACGCTGTATTTAATTTTTTCTTGTACAATGCTTGATTACATATCAGTAGACCCATGTACTGATGACGTCACACTTTGTTTTTATTTCTTATGTGGTGAGGACCAGCGAATGAGGGGGTACGAATTCGAAGCAAAAGCATTACGTCATCAGTACGGGGGTCCAATCCTCACGCCTTGATTTCCGCACCAATAAACAATGAATAAACTAATTATGTGGCTATAGCTGTTGGTTCGACAGTAACATGCAGGAGGAAACACAGGAGGTCTACCAATTTTCAAAATAGGGAGGGTATGCTTCACACTATCTACACACATGACCACTCTTTGTGGTCTATGTACCAACTTCAGTTGGATTAAGAGAAAGGTTAATACAACACTGCTGACTCAGTGTAATTTAACAATGGTAAAGATATCAGGTTTTTTTATTTAAATAAACGAAACTCAACTCCATATTTAAGTACTTGAAACCTCAGCCCATGCCATCTACATAACCTGTGTAATCTACACAAAAATTACAAGAGGCTAGTATGAGAAGCCAGGCCATCTTTATACACTGGATTTTCCGATTTTGAACAATACTAAATAAAAAAGAAACGTCTTGAAGATTGAAATCAGCACATTCTATCTTTACCGCAATGTATCATTCACTCGTAATCACGTATTTGAATACGTGAATTTGGCAGAGGTTAATTTAAAAAAAAGGAAAGAAAAATATCGCTCAAGGCATACTGGCAGTGCGATTACAACTACAACATGTTGGGTGTTTCAGTGCAGTTTCTTTTTACCATCTCTGGTTGGCTTGTTTTTCGTTTTTGTTTTTCGCAAGCTAGATATTAGGGCTGTAATAGTCCCATCGGCATAATCATCAATGAAGGGGCTTTGCGCACTATTTGATTTGACATGAGGATGGAAATAATTAATTAGCTTAGGGAATCCTGAGCTATGATTATTCAATATAATTCAAATCAGGAATAATGACCTCAATCAGGATTAAACGGATGTCAACTGTACAATTAAACTGGCAAAGAAAGGGACTTCGTTCTTGAAGAAAGAGGACAACAATTTTTGCAAAAGACGAAATTTGTACGACGAGCTGCTGAAAAAGATTCGACCGAAAAAGCAAGCAGGTTTCTGTTTGTTCTTTCTTTCTTTTTGACGGTTTTCATTGTGTGACATTGGTTATTGCTTTAGTGGATTTCACTTGAATACAAAATATAAACAAACGTACTCACCTGCTCAGCAGGCGAAATATGATTGTATAAAGTACGCTACATTGGGCTATTGCAAAAGAAACCCTCTGATTGATGCAGATTAGTTATCATCATAATGTTTTATACAAAGGATTTTCTGGCAAGTTGTAGTCGGCCAATTCCTGTCTCTGTTTTTGCTGTTCACAGACCACTTCTTTTTGCCAGCCATAAATTCTTGTACTTTTCTTTTTCGGCTTCAGGTAAAGTTGCAAATTCTTTGCAACACTGCCCAAAGAATTTGGCTTGATCATGGAAAGAGCTATTAGAACTTGTCATAACTTCTGTCCTCCTTAAATTTGCGTAAAACGCTGGAACGTTACTCTCGACTTTCTGAGAACTTTTATCACTTTTGACTGATGAGCACCTTGTCTTTGACTCTTTTAAGAGACTGATCATGCGTTTGCTTTTGTTGAAATGCTGATCATGCAGTGTTGGCTGTTGAGTAACGTTCCGGAGAATATCGGTTAGATCTGGTGTATGCAAGTGTTTGTCTACAAGCACATTCTCTTCGATACACTTGAAAATAAATGAGTAATCAAGAACGTGGTACTTGCGTTGAAGAGCTATTTTTTAATTGTCTAGGTTCATTTTGAATAAGAATAGTTAAAGCTTATTGTTGAGAGAAAAAAAATCGATTTCTTTTGACATTTTTCAAACATTTTTTTAATTTTGATTTTGACTGTGACTGTGGCCCTTCCTTAATTTACAAGTTAAATTTTTCAATATTGATATTTTTAAATTTTAGCAATGGATACAGGCGTAAACTTGTTTCAGAGTCTAGAAAAAAAAAATTATCAAAATTAAAAAATTTTTAAAAAAATGTTTTCCTTCTTAATTAGGCCTAATTAGTTAATTAATTAGTTAATTAACACTACGTTCCTAAAATCGTGCCTTACCTTTTTAAAGCACAGTTTCTGTAATTATATGCTGCTCAGTGCTCCAGCTATATACAGAACCAATGGCCCAAAAGCCACCTGCCACCCAAGCTTATCAATTACCAAGGCTACCACCATCCTCAGACCCCCCCCCCCCCCCCCCCCCAACAGCCATAATATCCAACCCAACCTGACAGATCTGTGACACATCAATTACAAAGGCCTCTGATAACACTATGGTGTTTATCTACCCTGGTACATGGTACATGGTGCCCATATGACCTTGTTATGTAACCCAATGCTAAGCCAAACTGTACACAATTCCCATATGGACCCCCCTCAGATCGCTTTAATGGTGACCAGTCACTCAGTTGCTTCCACTCAGTTCTCTCTGCTCTCAGTATGTTTATTCCATTGGTGTGGAGGAAGCACTTACAGAGAATTGATTTTTTTTTACCAATTAATTAAGGAGTAATTAAAAAAATGCATTTACCTACTGTAAACAACTTAAGTGACAAAGTCTTAATTAGTAATTTTCAAAAATACATAATAAATTAGATGTAATTACAAGAGATATCAGGATACATTTAACTAAAAATACAAATTATTGTTATAATATTAACTCAAATAATGAAGGCCATGCGACGTTTAGTTTTTTATTTGGATTTTTTGAAAATGACCGATTATTCAATTTATGCTAATCCCACTTTCTTGTGTCCTTGGGGAATTATATAATCGCCCCCCCTCTTTGCGCCATTTTCAGTGCGCATTTTCTTTTACTTTCTTGAACTCCAGAACCTTTTCTTTACTTTAACCCAGAGAAATCATTGTTAACCAATTCTAGTTGATTTTACTTGTTTTTTCACTTTAATTAATTAATTACGACTCGTTAAAATGTCAATTTGGTTAATACACAACAAAATTGTTACGTAATTTCGCGAGGAAAAGCGTCATTAACGAGCCATAAATTTTGAACCGCTTGACCGATTTTGCCCAAACTACCACCAAACACCTTAAAAAAAGTAGCTCTTTCATTCTAGCCACTTTTCAGGTGAATCCTTAAAACTTCAATTTTCACTTTGTCCACCCTACTAGCAGAGTATAAAGCATTTTGATGGCAAACTCATCATGCGACAATGTCTCATTATAAAAGTAACAGAGCGACAGTTTCTATTGATTTGATGAGATATCTGACCCAGTTAAAAAGCCCAAATTTAAGACTGGTATCAGAGTTTGATGGTTCGACTTAAAACCTTTATTGCTGAACTCGTTCTCCAAAATAATTATCGCCCAAAAACGCAGCGCGATCGGGCTATCGCGCAAATCAGCGCCCAACATGTATACCTCTATCAGGCCGCCCAGGAGTAATTTAACTATCTTCACTAAATCTTGATGTCTCAGTATGATATCTGACTCTGAGACGTGTTGCTTGGACCATCATATTATAATTCAACATTTACATAAACTAGAAACTAGAACTTCCCAGAGATTTGATCCAGCTACTGATTGGTTTCCAAATCCATAACAGTGTCATTTTCGCTGCACAAGCATGATAAGAAACCAGTTAATGCCGATGGCCCGTTTAGCTGCGTTTATATATTTATTTTCTACAAACCTGACAGAAAGTGGGCGGGACAGATTCAAAGCGGCGGACGAATTACATTTAAAAAAACGAAAAAAAAAAAAAAAAAATTTTATTCCATTTCCAGGATTTATCTTGGCGGCGGGTACGACGAGGACATGCGAAAAAGAAGACGAAAAAAAATAATGAATACATTTTGCGGGGCTTCCTCCCGTCAGTGGGCTCAAGCAAGGAATAGAAAGTCTGGTCCTAGTGGCATGTGATCTTTGGTCTTAAAGCTACAAAAAACAAAACCCAAAACAAGCAAGCAAGCACACAAACAAACAAACAAACAAACAAAAACGTGTTTGTTGAACGTTGTTGTACTTTGTTGCTGTTCCCATGGAGGAATGGGCGTCCGTATAGCTCTTTCATCGACCAGCATTTCATGGCCAGGATATCCTGGCCAAGACAGCAAAACTCCCTCTCCAGTTGTGTCCACTTCGAGGACTTGCGCGCAACTCCACCTCCCCAACTCGTCAACTGCTTGAACATGGCTGCCAACCGCGAACTTCTCTGCCATTTTTACTGTTTTTACGCAGTCATAATTGTTTTTTCCAAAATCGCGGAGAAAAGTTTCACAGCACCCTTACCGCTTACCATGAAGGAAGTGAACTTGTTGACACTCCAAGAAGAACATTTCCTTTAAGAGTTTAGTAGCGTATCACGCAATCCTGATGTGCCCATGCGACAGAAAATGTAATCCTCAAATAATCCCAAGGGATTTTTTTTATTCATGTTCGTTTTCATTATTATTATTATTATTATTATTGGGCAATTAAGCACGCACGATTATTTCTAATAATACATTTTATTTATTGCGAAATAATTTATAATTTTATGTTTTTTTTTAATATCTGAGTGGACCTCTCAGTTTCTTACTTGCTTTGTACATAGAGAGAGGACCATCTCTATGCTTTGTAACACCATGGAGGAAGCGCCGAACATGTTTATATATCCATACGCCAATAAACGTGGGTAATCTCTTCAGAGATCAGTGGCTGGGACAGGCTGGGACTGGTGCCTGGTATCAATTTACGAAATGTGGAAGAGCATGGACGCCAGTCAAACTGTTTCTTATTTAATTTCTTGAGATATACTTGGTCAATTTTTATGATTCAAAGCTGCTTTTCTGATAACTTTTGACACTGTTTCCAATACTATAGCGTATAAATAAGAAACTGGTAAAATTGTGGAGATAATTTTTGTCAGTAAACTCACAGGGAGTGAGACACTAAACCTCACGTTCACACCTCATTAACCACAATCAGATAGGAGAGATCATGTGACAAACTGCTCCATCCCAAACCGGTGAGTACCGACCCGAGTTTGTCATAGGCAAACTCGGGTCCATTTCTAATGGGAGATTCACGTAATGTGATGTTACTAGTCCCTTTCTGAAACTACCGCACAAGCACTACCTCTCCTTCCATGGAAACGAATCAACATTTCATCATAAACTACCGCTTTAATACAACCCACTCTTGTCAGCAAAAGTAACTACCACAACTTTGTCTTTCTCCTTCAACTTGACAATTTGGGCTCTTATCGCTCTAGGATAAGGTCTCACCTTTCCGGAATCTTTCACTATCAGTGCTATCCATCTGCTGTAACAAATGAATATTAACATAACAAAAAAATAATAAACAACTACATGTACACACATGATTAACATTTGAACAAAACGCATACATGTACTGCCATAAATATGAACATCATACAACATATGTATCACACAAAAACAAACTTACCTCAAAATCATTGTTAACAAATTAATTTACGCGATATCTCATTCAATCACTTCA
The DNA here is from genome assembly GCA_029582265.1 of Zoroaster sp. YZ-2022. NCBI lineage: Eukaryota > Metazoa > Echinodermata > Asteroidea > Forcipulatida > Zoroasteridae > Zoroaster > Zoroaster sp. YZ-2022. Next base: position 19,518,952 of record CM055828.1, on the reverse strand, counting down.
ATACTTTGTAGCTCATCTAACTTAAATGACTAAATAATATCATCTACTATCATCAGAATTCATAACATTTTATTTATTGGTTGGTGAAATTCTTGCGTCGGGAAATAAACAATTGATTTAATTTTGCCCTAACACCGACGTGTGTATAGCATTGTATACTCAGTGCTTTCCGAGTCTCTGTGAAAAACTACACAGGCGGGACTCGGGCGGGATTCGAACCCACGACCTGAGTATACAGTGCTATACACACGTCAGTGTTAGGGCAAAATTAAATCAATTATTTTATTTATTATTCAGGCAATTCAATAAAAACAAATCAGTCCTAGGACATGTACACCAACACGTACAACTAAATTTTGTACGACTTAAATGTTTGAACATACTTAAACTATGGTAGACTATTAGTGTATGTTTATGTGTTAATTACCTGTACATTCATAACATCTGCTTTTGGTGAACATAGCAGACTCTGCTGGTCATCAGATGCTTCTAAGTTGTCGTCCGAGTTCATCTTGGACAAAAACTACTACCATATCAAAGCTGTTGAGATATGAAATCTGGTTCCCTGAGGAAGCGTTGGCTTTACTCTTATTTGCCTTAATGCTTGTGAATGCCCAGTGTAGGACATCTAGGTTTGGTTCCAGTGCAGTAACTCGGAGCCTGCTGCAATTTCTACATCTCTTCGCTGCCTTCTTCTATACTGTGATCTTACCCTGACATATTGTAATGTTCCTCTTGGCTATGCTTTATCACAACTGGTTTACTTTTTCACCCCCAGTTTCAGCAACTTCTCTAGCCTCGCTTTCTAATTCCTATTCTAACTTGCATGACTTTAGTATGCAAAAGAGCGAAGGAGAGATCGTCTGGTAGTTCACAAACCTCTTTACCTAGAATTGCATCCACCAAAATCAACAAATATCAAAATCATAAAACGGATTAACACAGTCATTTGATTGTCCACCTTTGCAACAAGATGGATCCAATGACACCACTAGTCGATTTCTGAAACTGCTACAATAACACAACCTCCCGTTCTTGGAAATGAATGGATCAAATCATTACTACATTGTATGGCTGAATACGGAGGATCTGTCAACTGGATAGTTGAATTCATTACCACTGCAATTATTGTTTCCTACAATTACATTACATTACATTACAAGTATTTATCATGCGCCATTCACAAGAGGCTCATGGCGCTTACAAAAGTTAATATGACATAATAAATACAAATCAGGATAGAATAAGACATAAATTGATGCAAAATTAATGAGGAAACAAGTGAGTTTTAAGAGCCTTCTTGAAGGCATTAACAGAAACAGATTGTCTGATATAAACAGGAAGATTGTTCCATAGCTTGGATGCACAAACAGTGAAAGATCTAACACCAGCTTAGACTCTTGTGATAGGATATTCAAGGCGGAGATAGTCATCTGTTGATCTTAGATGCCTATTTGGAACATACAATGGTGGGCACTTATGGATGCACACATTCGGCGCTACTCGCCCTTTCTGAAACTGCCACACTAGCACTACATGTATCTCTCCTTCATAGAAATGACTCGACATTTCATCATAGACTACCGCTTTAGTACACCACTCATATCAGCAAAAGTAACTTCCACAACTTTGTCTCTCTCCTTCAACTTTACAATTTGTGCTCTTATACTGCAGTTCTTGGATAAGGTCTCGGGTCTCGCCTTGAGGCTCCCATTGTACTGGATTCAGCACCGTCACTCTCGGAGATGGATTCTGGGATGGACGCATCGGAAACTTGATCCTTAAAGGATCCGTGAGATACCAAGTTATGATGGCGTTATTTTATAGCTGATAATTAATAAACACTAAATCAAAAAGATGGAGGTCGTACTTCCCTATTGAGTAGTATATAGAAATGGCCTTAACCATTAACGATATTAAATTTGTCTCAATTTTCATCTCGATTTTTTTTGTCTCGGAAATTTGTTTGATATGTACAAACAGTACATGGGTTTATTTGTAATACCATACCAGGCCGAATTTTGCAGTCTGTTCTCTGTCTTCGTCGTCATTCAGTGCCCCAGGCGGCATCTCGTCCTGGTCACTATCGGAACTTCCGAGCTCGGATTCGAACATATACGGCTGCATAACAGCTTGTTCTTCACCATGATTTACATTTATTTCGTCGACTGAATCATGATCAATGTCTGAAGGTGGTTCGGAAAAAATCTCACTATCGGATGAATCTAATGAATCCATTTTCGTGAAGTGAGCAAACGTGTATACTAACTGCAGCTAACGTTAGCTTCGCGTCGCCATACACACATATCACCGGACCGTACCGTACCGTACCGTGCTGTGTGAGAAAGCGTCGCAAGCTTTCCTTCCCCTATTGACGTCACGCGCATGACGTCATATATTCTTGAGCCAGCTGGAATTTTTGTGGGCGTTCCGAAAGGGGTAATTTTTTTCTTTTTGATTTAGTGTTTATTAATTATCAGCTATAAAATAATGCCATCATAACTTGGTATGTCAGGGATCCTTTAATAATTAATACAGTGTCTGCTGGTGGATGAATTAATGTAAACGCTGGTAGTTGCAGCTTCTTCAAAGGTTTCCCCCTTCACTGTGGAGCACTCGGTTGACTTGCTGACCTGTTTCATTAGTTGCATCACTTGGACACCTTTAAATGTAGGAATACAGGTAGTTGGTAGATTTAAAACGGGCACAAATAAAGGAGAGGTTCATTTGCTGTAGCAATGCACCTATGTAGGCATTAATTCTTATTGCCTCACATAATTCTTATTGCCTCACATAATTCTTATTGCCAAATATCTCATCAACAGCAGTTCAAACAAAAACGAGAGGAAGCTGAAATTAAAGTGCCTTCAAATCTGCTTAATATACTGAGACGCAATAGAAACTTAGCACTTGTTTTGGAATAGCATAAAATTGTAATGGTTCAAAATAAGACAACACAACAATTTGGATTAGAAATGTTGGCATTTTATTGAGGAAATGTCCACGTTTTGTCCACTGTACTCGATCCTATCTGTATCCACTTCACCGCATTGTGATTACTGATAATTTAAGGTCGAAAAAGTGGTAAGTTTCTATTGCGTCTCAGTATGTTTACTTTTGTTGATTGGATGAAACATCTTAAGGGTTGCTTTGTGACCTCAATGACATAGTGATGATGTTGAACTTTTCCACTTTCACACTTATTCAATATATTTATTAATTACATGATCTGTTTCTTTGACTTGCTCGGTGAGACAAAACTTCTTGTCGTCTTCACCATACTGATGAAGAACTTTTCTCATAAACTTTATTTGTTTCTTACGAGCTTCATATCAGTTTTATCTAGCTATCATTCTGGCAGTTTTTTTCTTCTCAAACTACAGCTGATCTAACCGTTGCCCGGAGCAGGTTGATCACACACTAGATCAAGCAGCGAACAGAATCCATACTTGGTGATACTTGCACCTCGTTGTTGGCACGTTGGTAGTGTTTTAGTGGCTGGTTGTAATTTGTGGTACAGGATGGCAAAGATAATTTTTGAAGTATGTGATGCATGCCTAGCTTATGAGGAGCACAACTTGTTTTTGAATGGGCAAATTTGTCTGTGGCATATTGGCAGTTAGTCTTTAATGGTTTACAGACAGACTTAGTAAGTGGCTAGAGGTTACTTTGTGGTGTGGGACAGCAAGCAGACAAGGATGATTTGATTTTTCTACACAGTACTAAAGGATGAACCAGTGTGATGCACATGTCCGTCTTATAAGGAGCAGAATTTGTGGCTCAGCGTTTAGGCTTAAACAGCAAATGGTATGAATGACTTGCATGCGGATAAATTAAACAATCCTTAAAGACCCCATGGCCTGCGCACTGTCATTGTTTATGGCTCTTGGCTCAAGAGAAAGATGTTGAAAACAATGCATGATGGCACAGGTAACCCTGTACATCACTCTCTTGATAAATCAGAGATTCCGGAGTGTTCGCCATGTCAGCCACTCCTGGTATTTTTACATTGTTGCTTCCAATTTTGTTTCTTTTAACTCCATGCCAAATAATACAGCCTGTAGCTTCACACAAATGTGTTTTCTTGGCCAGAGAACTCATGAATACATTATAATTACCCTTTCTTTTTCCCAAAAAAAGTAACTCTACTATGCAGCTTTCCATCATGAATGTGAATGTACACTGCATGTACAGTACTGTGTGTTACGGCACATGGCCTGAGCAATGTCTTTGTGTTTGACACCTTTTCCTAGCATCGTTTACAGCTCGCGGCTCAAGAGAAAGATGATCAAAACAAACGCACAATGAATGATGACATAGGTGACTTTATGTACATCACACTCTCCAGGTAAATCGATGATTCCAATGTGCGTCATGTAAACCACTTTGTGCGTTTGTTTGATACTGGCATTTTTAATGTTGATGATCCTATATCTGGTCCTTTGAAACCCATGCCAAATAATACATCCTGTCGCTTCACACAAGCAAGTTTTTGTTTTGGCGAGCGATCCCTTTACTTTTGCACAAAAAGCTTCTTTTTTTTCTTTTTTTTATACCCTGCCAAATCAGGCAGCATGTGGATTCACACAAGTGAGTTTCTTTTACAAGAGTGCCTTTTTATTTGGCACACAAATCCTCCATTTTAATCCGTTTCTTTGACTTGCTCAGTGAGCCAAACCTTGTCCCCTTCAACATACTGATTCAGAACTTCTCTGCTAAACGGAAGTTTGTTTCTTACAAGCTTCATACTTCATTAGTTGTACAGTCTTTTAAACATTTGTACACATTTAAACAACATTCAAATAAATGTTGCAAACATGTTCTATAGAATTCTAATTCTTTTTATAGCATTTCATTGTTCTGTCGTGATTCTGTGCAGCTTTCCATCATGAATGTACATGTACACCGCATATACAGTACTCTGTACATATGTATACGGCACAAGGCCTGTGCATTGTCTTCTCCTTTCATATCTTTTCCTGGCATTGTTTATGGATCTTGGGTCAAGAGAAAGATGTTGAAAACAATGGCACAACGAATGATGGAACAGGTGACTTACATCACAATCTCCTGGTAAATCAGAGATTCCAAAGTGTGCCATGTCAGCCACTCTGTACACATGCACCATTGTGCATTTGTTTGATCCTGGTAATTTGACATTCATTAGTCCATATTTCTTCCTTTTGGAATCCTTGCCAAATTATACACCCTGTGGATTCACACAAGTGTGTTTTCTTGTCCAGAGAACTCATGAATACATTATAATTCTCCATTCTTTTTCAAAAACGTAACGCTGAGTTTCTCGTTAACAAAGCCACCAGATCTCTTCCTTTGAGGCACAACAGGTTTGGTCGGATGTTTATCAGCTGGGAGCAGGTTAGATGGTGAATGCTGAAAGAGACTGCAGTCTGATCCTTGCTCATATGATATGATGAAGCATGTCTTTGAGACAAATATAAGTTATCTTTGTAGTTCTGGTTTATTCTGTATAAAAGAAAACGGTTTGGCTTAATCGCACTACTAAACTACCATCAAAACGACAGTCATCACACCATTGGACGAATGACCTGAAATATCACAAAATATTTAAAGTTCAATTATTAAGTGGCCCATATTCGAAATATAGAAATCTGTTACACATATTAGAATCTTCATTATTCCTGAGTTTCAACTATTTTTACAACTCGCTCAGATTATTCAATTCTTATTACACCTTGCTCAAATTATTAACTAACTTTATACAGAATTAATTAACATTCCCCTTTCCATATATACACATACTCCAAAATGGTCTGTTCACTTCACCAATTTGGTATTTCAACTTTTTTAAATGTCCAAACTGTCAAATGAACATGAATCTTTCTTAGACTGGACGTTATGGACTTGCTGATTGTGATGGACGGGCAGACCAACATGGCTTTACATTTTGGATGTAACATGGTGGATTTCATATGGATACACAAAGGTTGAACTCTCGGTTGAACTATAGGGAGGCAGGCGATCTTCTTCCATCCAACTTGCTGGAAACCATCAGTCACAGAACACAACTGTGTTTTTCTTTTTGGCTTGCTTTGGTTTTGTTGCATTTCATACACTAGCAGAGTTGATGGCGATAGGGGTTGATGGCGATAGGGGTTGATGGCGATAGGGGTTGATGGCGATAGGGGTTGATGGCGATTTGGGTTGATGGCGATAGTTGTTTGGTGGTGAAGATTTCCTTTTTTGTTTTCTGGTCGGCAGTTTCTGTTCTTTTGGAACGAATGGCTTGATTGGTTTAGGAGGTGACCCAAGAATGGTACGCACAAGGAGTGCACTGACCTCTACAATGGACTCGGCTAACCTGCAGTTGCCATCATAGTTGAGATGAAGGCCATCAAATGCAAATCGGGACACTGACTGAAAACTGCCGGCTCAAATCGACAAACCTAACCTACAATTTAGCTTCTTGCAGAGCTGAGTAACATGAATATTTACAATATGCCCCTTGCGCCTTGAGTTCCTCATCATCATGTAGCTAAGGAAATTTCCATTAACCAAAATGTTTGCCATTGTAAATTTCTCTTGGGCCATACGTATCATTTGCTCATAGTTCTTCAAATCACAATGAAGCACCCTCCAGTCTAAATCTTTTGTGGACAAGTACAACATGTGGCTGTTATGAAACATCGCCATACATGCTCCACACTTCTTAAATAGTTAATAATACGGGGGAACCCTACATCCTGGCTTTGTTACTACTTCAGGGAAGAACCAATCGCTGAGGAGATTTGGGGGCAGATACCTTCTTAAAGAATCTCCAATTGTCTTGACCCTGAACTTCTTGTCCACTTCTCTCCTAAACTAAATAATTGGTAGTCATGATATTCTGAACTGGCTGACTTAGGAACAACTGTTTTTGAAGATCTTGTATATGCATACTTTGGCCCGGAATACACTGTGTGATCCACTCTTTAAAAAATAGTTAAGACAAACTACACTACAGTAATTTAGAATTAAAAAATTTAAAAAAATGTACAAATTTTGGGGACTGTTTGCTTAATCTTCATGGGTGAGACCTAATAAAACAATTAGTGAAATAATCAACATGCATTCAATGTACATTATATTAGTAACAAATTGTCAATGTTTTAAATCATGCAACGGATAATTTAGACAATCTGATTGGTTGAGGAGTGACAAACCTAAACTGGCTTTCATTTAAAAAAATATATTTACTGGTTTGATGACATCATCGGCTGTACAGGCTCTCTCTTCAACTCTTGCATGTATATTTGACTGTAGTCCGTAACGGGTCATTCTTATCTTCTGATTTTGCTCTGAGAAAATGTTCAAGTTGAAACACCTTTCTAGAGGTTGAGAACTTTGATGTTTATCTCTTAAAATATTTCAGTAAATAACAGTACATGATACAAAAGTGATCTCCATTACCATCATGGTTATGCATTCTTTGTACCTTTTAATCACAATTTATTATTCTGTTTATTCTCGTTTCCACAACCAATCTGGTCAGGACTCTTGTATTTCTTACACTAGATACATATGTAGAAGTCACATCAGCTGAGCTCCTAAATATGTTCTATATGGTCGTCTTATTTTGACAATCCTTTATGCTGTTGAAGTCTTCACAGAGAAATCCTGATGACGGATATCTTGCTCATTACTGTGTGTTCAGTTGCACATGTGTAGCCACTTATATATAGAGGGAGACATTGTAACTTTTTGTTGATATGCATCCAATGGTGCATTGCATGAATACATTCTGTCTCTCATGGTAGCCCACGATGTATCTTGAATTGGACTTGTCCCAGGATAAGGTGAACGGCAGAGTTGGAACTTTGGTGCAGGTTATCATGTAGGTATGTGACAAAAAAATTGAACTTCCTTTGATTGTAACAATAATGGCACCACTGGAAAGTGCCTGAAATAAGCATTAAAATGGTATTTGAATTTTGTTGCTAGGGCAAATACTAAGAAAGTTACATCATTTTAAAGATTTTAAAGTCGGGCCATTTTTGACTCCTTGTTTTATATAGGAAAACATAGGAATGGGCGTGATCACTTTCTTAAAGAAAATGAGATATTACAACTTTAAAACATTACAACTCATTTAACTGTGGACAGATACATGTATCTAAGCAACTGACATCAGCAGAGAGCTAAGTACAAGCACATACAATCCCTGTAATTAACTAATTAATTAATTAATTAATTACAATTAATTAATTAATTATAATAAATTAACGAACGACTGAATGTAGTAAAATACTTGTAACTTCTTTAATACATGGAATATTTTGACGAAATTTTCACCAAAGGTTTGCTAATAATAAGCACTAATCAATCATGTTAGTTAAAGCCAGATAACACGACTCTTACCCAATATGAAGCTGAATTCCATCATCTAGCAGAAAATCAATTCAGAGGAGAGCAGATCTGAATCAAGGGAATATTTGGACAAGTCATAGGATTCTCCATCATCATATGTACCACTCTCGTTCCAGTAACAAACTCGATAAGTGATCCTATTTTTTCTTAGCTTTTCTATTCGACCATTGTATACAATGTAGTTCTTTCATGTTATTGTCCGTATCAAACCAATAATGACAAATGTTCCTGCCAATAACTTTGCCTTGAAGAATGTCCTTCAAGTCCCCAAGAATATCTTGATCAACATCTGGAAATTTTTCAACCAGATTTGCAATGTCCAAAGAATCTATGACTAAGCTCTTCAACTTTTTCTCCAGTTTGCACAGATCAGTCATGTCTTTTTTTGCTCTTTGCTGCACACCTCGTTTTGCTATCGCTTGCATCACCTCTTTCTGCCTTCTCCTATTTCTTGACCTCTGCTTCCTGGCATAAGTTACTGCAAATCGCATAACTTTGTTTTTTTTCCTCACTGTCCATACTATTCAAGTAATCAACCACATGGTTTTTTGAGCCCTTATTTTCGATGACAGATAACAGAGTGTGGCATTCTGGGCTTTTTGTTGGGCTGCAGAAAACATGCCCATAACCTCCTCGGCATCTATATTATGTGATCTTGCCGACTGTGTTTGGAACTTGAGTTCTTCACTTATGTCCATGTTAAAGTATCTTTCATACTGTCTTTCAATAACTGTTACAATTGATAATCATGCACGCCCAATTTGTGATGTATTGGGCAACTTTTATGTGTAACTTTGTACTTAGGCTTTGTTCACCCACTGCAGGATGTTAGCCCTCCGATACATTGGGTAACTGTAAGGTACCAAATAAAACAAGAAACCATGATTTAAAAAAAATGCCTATTTAATTGGGCGTGTTCCTATTGTTTATGGATTGGGTGAAAGACATTGTCGGAACTTTTGTGCAGGTATCATGCACAGCCAATTTATGGTGCATTATTGGCAACTTTAATGTGCCAAATTAAACATGCAGACCATGATAGAAGTAGGCCTACCTGTAGCCCCACAAGTGGCTCGGACACGTACCCGTGTCCGAGCCACTTGTGGGGCTAGCCTACCTGTTACAGTGCCTTGTTGAATGACACTTTCTTTGAACATGTAGCTCTCATAAATGCATTTTTAGACATACCATAGATTGAAGTTAATGGCATACAATTTTGTACTACAGTCGTTGATGACCTCTCTGTCAATTCACTGTCGGTTTTGTTATGACAAAATGAGTGTGGCTTCTTTATAGACTGATGACTTATGTGATCCTTGTTGAAATTATCCTTCTCACTGATAGAGCACCTGTCCATGTATCTATTTATCCTGGACATAATTCATTAATTGCATTGTAATGTTCATTTTAAATGTAAACTACATGTAAACTACATGTATGACAATACAAGTTACTTTTAACCATGTTCATGAAATGAAACATCTACAAATGTAAGATTAGATAATCAACTTCTTTAACCCTAACTCCCTAGACAACAAAAGCAGTTGGAGGATTTTGAAGGATTTTTATTGTTCAGTAACAATGCTTAGGGAGTTAGGGTTAATATTATTCATATTCCAATAAGGATCACTGCTTTACCGCCCTCTTGTGGTCAAACAAGGGTTATTGCAATGAATGCCTTTTTACAGATTTAAGATTCAACGTCTAGTTTATTAGTAGCTTCGAGGTTTGGTACAGGGGTTTGAAAGCTATTTATCCCTCCAAAAGCAACACCCCAATTGTGTTTTTTTTTTTTCCCTCCCAAAAACTTTTTTATTGCTGGTGCGAATTGGTTAAACTGTGCTCTGCATGAAAGAACCATTGTATCTGGCTTTGGAAAGCAAATAAATATCAAGTGAATTTGTTATTTATTAATCACAAATAATGATTGTTAAAGCTTGTGATTGTGACATTTCGCTTAGATGTATAAGTCAGTCTTGCTTTATGAACCTGGGTTAGATTAAACATTGTTTCTTTTAATTTTATTTTGTTGTATAAATTTTAATGATTTAATGAATTAATTTTTTAACCAAAACTATGTATATGCAGAAGTAAAAGACAATTGTAGTTATAAATGTATTTCATTGAAAAGTTGTATTTAAACTATTAATTTAAATGAATTCAACTGTAAATATTTTTGTCAATTGTCAATGCGGTACTTTAATACCATTTGCAATACATAATTCAGAGTTCATTAAATAAATTAATAAATATATGTGTACCCATATATCGATGTCTTATTTGATATTTTGCTTTTGTTTGTCCATGTGTTCAGAAGTATTTGTTGTGGGTTGCCTGCTGTGGAGGAGAAGGTAGCCAAGTTTGAGAAAATGTTAATAAAGCTGAAGGGATCGTTGTCATCTCGGGTACTCTTGTACCCCGAGGCAATCTCAATCCTATGTTACAGTAAGGACTTTAATTATTGCCTGGCCACCATTGGGGAGTAATTTGGGGGGTACCAACGACCCCTTCAGCATTCAAGGGATAGGATCCCAAGAAATACACAAATGCATTTAAACAAAAAATGCCTCAAATGCTTCCTGGTGTTTTCATCCCCCTCCCCATAATGTACCCTACTTAAAAAATAAAAAAAAAAAAATTATTATTATTTTTTTTTTAAAGTCGCCCATCAAAAGGCCAGCCACTCAAGGTGAGGGCTAACAAGAAAATTAGTCAAGAGAAACCTGTTGACATTACGCTTGAACTTAAATGGATTGTATGCAACAGGGAAACAAGATAGAGGAAGGGAATTCCAAAGTGAAGCAGTACGTGGGAAGAAACTTGTTGAATACATCTTAGAATTGCATTTGGGAACTGTGACTGTATGAATGATGTGAACTGAATAGTGTACTTACTTGACTTAACTACCGATGGGCAGAGCTCTCATATTCGTAATGACAGAGGGTGTAGAAGCTAGATCTTCTGGGAGTTTATTCCTGGAATATACAACTGTTTGAAAAGAATTGCGTTGATGTCTCCATTTTAACCATTTCCTTATTTTTGTTTGGGAGTGACTTCTTAAATAGACAATGTCATCATGATCGGAGTAGACTCTCAACACGGCATGGAATTGGTGTCCTAGTTTAATCTCCACATGCACAGTGACTGAAATTTACTGGCTCATTTATATGCAGCATCAACCGTTATCTTTAAGGGGTATTATTTTCAGTCACTGCTTAGACCTGTATGGTTCTTATCAGATCCACAATCAATCAAAAGCTGAGATTTAACCCACAAGGTGTTACCGCAAACCAACAGACAAAACATGCTACATTATATACTGAACAGCAAAAGAAACACAAGTCCGAGGTCTTGTCAAGTTTTCAAACAGAAGACAAACCATGTTGATTCTAATCACTCATTTAATGAAAAATGCTTTCAATTTGAGCTGAAAGTGACTGTTGAATGTGAAAATCTTGCAATCTTGTGGCGCCCCCCACAAATTTCCAGTGCCCCCCCCCCCAGGTGCCCCCCCACGAAAAATCCTCATAGTGCCCCAAAAAACAGAAAAGAAAAAGAAAAGGGAAAAAACCCATAACCCCCTGGGCTCCCCCACTGAAAAGCAATGCCCCCTGTGCCCCCACTGAAAAAGTCCTGGCTACGCCGCTGACTTTCAGCTCACATATTGAAAGCATTTCATTAAATGAGTGATTAGAATCAAAATGGTTTGTCTTCTGTTTGAAAACTTGACAAGACCTCGGACTTGCGTTTCTTTTGCTGTTCAGTATATGTTGAATAGGGAAAAAATCAAATCAACTATGTTGTTGAATAGTAATCTAAAACTAGCTCTCTGATTCCATGCCCTGTTGATCATGATTATATTGTCCTTTTAAAGGTCTGTGAGGAATAGAGATATTTTGGTGTATTCTAGCATCTATCATTAATGAGATGTATAAATTCAAGATGTTTCAAGTTTAATTTTTATAGCTTGTGCTTCAAACCATGTTCCTTCCTCCATGTTCAATCAATAAGCCTTATCGCTAATAATAGCACTGAAGCAACTGCCGCAAAGTATACAGGGATTAGGCCTAGCTTTTCCTGGGCGAATAGTAAACATTTACTATTCGATTAATCGCGCGCAACATTTCGCGAATAATCGACTATTCGCGAATAGTTGGCCATTTTTTCCCGCGGTTTATAAAAGTACTAAAACATTAAAAACAATTGCTTTGACAGTAATTTCTGGCCTATTTGTAACATTCAGACAATAAACAAACACATACATTAAGCTCTTTCATGCCTGTTTTTTCTTTTTCTTTATTTCTTGCAAAATTGTACTCGAAATAATACATTTTCGTAAGTGAAAATCCAATCGCCGTCGAGTTATTACTCTAGCAGCGTGGGATTCCAGCACAAATTAGCATTAACAGTGCACATTGAGCACATGTTAAGTCACGCGCAGTTACGTCATACTAGTGAACTTCAGATGTTTAAAAGTAAACTTAAGACTCATTTATTTTAGCTTTGTTGTACATCTTATTTTTTTCACTGTTAATTTAAGAATTACATCTCATTTTATTCACTGTTAATTTTAGAAATTATTAAGTTGATCCATTTTGTAAAGCGCTGTGATACCTTTCAGTCGTGTAAGAGCGCTATATATAAATGCTATTATTATTATTATTATTATTATTATTATTACGTTCATCCCATGTCAACAGAGGGAAGTCCACCTAAACCCCATAAAATGAACGCATTGAATAGATCTTGTTTATATTTAAGTCGCCGTTAAGAAATACCAATAAGTTGACGGTCACCCCTGTTATTTCAAATTGATTAGCCTAGTCCTATACACAAAATAAATAACCATGCAAGCAGTACGTGTTTATGCTCATGCAGGGGCCACTTTTTAGACGTGTTCGTTGTTTACGTCCAAAGCTAGCTTCTGCAGTGTGCCCCGCACTATGCTTAAAAACCTTTGGTTCAGGCACGCACGTGGTGAGTGTACCCTGAACTGATTTTGTACGACGGCCTATGCGTTTTGTGATTGACTTGTGCTCACCGCAAATTACGTTATCATTATTGGACAAACTTTTCTTGGCAAACAATTACGTCATGCAATAAGTGGATCGGTGGGATTTATCATTACTCATCAGTAGACCTAATTGCAAAGGCAATTACACCAGCAATGCGAAAGACAGTGACCAAAGACCATGCTTTTCGTAGTTAATATTTATGAAAATAAATTGACATTTTCAAACAAATCGATGTGTAATAAATAAACAACATGAAACATTAATCGCAGTTGTTTAATCATTAATTCATCATCTCAAGCTTTTCTTCAAAAACAAAAACGTTACATGATTTTGTAGTGTTCAAATTTAATTAGTAATTACCTTCAGTTTATGCTACTTTTAAGTTTATGCTACTTTTAAGATTATGCTACTTTTACAGTCGATGCAGTCACAGCCGGCATCCAGGCTGCCCTGTCGGCTCCCTCAAAGGCACTACTCGTGAGTACTATTCGCGAATACTACAATGCGTACAACTACCAGCAGTGCCTGGACAGAACAGTACAATTGGCAGCATTGCTCGCGAATAGTATTCGCGAATAGTTCACGAACAGTTCACGACCGCAATTTTTATGTTGTGTTGTAAAGGCAATGCATTATTGCAGGTAACAGTCGCTGCAGTCACAGCCAGCCAGCCTGACTTGTCGGCTTCCTCAAAGGCATTACTAGTTACAAACACTACAAATGCTTACTCCTATGACTAGACAAAACTGTAATTGCCAGCTTAATAGGATTACTCACAAATAGTGGTTGCGAATAGTTAGCAAACACTTCACGACCACAAGTTATGGATGGTTTGGAAGGCAATTGGTCATTATTCGCGAATAGTTGCCAGGTATTCGCGCCTGCGCGATTAATCGAATAATTCAAATACCGCGAATACGAGTACGATTAGCAACAACTATTCGCGAATATTCGAATAATCGAATTATTCGCACAGGCCTAACAGGGATACAAAAAGGGGCATCTGTTTGGCGCAGCTTTTGTGACGTCATAATATTTTGTTTGTCCGCGCGGCACGCACTGGCGCTATTGCGCCCACAGACATCCAACAATTCCTTGCTGCTTCTATTAGCGATAAGGCTTAGTTATTGACAACTGGCAATGATGGTTGCCTGAAAAACAGCAATAATCATCAATCATGTAATCTCAGGATTGCCAGAACATTAATTGACTTATAACTCATTTGTTTATCCATGCCGCAATTATTTTTTTTGTAAAAAAAATTTAACAAACAATTTAAATAGAATTTGAAATACAGATTTAACCCAAAGATTACGGGAAATTATTAAGGAATACATTTCACAAGTTCTGACGCTAGAGGGCGGCAAACATACGTCAGGCAGCGGGCCGGCTGCAACTTACTTACTTCTTATCTTGCCCCAAAACAATGATTTATTGAAAATTGTAAATGACGTTTATGATGTGTGATAATGGCTGCAATGGAGCAACAGTATGAAGGTTCGTAACATAACAAACTGGGTTACCATTTTGTCAGATATGAATTAAGGTGTGCTTTGGCCATTTGGCCCATTGCATAGCACTTTAGAATGCATAATGCAGGGCAGCTGTACTACTACTACTTCTACTACTAGTACTAGTAATGTAGTAGTAGTAGTACTACAGTAACTAGTATATTATTAGGGGATATACAGCTAGCTGCAGCATGCCCACGGTACAGTTACTGTACTTGACGCAGTTCTCACTCTCAAGCTATCATAATGAACTTCATGAACTTGCTCATTGCTGTCCCTGTGGCATTAGCCCAGGTTGTCTTAGTTATTGTCCATGTACGTAATTCGCCGCACTCGTGAAATGACGCACCTACCTTTGGCTTAGCATTTCTCGGAAAACTGGTTGCATAAACTTATCTAAGTCGTGCTTGTTACAGAAATACAAATTTTTTAGTGAAATTGTATGATTTACTGGAAAGCTTGTGAAAGTGGAAAAAGTTGTTTAACCACTGATTTTACTAGATACAAATAGTAAGAGATTTACATGACCTCAAATTTTTTTCACGAACATCTGTGATTTTATTGTTCTGTGGAAACCAAAATATATGAATGCTTTGCATTTGCAATGATTTTTTAAAGAAATACTGATCCTCAAATTGAACACATTCCTATAGAAGAAGCGAATGAAGACTACTTAATTCGTTGGTGTTTATTTCGACGGTAGTGGAAAATTATTGAGAAAATGAAACATTAATATCATGGTTATGAAAAGAAATCTTTTATTTGACAAAATGTTAACAGCAATTTTACACATTTCAAAGTTTTAAAGTACTTCTTGCAAGAAATTTAACCACCTTCCATTTTATTGGTCTTTCAAGAATATTGATTAAAAGTTTTGAGAGCTTCTCCAAATTATACCATTTTATTTTAAAAATCAAAAACAATATTTTTATTTTCAAGTTTAAAAACAATTTTACAACCATCTGGAATAAGATGAAACATGATTTCAACTGTTTTTCTTCTTGGGTACATTTTCTGTGCCCCCATCAACTTTAACAGTTTGGGGTGAGTCATTATACCAACATCAATTTTCTGGTGGGAGTGATGACCACAATTCTGTGCGTCTCAAAAAACGGCGCTCAAGACGTCCACGCGTATGATCATGCATTGAAATTCAGCATTTTACAAGAGAATCCTTCACTGAAACAAACTGAAACACCAAACTGCTAATTTCATTTGTAAGTTACCGTCCAGTTGATTATATAGCCTTAGGTGCATCATTTAGGGTAAATTGAGGATATGTCAAGAAGTTTCTTTATTCTTTAGCTAAGGCATGCCATAGCCAGCCCCTGTCCTGCATAAGATATGGCCAGTCACTGCCTGGAGTGGACATCCATCCCTCCCCTATATGAATGATATCTTCAGAGGGATGGCCACTGACTGGCCCTGGGCTACCTTCACCATGGAGAGATAGAATTAGATTAACCCTAACCCTCCAGGGTATTTTGGCTAGAAACCCTGCCAGGCGCATCAGATTGCATCGTTTGTCAAAGTGACTTGGCTGCCCAGTGCAGCAAGATCCATCAGGTCACAAATCTCAAGGCCGAACTGCCTCAGAGTCTGTGGTCACCAAACGCAGCAGGATACAACTCTGGTATTGTTCAATGGGACCAGCTCTCAATAGCCTCAGACTTGGCTGCTTATGCACTGGTGTTGACAGCTGAATGCATCAAAGTGCACCAGACTTTTCCACCTGATGCACTGTGCTGTGGCTGGCAGGGTTAGGGTTAATCGTTAGCAGCGGTGTAGCCAGGACATTTCCAGTGGGTAGGGGGGGGGGGGGGGGGTATGGTTTTTTTCCCCTTTTCTTTTCTTTTTCTTTTCTTTTTTGGGGCACTATCAGGATTTTTCGTGGGGGGGCACCAGGGGGGGCACTGGAAATTTGTGGGGGGGGAGGGGGAACGTGTCCCCCGTGGCTACGCCGCTGATCGTTCGGTCTGTTTGGTAGTTGGTAGAATTTTCAGGAAGACTTTGGAATAGTAATGTTAGACCAGAGATCTTGAAGGCAACAAAAAAAAGGGGGGGGGGGGACACATGTCAAAACAGGGGGGTGGGGGTGCACAAAAATGTATGGTAAATTTTCATGAATGGCAGTAAAACAGGTGCACATGCATCCCTAATCCAGATTTCTGGCCTCTCAGGCACTTACTGTTAGATGAAAACACAATCTGTCCGAATGTAAAAAAGAATGAAGAGGCCAGATATCTGAACCTATTTAATGTTTCCCTTCCTTTTGACCATGAATCCTTGAACTATGGACTTGTTGATGACAGGAGCCATGTGTTTTCAGTATGTAAAATCCTGTAAAATGTCATCACTGTATCTCACAACCTGTTCAGAAACAACAACAAAAGTCACGTGCGGTAAACGGGACGCACTTGTATTCTTTCTAAAATATAAAATACAATGTCAAATAAGTGAATTTTCTTGTCAAATTTACATTATGGAATTCACACAAAAAATTGTGATCATGGCGCTAGTTAGTCGTTGAATCAAAGGACAGTATTAGCCAGCAATACCTTTGGGTAGGGTTTTCAGGTGAAAAATTATTCCTAAACCAATATGCTCAATATTTATATCAAATTAAAGGTCTTGATGAAAGAAATACAATGGTTTTTAAATCAAGAAAATCGGACGAGTAGTTTTTGAGGAATCCTGTTTTATTTAATCAAGTATACAGCATTCGATGAAGCATTCGATACAGCATTCGATGGCAACAAAACCGTTGAATCAGCCTACACACACCGTGATACACACGCACAGCGTTCGTGCTCGTTTCCCTCATAAGAGCTTTTGAAAGGGTGTAAAAAATACACTCTCTGCTCAAAACTAAACACAATTACGGCTCAAAACTTTCACATATATGATAGAAAAGAGGTGTAACATTCATTCAGACATCGCTCTTACCTTTCAACTTAAAAATTTCACCTCGAAAAACGGTGTTTAATTTTTTATCTCTTCATAACTTTGGTTGTAGAGTAGCTGTGGAGATCGAGCAAGCATGGATATGTAAAGGAGCCCTTTGACTTAATATGGAAACCCGTTTTCATGTCAATCACAATGTACTCGGGTGCGGAGACAGCTCCGAAGTGGATGCCCTCAGCAGAGCGCGGCAAATTTTACTGGCCGAATGCGCCCGATCTCGGAACACTTCGCGAAAGGCTAGGCGGGACGAGAGTGGTTCATTCATAAAAACCTAGCCTTTCGCACGTTCTTGCGATTGCTATTTTATATACATTGTTGGATAGCTGAGACTATAAGCTTTCCAATGAACTATTACATGTAAGATTTTGACAGGTAAAAGTAATAGAATTTTTTGATTTAAAATTTTGATGTTTTTTGTTGCGGGCGATGCGCTGTGCGTGTGGAGGGCTTCGGTCAAGCACCTATGAACTGAAAACCCTACTTTGGGTGTCTTTTGGATGCCCTGTTTGCTTAATGGAAATCCTGTTTTATTTGTATTTATACATGCAAAATTATTGTAAGTTAAAGTTTTGCACACCCTGTTTTTCAAAGAATAACAAATTTGGACATCCTATCTCCAAATTCTGGCTAATCAAAGCATGCCATATAGCCAGGGATAATATGTTACGATACAACCTAGGAAGCAGCAGTCTGGGGGATCACTAATTGAGAAAATAGTGAGGGTAGAATGTCGTATCTGACCGCCACTTTTTCTCATTCAATATAACCAATAAAGTGATCTTACCTACCCAGTAAGGTGGAGAACATGTGGGTGATGATGGACATACTTCAAATTATTCCAGAATATATATTTCATGAAAAATCAGGCATTTTTGGTATATGATAACTTCCTCAGTGACAGTCATGTCAGTCGGATCTTGTCAATTCCCCTGTTAGTGACCAACACGGTCATTGTACATGCGCAGTGACAACTATAATAGGATCCTTCTATTTTCTGAACGGGAGGATTTTTTTTAGAAGGGAAATAAAGTCCGAAAACCATCATAAAAGTGGATTTTAACCCTCATACTATTGCTGCACTTTAGTGGGAAGTTGCTACAGAGATCAAAACCAGTCAACTGCCTGTTTTTGACTGTTGACCCAAATGTGCACACAGGGGCATTTTTGACTGGTTTTTACTGTCATTTTGACCACCCTAAACAATACCAGACAATACTTTTACCAGTCAAAAACAGTCGACGCATTTTGACCTGTAAATGTACTTACTACACGTAAGGTTTGATAGTGTTTGAGTTTTAAGTGCACCAGATATACCTTGGCAAGTATATACATGTATATCAACATTTTGACTGATTTTGACCCTTGTAATAGTAGGAGGGTTAAAGATAGTTTCTCAATTCGTCACCGTTTTCACGAAGAGCCACATATCTCAAATGGCGTGATTGAGATTTACATTTTATACTGTGCTTAGCTTAAAACTGCAAATGTGCAATACTAAAGCAACGGTTTGCAGTTTAAACCCCTTACATGATTCTGTAAAAGTTTAACCTCTCCATTGACTAACTAATTTCTTTTAAAATATTGGCTAATTGCCATAGTAATTAGTCAAAGATATGTGTCTCTTCGTGAAACCTAAAAAGTGAGATGACCTACTTACATGTATACGCACATCTGAATACATGTTTTTTTTACATAGGAAAGGGACGCACATGTCACGTGATCACGCACACACTGACATGTGGCTCTTTGTGAAAATGCAAAAATGATTTGACCTACATTTACGCCCTTCTGTTGCAATGTATTACATGCATCTTTGGGGATGTGTGGCTCTTCGTGAAAACACAAAATGCAATTATTGAGATACGCCCCTACCTGTATTTATCAATAATTTGTCATTTTAACATTAGTGGCTCTTCGTGAAAACGGTGACGAATTTCTGTACCCCCAAAAATCGACAGAATCATTTTTTAACTGGTTATTGGTTGCAAAAAAATTCCAAAAACCCCCTTAATAAGTGGCGGTCGGATACGACATTCTTTCCAATAGTGAAAATGCATTCAGATTTGTTTTATTCATTCTAATGTGGAATTTAAGAAAGAGAACTCTTCAGAACCTGTACCTCAGCTTCGCGATAGTTGAGATAAACACATGGTGTTACCGCAAACCGAAACGATATCGATAATTCCACCATGAAAAGCCTCAAATCTTATTAGAGAATTCTTTCCTTAATTAAAACTGGAAACTATTTCACTTTTCTTCAAAATGAAAACAGAGTTCGCAGACAACATTATTTCAAGGGAAGATTAATACCATCATCAGCTTCACAAATTAGAATGCACCACTTTGGTTATTTTATGAATAATCATACCCTCCTTCTCTTGGTCCATTTTGCCAGTGGGTTGACATACCCGCCAAAACCCTTTCAGTTTTTGAAAGGTAGAATAGCTGTGTAGAACATACTCTAGATGATGAATTTCCACACAAAACCACTACACATCACTTGCAGGTACTTGTTAACGCATTGAAACCTCCCGACGCAAGAATTTCACCAACCTACATGTATATATAGCGCGGAACCCGCTGCTATATGGGATTCTAGCCGGCCAATTGTCATCGGGCAAGCTCGGTGGTCTAGAGGTTAAGACGTCTGCACTAGTAAGCAGGAGGTCGTGGGTTCGAATCCCGCCCGAGTAGTTTTTTCATAGACACTCGGAAAGCACTGAGTATCAGTGCTATACACACGTCGGTGTAGGGCAAAATTAAATCAATTGTTTATCTCCTGACACAAGAATTTCACCAACCTATATATATCACGGAACCCGCTGCTATATGGGATTCTAGCCGGCCAATTGTCATCGGGTAAGCTCGTTGGTCGAGAGGTTAAGACGTCTGCACTAGTAAGCAGGAGGTCGTGGGTTCGAATCCCGCCCGAGTCGCCTGTGTAGTTTTTTCACAGACACTCGGAAAGCACTGAGCATACAGTGCTATACACACGTCGGTGTAGGGCAAAAATTAAATCAATTGCATTGAAACCTGTCAAAGGGTTTTCTGAAGGATCAAACCTTTCAAGATCTATCAGCTGAGCTCAAATAAGAGTCATCACGTAGCCTGTGTGTAATGTATCCCAGCTGTAATTGAATGGACTTCATCATCTTCATCTCCATCATCATCAATCTGAACTTGCCGTAATGATCCTTGCCCGATTGCAGTAACATGATACTGCCTCTAGGATATTCCGAGTGCCAGGCACTTGTAATTCTTGCCTCATGCCCCAGGGAAAGGGCTACATTATCTGACAGAATTTTATTTGAGTCCTTAAACCTCTCGGCTCAACTCTCGAGTCATGAAGCTCAAGTCTGACTCAGAGTGCTATAAGATTAAACTACTACTACAAGGGTCAAAATCAGTCAAAATGATGCCCAAGGTGCACATACTGTACTTCTAATGTACATGTACTTAAAAGTCAAACACTGTCAAACCTTACCTGTAGTAAGTACAGCATTTACAGGTCAAAATGAGTCGACTGTTTTTGACTGGTAAAAGCATTGTTTGGTATAGTTGAGGGTGGTCAAAATGACAGTAAAAACCAATCAAAAATGCCCAGCTGTGTGCACATTTGGGTCAACAGTCAAAACAGGCATTTGATTGATTTTGACCTACTTTCCACTACTTCCCACTAAAGAGCAGCTATAGTAGGAGGGTCAATAGCAAGAATACCAAATACACGTATCTGATTCACAAACGTCAGAGTCCAAGTATAAGTCCGAGTCCTAAGAATCAAGTCCAAGTGCAGGTCACTAAAAATATGATTTGAGTTGGACTCATGATTCATACACTGTACAAGTTTTATGTTGATATTAGCTATCAATACGTGTACATTACTAATGATAGTACACACAATCTGTGTGTACATGATCAGTGGTCAAAATTAGCTTGAATTTTATGGGAGCCCACAGGACTAGTTATGTCAAAATTTTACTAGTCCGTCCTCATTTTTTAGTAGTCCTGAATTAAGGTGAATATAAATACATGTACAAGAAAAAGAAATGAACCGTGAGCTGGTGAGTAACATGTTCTTGCTGATGAGATCTTGCTGAGATCATACTGAATGTTTTTTTGTTTTTTTGTTTTTTTTGTTTTGTTTTTTTCCCATTTTTTTCACTAGCCCATATGATCAATTACTGGAGGGAGATGTTTGACTGACATGTCTCGATGATCATGATGACATTGGACTACCCAAACCCCAGCAGCTACATGTAGTAGTCCCGCTGCTAATACCACTAGCCTCGGGCTTGCAGACTAGTGTTAATTTCAATCCCTGGTACACGTACGTATGGTTTAAACCAAGGACTAACTATTGTTCCCCACAATTGCTAAGCCAACCATGAACCTACAGGTGTTCTTCAACTTCGTTAAAACAACTGAGGACCAATTGTCCTTTTTGTAGAAAATTGTCATTGGGTTTGTATAGATCTGGGTAGACAAGTACATGTACAATATCAGTAGTGGAGTTATACACATGTATGTACACTGTACGTGTACATTACATGTAGTGCCTACCCGTTATTTGCTGAAGTACAGTGTCTAAATATTGAACTTGTAATGCCTGGAAATATTGCTCTTTTGTGGTCAATCACTGGCCCTAGGGGCATATACGTAGATATGCACTAGTGCCAAAATAATGCCAGCTGATGTACCACACCGCATGTGTAAATCATTGATATCCCATGAAAAACAAAAATGTTTGTACAGTATTATCAGCGTAATGTTTAATTAGCCTTGACAACCACAAGGGG
Source organism: Zoroaster sp. YZ-2022 (assembly GCA_029582265.1). NCBI lineage: Eukaryota > Metazoa > Echinodermata > Asteroidea > Forcipulatida > Zoroasteridae > Zoroaster > Zoroaster sp. YZ-2022. Next base: position 19,496,281 of record CM055828.1, on the reverse strand, counting down.
GCGCTATCCTGTTGTTAAGTGTGACGTCATTTCAACGAAAGCAATGCCTTGTTCACATGGAATGATTCCAAATTATTCTGCTAAACCTACACGTACATACAGGGAGTACAAAAATGCATTGTCCACTGTTTCCTTTTTAGAATAAATACTTGATGGTGATTTATGTTTTGATTTGTGATTGGAATCTTAAGAATGGCTACCTTTTCACCGACAGAACCATATTGTGGAAAAATTTGAAATAAAGGTTCTCAGTCAAAAAAGGACACTATGGGCAATTCTAGTTTCTTGTTTGTGGGGATGTGGAGAGTCTGTAAATCCTCTCAAATTAAACACCCATTTGGCAGGATTTTTTTACTTTTGTCAAATCACACCTCTGAAAAACATTAATACTGTACTGTATTGTAGTATCCCTGATACTCACATTTACATGTACAGTAATATGGTATACTGTGCACGTGTACATGTATTATGCACAGTGCATTTAAGCATGTCAACATTGAATTACTTGAGCACAAATCCATCAAAGGTCTGCTATTAAAGATCATCAGTGCAGCACATTGCGATATTGACTCAAGATTTTTTAATTTTTTTAAATTTTATTTCAGACTCCACAGGGAAATTAAATGGCTCAGTGAGTTGTATGCAGTGTAATAATGTCACTAATTTGTTTTATATCATTATACACAGTGAGTTGTGTGCAGTGTAATAATGTCACTAATTTGTTTTATATCATTATACACAGTGAGTTGTGTGCAGTGTAATAATGTCACTAATTTGTTTTATATCATTATACACAGTGAGTTGTGTGCAGTGTAATAATGTCACTAATTTGTTTTATATCATTATACACAGTGAGTTGTGTGCAGTGTAATAATGTCACTAATTTGTTTTATATCATTATACACAGTGAGTTGTGTGCAGTGTAATAATGTCACTAATTTGTTTTATATCATTATACACAGTGAGTTGTGTGCAGTGTAATAATGTCACTAATTTGTTTTATGTCATTATACACAGTGAGTTGTGTGCAGTGTAATAATGTCACTAATTTGTTTTATGTCATTATACACACAGTGAGTTGTGTGCAGTGTAATAATGTCACTAATTTGTTTTTATGTCATTATACACAGTGAGTTGTGTGCAGTGTAATAATGTCACTAATTTGTTTTTATGTCATTATACACAGTGAGTTGTGTGCAGTGTAATAATGTCACTAATTTGTTTATATCATTATACACAGTGGGTTGTACAGTGTACAGTGTAATAATGTCACTAATTTGTTTATGTCATTATACACAGTGAGTTGTGTGCAGTGTAATAATGTCACTAATTTGTTTTATGTCATTATACAGTGAGTTGTGTGCAGTGTAATAATGTCACTAATTTGTTTATGTCATTATACAGTGAGTTGTGTGTGTAATAATGTCACTAATTTGTTTTATGTCATTATACACAGTGAGTTGTGTGCAGTGTAATAATGTCACTAATTTGTTTTATGTCATTATACACAGTGAGTTGTGTGCAGTGTAATAATGTCACTAATTTGTTTTATGTCATTATACACAGTGAGTTGTGTGCAGTGTAATAATGTCACTAATTTGTTTTATGTCATTATACAGTGAGTTGTGTGCAGTGTAATAATGTCACTAATTTGTTTTATGTCATTATACACAGTGAGTTGTGTGCAGTGTAATAATGTCACTAATTTGTTTTATGTCATTATACACAGTGAGTTGTGTGCAGTGTAATAATGTCACTAATTTGTTTTATGTCATTATACACAGTGAGTTGTGTGCAGTGTAATAATGTCACTAATTTGTTTTGTCATTATACACAGTGAGTTGTGTGCAGTGTAATAATGTCACTAATTTGTTTTATGTCATTATACAGTGAGTTGTGTGCAGTGTAATAATGTCACTAATTTGTTTTATGTCATTATACACAGTGAGTTGTGCAGTGTATTAATGTCACTAATTTGTTTTATGTCATTATACACAGTGAGTTGTGTGCAGTGTAATAATGTCACTAATTTGTTTTATATCATTATACACAGTGAGTTGTGTGCAGTGTAATAATGTCACTAATTTGTTTTATATCATTATACACAGTGAGTTGTGTGCAGTGTAATAATGTCACTAATTTGTTTTATATCATTATACACAGTGAGTTGTGTGCAGTGTAATAATGTCACTAATTTGTTTTATATCATTATACACAGTGAGTTGTGTGCAGTGTAATAATGTCACTAATTTGTTTTATATCATTATACACAGTGAGTTGTGTGCAGTGTAATAATGTCACTAATTTGTTTTATATCATTATACACAGTGAGTTGTGTGCAGTGTAATAATGTCACTAATTTGTTTTATATCATTATACACAGTGAGTTGTGCAGTGTAATAATGTCACTAATTTGTTTTATATCATTATACACAGTGAGTTGTGTGCAGTGTAATAATGTCACTAATTTGTTTTATATCATTATACACAGTGAGTTGTGTGCAGTGTAATAATGTCACTAATTTGTTTTATATCATTATACACAGTGAGTTGTGTGCAGTGTAATAATGTCACTAATTTGTTTTATATCATTATACACAGTGAGTTGTGTGCAGTGTAATAATGTCACTAATTTGTTTTATATCATTTTAAATTGAGATTTGTGTGCAGTGTAATAATGTCACTAATTTGTTTTATATCATTATACACAGTGAGTTGTGTGCAGTGTAATAATGTCACTAATTTGTTTTATATCATTATACACAGTGAGCAGTGTAATAATGTCACTAATTTGTATATCTGTGAGTTGTGTGCAGTGTAATAATGTCACTAATTTGTTTTATATCATTATACAGTGAGTTGTTACGGTTTAATGTTAATTTGATATCATTATACACAGTGAGTTGCAGTGTCAATAATGTGTTTTATGTCATTATACACAGTGAAAGTTGTGTGCTGTAATAATGTCACTAATTTGTTTTATATCATTATACACAGTGAGTTGTGTGCAGTGTAATAATGTCACTAATTTGTTTTATATCATTATACACAGTGAGTTGTGTGCAGTGTAATAATGTCACTAATTTGTTTTATGTCATTACACAGTGAGTTGTGTGCAGTGTAATAATGTCACTAATTTGTTTTATGTCATTATACACAGTGAGTTGTGTGCAGTGTAATAATGTCACTAATTTGTTTTATGTCATTATACACAGTGAGTTGTGTGCAGTGTAATAATGTCACTAAAAAGTTATATAAACATATAAACGGTGAGATGTGTGCAGTGTATTAATGTCACTAATTTGTTTTATATCATTATACACAGTGAGTTGGGTGCAGGGTAATAATGTCACTAATTTGTTTTATGCGTCATTATACACAGTGAGTTGTGTGCAGTGTAATAATGTCACTAATTTGTTTTATGTCATTATACACAGTGAGTTGTGTGCAGTGTAATAATGTCACTAATTTGTTTTATATCATTATACACAGTGAGTTGTGTGCAGTGTAATAATGTCACTAATTTGTTTTATATCATTATACACAGTGAGTTGTGTGCAGTGTAATAATGTCACTAATTTGTTTTATATCATTATACACAGTGAGTTGTGTGCAGTGTAATAATGTCACTAATTTGTTTTATATCATTATACACAGTGAGTTGTGTGCAGTGTAATAATGTCACTAATTTGTTTTATATCATTATACACAGTGAGTTGTGTGCAGTGTAATAATGTCACTAATTTGTTTTATATCATTATACACAGTGAGTTGTGTGCAGTGTAATAATGTCACTAATTTGTTTTATATCATTATACACAGTGAGTTGTGTGCAGTGTAATAATGTCACTAATTTGTTTTATATCATTATACACAGTGAGTTGTGTGCAGTGTAATAATGTCACTAATTTGTTTTATATCATTATACACAGTGAGTTGTGCAGTGTAATAATGTCACTAATTTGTTTTATATCATTATACACAGTGAGTTGTGTGCAGTGTAATAATGTCACTAATTTGTTTTATATCATTATACACAGTGAGTTGTGTGCAGTGTAATAATGTCACTAATTTGTTTTATATCATTATACACAGTGAGTTGTGTGCAGTGTAATAATGTCACTAATTTGTTTTATATCATTATACACAGTGAGTTGTGTGCAGTGTAATAATGTCACTAATTTGTTTTATATCATTATACACAGTGAGTTGTGTGCAGTGTAATAATGTCACTAATTTGTTTTATATCATTATACACAGTGAGTTGTGTGCAGTGTAATAATGTCACTAATTTGTTTTATATCATTATACACAGTGAGTTGTGTGCAGTGTAATAATGTCACTAATTTGTTTTATATCATTATACACAGTGAGTTGTGTGCAGTGTAATAATGTCACTAATTTGTTTTATATCATCATACACAGTGAGTTGTGTGCAGTGTAATAATGTCACTAATTTGTTTTATATCATCATACACAGTGAGTTGTGTGCAGTGTAATAATGTCACTAATTTGTTTTATATCATCATACACAGTGAGTTGTGTGCAGTGTAATAATGTCACTAATTTGTTTTATATCATCATACACAGTGAGTTGTGTGCAGTGTAATAATGTCACTAATTTGTTTTATATCATCATACACAGTGAGTTGTGTGCAGTGTAATAATGTCACTAATTTGTTTTATATCATTATACACAGTGAGTTGTGTGCAGTGTAATAATGTCACTAATTTGTTTTATATCATTACAGAGTGAGTTGTGTGCAGTGTAATAATGTCACTAATTTGTTTTATATCATTATACACAGTGAGTTGTGTGCAGTGTAATAATGTCACTAATTTGTTTTATATCATTATACACAGTGAGTTGTGTGCAGTGTAATAATGTCACTAATTTGTTTTATATCATTATACACAGTGAGTTGTGTGCAGTGTAATAATGTCACTAATTTGTTTTATATCATTATACACAGTGAGTTGTGTGCAGTGTAATAATGTCACTAATTTGTTTTATATCATTATACACAGTGAGTTGTGTGCAGTGTAATAATGTCACTAATTTGTTTTATATCATTATACACAGTGAGTTGTGTGCAGTGTAATAATGTCACTAATTTGTTTTATATCATTATACACAGTGAGTTGTGTGCAGTGTAATAATGTCACTAATTTGTTTTATATCATTATACACAGTGAGTTGTGTGCAGTGTAATAATGTCACTAATTTGTTTTATATCATTATACACAGTGAGTTGTGTGCAGTGTAATAATGTCACTAATTTGTTTTATATCATTATACACAGTGAGTTGTGTGCAGTGTAATAATGTCACTAATTTGTTTTATATCATTATACACAGTGAGTTGTGTGCAGTGTAATAATGTCACTAATTTGTTTTATATCATTATACACAGTGAGTTGTGTGCAGTGTAATAATGTCACTAATTTGTTTTATATCATTATACACAGTGAGTTGTGTGCAGTGTAATAATGTCACTAATTTGTTTTATATCATTATACACAGTGAGTTGTGTGCAGTGTAATAATGTCACTAATTTGTTTTATATCATTATACACAGTGAGTTGTGTGCAGTGTAATAATGTCACTAATTTGTTTTATATCATTATACACAGTGAGTTGTGTGCAGTGTAATAATGTCACTAATTTGTTTTATATCATTATACACAGTGAGTTGTGTGCAGTGTAATAATGTCACTAATTTGTTTTATATCATTATACACAGTGAGTTGTGTGCAGTGTAATAATGTCACTAATTTGTTTTATATCATTATACACAGTGAGTTGTGTGCAGTGTAATAATGTCACTAATTTGTTTTATATCATTATACACAGTGAGTTGTGTGCAGTGTAATAATGTCACTAATTTGTTTTATATCATTATACACAGTGAGTTGTGTGCAGTGTAATAATGTCACTAATTTGTTTTATATCATTATACACAGTGAGTTGTGTGCAGTGTAATAATGTCACTAATTTGTTTTATATCATTATACACAGTGAGTTGTGTGCAGTGTAATAATGTCACTAATTTGTTTTATATCATTATACACAGTGAGTTGTGTGCAGTGTAATAATGTCACTAATTTGTTTTATATCATTATACACAGTGAGTTGTGTGCAGTGTAATAATGTCACTAATTTGTTTTATATCATTATACACAGTGAGTTGTGTGCAGTGTAATAATGTCACTAATTTGTTTTATATCATTATACACAGTGAGTTGTGTGCAGTGTAATAATGTCACTAATTTGTTTTATATCATTATACACAGTGAGTTGTGTGCAGTGTAATAATGTCACTAATTTGTTTTATATCATTATACACAGTGAGTTGTGTGCAGTGTAATAATGTCACTAATTTGTTTTATATCATTATACACAGTGAGTTGTGTGCAGTGTAATAATGTCACTAATTTGTTTTATATCATTATACACAGTGAGTTGTGTGCAGTGTAATAATGTCACTAATTTGTTTTATATCATTATACACAGTGAGTTGTGTGCAGTGTAATAATGTCACTAATTTGTTTTATATCATTATACACAGTGAGTTGTGTGCAGTGTAATAATGTCACTAATTTGTTTTATATCATTATACACAGTGAGTTGTGTGCAGTGTAATAATGTCACTAATTTGTTTTATATCATTATACACAGTGAGTTGTGTGCAGTGTAATAATGTCACTAATTTGTTTTATATCATTATACACAGTGAGTTGTGTGCAGTGTAATAATGTCACTAATTTGTTTTATATCATTATACACAGTGAGTTGTGTGCAGTGTAATAATGTCACTAATTTGTTTTATATCATTATACACAGTGAGTTGTGTGCAGTGTAATAATGTCACTAATTTGTTTTATATCATTATACACAGTGAGTTGTGTGCAGTGTAATAATGTCACTAATTTGTTTTATATCATTATACACAGTGAGTTGTGTGCAGTGTAATAATGTCACTAATTTGTTTTATATCATTATACACAGTGAGTTGTGTGCAGTGTAATAATGTCACTAATTTGTTTTATATCATTATACACAGTGAGTTGTGTGCAGTGTAATAATGTCACTAATTTGTTTTATATCATTATACACAGTGAGTTGTGTGCAGTGTAATAATGTCACTAATTTGTTTTATATCATTATACACAGTGAGTTGTGTGCAGTGTAATAATGTCACTAATTTGTTTTATATCATTATACACAGTGAGTTGTGTGCAGTGTAATAATGTCACTAATTTGTTTTATATCATTATACACAGTGAGTTGTGTGCAGTGTAATAATGTCACTAATTTGTTTTATGTCATTATACACAGTGAGTTGTGTGCAGTGTAATAATGTCACTAATTTGTTTTATGTCATTATACACAGTGAGTTGTGTGCAGTGTAATAATGTCACTAATTTGTTTTATGTCATTATACACAGTGAGTTGTGTGCAGTGTAATAATGTCACTAATTTGTTTTATGTCATTATACACAGTGAGTTGTGTGCAGTGTAATAATGTCACTAATTTGTTTTATGTCATTATACACAGTGAGTTGTGTGCAGTGTAATAATGTCACTAATTTGTTTTATGTCATTATACACAGTGAGTTGTGTGCAGTGTAATAATGTCACTAATTTGTTTTATATCATTATACACAGTGAGTTGTGTGCAGTGTAATAATGTCACTAATTTGTTTTATATCATTATACACAGTGAGTTGTGTGCAGTGTAATAATGTCACTAATTTGTTTTATATCATTATACACAGTGAGTTGTGTGCAGTGTAATAATGTCACTAATTTGTTTTATATCATTATACACAGTGAGTTGTGTGCAGTGTAATAATGTCACTAATTTGTTTTATATCATTATACACAGTGAGTTGTGTGCAGTGTAATAATGTCACTAATTTGTTTTATATCATTATACACAGTGAGTTGTGTGCAGTGTAATAATGTCACTAATTTGTTTTATATCATTATACACAGTGAGTTGTGTGCAGTGTAATAATGTCACTAATTTGTTTTATATCATTATACACAGTGAGTTGTGTGCAGTGTAATAATGTCACTAATTTGTTTTATATCATTATACACAGTGAGTTGTGTGCAGTGTAATAATGTCACTAATTTGTTTTATATCATTATACACAGTGAGTTGTGTGCAGTGTAATAATGTCACTAATTTGTTTTATATCATTATACACAGTGAGTTGTGTGCAGTGTAATAATGTCACTAATTTGTTTTATATCATTATACACAGTGAGTTGTGTGCAGTGTAATAATGTCACTAATTTGTTTTATATCATTATACACAGTGAGTTGTGTGCAGTGTAATAATGTCACTAATTTGTTTTATATCATTATACACAGTGAGTTGTGTGCAGTGTAATAATGTCACTAATTTGTTTTATATCATTATACACAGTGAGTTGTGTGCAGTGTAATAATGTCACTAATTTGTTTTATATCATTATACACAGTGAGTTGTGTGCAGTGTAATAATGTCACTAATTTGTTTTATATCATTATACACAGTGAGTTGTGTGCAGTGTAATAATGTCACTAATTTGTTTTATATCATTATACACAGTGAGTTGTGTGCAGTGTAATAATGTCACTAATTTGTTTTATATCATTATACACAGTGAGTTGTGTGCAGTGTAATAATGTCACTAATTTGTTTTATATCATTATACACAGTGAGTTGTGTGCAGTGTAATAATGTCACTAATTTGTTTTATATCATTATACACAGTGAGTTGTGTGCAGTGTAATAATGTCACTAATTTGTTTTATATCATTATACACAGTGAGTTGTGCAGTGTAATAATGTCACTAATTTGTTTTATATCATTATACACAGTGAGTTGTGTGCAGTGTAATAATGTCACTAATTTGTTTTATATCATTATACACAGTGAGTTGTGTGCAGTGTAATAATGTCACTAATTTGTTTTATATCATTATACACAGTGAGTTGTGTGCAGTGTAATAATGTCACTAATTTGTTTTATATCATTATACACAGTGAGTTGTGTGCAGTGTAATAATGTCACTAATTTGTTTTATATCATTATACACAGTGAGTTGTGTGCAGTGTAATAATGTCACTAATTTGTTTTATATCATTATACACAGTGAGTTGTGTGCAGTGTAATAATGTCACTAATTTGTTTTATATCATTATACACAGTGAGTTGTGTGCAGTGTAATAATGTCACTAATTTGTTTTATATCATTATACACACTTAAACGTGAGGCATGATGAGCACACAATGCATCATACAGGAGGTTTGAGTTCGTTTGAAGATGAGTTTGATTTCTGGTAAAGTTTTGCACATTTTAATTCAAACATTGTGCATCATTTGACAACAATTCATCAGTTTACATGATGTAAAAGTACAAAAGACAGATCTTTAGTCATTTGTAAAATTACAAATTTATATCTTGCACACGTGCATGATATACATACACACACAATATAGCATTGTTGGTGATACAAGTAACTTGTATTATTAGTGCGCGCATTACAATGTGCATACTATGTACGTGTACAGGGTAGGTGCATTGGCCTTGTATTGCTATTGTTTTTGTCCATTTCAGGGCCCCTTCAGGGGACAATTTCTTTCATAAATTTTGCATCTAGCATCATTTTTATGCAGAAATATTTGTGTGTGTATTGTGTATTATGTTGTGCACATGTAGCAAAGTGTAAATATTGCATACAGTAGTACACTGTACAGTGTTTTTCTACAAAATACAATAATTTAGTGAAGTCATTCACAGACAATCACAGTAATTTTAACATCTAGGTACATGTACATGTATTATACTAAATGATATCAATGGTACCAGGGCCATAGCGAGCGGGGGGGGGGGGGGGGGTGACACACCCTCCCAATAATTTTTCTCAGCGAGCATTTAGAGCCTCAGTCTGCAAATGAAGCATCAAAGGTACTAGAACAAGGGTTGGTCCAGAATAAATTTTCAGTCGGCAAACCTAGAGCTGTGGGTTTGCCGACTGCAAATGTATCGTGTTTCTAAGCACTGAAGATTTGCCTCCACCCCCCCAACCCTCCCCGTTGAACGACTTTACAGTGTCCATTTTGGGGGGAAAACAAAATAAATTTGTCTGGTCATACATGTACATGTACATGTACATATTAGCCCTAACTCCCTAGACAACAAGTGGAGTGTCGTGGCTGAGCGGTCTAGCTTACCGGACTCAAGTTCTGGTGTTAGCAGCAGAATGTGGGTTCGAATCCTGGCCGTGACACTTGTGTCCTTGAGCAAGACACTTCTCTCCACCCAATTGCTTCTCTCCACCCAAGGGTTAAATGGGTACCTGTGAGGGCAGAGTTGGTTGATTAGCCCTACATGTATATGCGCTGTAATGGCAGCAATTGAACTGTATACTCCCCAGGGAGCTGAGATGGTTTCAGGAATGATTTATGAGCCTTATGAGCAGGGGTAATAATATGCGCTTTGAGCACCACTTAGTTGGTGGATACATGCGCTATATAAGTCCATACATTATTATTATTATTATTAACAAAGCCAGTTGGAGGATTTTGAAGGGTTTTTATTGTTTTAGTACAATGCCTAGGGAGTTAGGGTTATTGTTTCGGTAAATTTACCCCAAAAAATAATTGCGTCCCCCCAATTGTGATGTCAGTCAGCAAATTGGCTTCCACCCCCCCCCCCAAAGAAAATGCCTTCGCTACGTCCCTGAATGGTAGTTGGTACATTGTACATTGTACTTGCTTTCAAATGTATGCAAATAAGTATGGTGTATATATGTACAGTATGTATATGTATACTTTTATACAGTGTCATTGACATGTACTATCTACATACATGTATGTACATACACGTACTACATGTATGTACAGTATATGTAGTTTGAATTTTATTATTACAACTAAGGGTCATACAACACGTGCATTATCCATTGTCCATGAACACACCGGCCTTTCAAAGCAAAATTATCTTTTGCCTGCCTCAAGCAAAGTATGATCTTATCAAAGTATATTGAGGAATAAATAGGAAATCAAATTATCTAGAATTTAATGCACTATAATCTCATTATTCTTGTGCCATTTTATTGTTTTTAATTGTAACTTTTTACTGTTAAAGGGAAGGTACATGTACGAATACAGCATTGGTAATAATTAGATTATCAAATTGCTTACTGCAAGGGTGAAAATCAGTCAAAATATTGATATACGTACATGTATGTACTCATAATAAAAACAGTTGACTCATTTTTGACCTGTAAATGTACATACATGTACTTACTACACGTAAGGTTTGACAGTGTTCAACATTTAAGTACATGTACATTAGATATATTGTACCTTGGCAAGTACATATTATGACTTGCCAAGGTATATATATATAATGTACATGTACTTAAAAGTTGAACACTGTCAAACCTTACGTATAGTAAGTATGTACATTTACAGGTCAAAAATTAGTCAACTGTTTTTTATCTGGTAAAAGCATTGTCTTGTATTGTTGAGGGTGGTCAAAATGACAGTAAAAAACAGTCAACAATGCCCGGGCTGTGTGCACATTTGGGTCACCAGTCAAATTAGTCAGTTGACTGGTTTTGACTACTATAGCTACTTGCCACTAAAGTTCAGCTATAGTAGGAGGGTTTTAAACGACTTATTATCGTCTGAAGTGCATTCATGTCAGAGACAAACAAATTATTATGTTGAATTTAACAGAAAGCTACTGTCCGGCAAGTTTTTGTAAAACTTCAAAACATTAAAAGCATGCAACATGTTTTTGTTTTATTAAAGACGTGAGCACTGACCACCTATTTTGATAAATGTTTTACAGGTTAGTTTTATTTCTTGAAAACTCAAGGATTGAATGAATGTACATCTACATTACTACCAAATACCAATGTTGTACCTTCCCTTTAACTCTCATACTACTACAAGGGTAAAAAAACAGTCAAAATATTGATATACAACATACTTGCCAAGGTATATCTAGTGCACTTAAAAGTCAAACACTGTCAAACCTTACATGTACAGTAGTAAGTACATTTACAGGTCAAAATGAGTCGACCGTTTTTGACTGGTAAAAGCATTGTCTGGTATTGTTCAGAGTGGTCAAAATTACAGTAAAAAAACAGTCAAAAATGCCACTGTGTGCACATTTGGGTCAACAGTCAAAAACAGGCAGTTGACTGGTTTTGACCTCTATAGAAACTTCCCACTAAAGTGCAGCTAGAGTAGGAGGGTTAAGCTGTACTGTACATGTGTATACAGAATGATTACAAATTCCATGCAGGACAATTCAATAAATATCTAATTATTAAATTATTTAAAACAGCATTTTACATGAAATAGGAACATTAGAAAGCTAAAAACAATGTTGAAACAAGGTCAATACCAGGTCTGGAATTTCATTCTTGGAGGGGCAAAGAGCAGTTTTTCTGATTAAAGAGAACCATTTACATGTATATATCAGAATGTCTATATATGGGAACATTTGTAAGGGGCACCAAAGCCAAGACCAGGGCAACGGAGGCCATTGACTCTGTAAAATTCCTGGCCAGTGCTTATCAAAAGTGGAAATACAATGTACATGTACATCTTTGACTGTTCATATGCATAGTATGTGCACGGTGTAGCATGTACATGTATTTTTATAAACAACACTCTCGAGCAAAGTTCAAAGAGAAATGTATTAAACGCTTACAAAATGCATGTCTGTCAGACACCTTTAAAATAAGATTACATGTATAATTTATTTTTTTTAAATTTTTGTAAACATGTATCAGGGTTCTGCCCACTGTGGTCAGTGCTGGAAACCCCGACTGGCACTCAGGATCCCACTACCTCCACTGGCAAATTTTTTTCCCCCGACTACCACCCATTTTCTAACTTGCGTATTTCCTTTCACATATTATCAATAAAAAAATTACAGATGTTGTCTTTACCCATAAAAATTGAAGTATTTCTGTACTGGATCTAGCTCAAAATAATGTCTCCCCCATTCTGTGTTACAGGATTCCAGTCCTGAGACTTTCCTTCTTTTTTTTCGGCACTAAAAAATTCCAGGGCAGAACCCTGACATACAGGCATCAAATACATGAAAATCAATAAATTCACAAGGATTTTTGTTTGCACAAGAAGAGCTACAATACAGTACATGTACATGTATGGAGACCTGTGAAAAAACTCACATGCATATTAACTGATCGTTAATCTATTCCATTTTTTTTTCTTTCTTTTTTTAACATGCAGATAATGGAACATTGTTGATGTCATCATGAAGTGTAAAGATGTCTTCAGGCATGATATTGGTAGGTGACAGACTTGCATTCATGTAACTCATGATACAGTTCATATAATGTACACAATGCACCAATACAGATTTGGCCATAGCTCCGCCCACCCTTTGCACCTGTATACAAAGTAAAGCACGTGACTGACATACACGTAGTTACAATTGCCATGGAAATGCATGACCCTATTGGATACCCTGTTGGTAAGTATGACGTAATTCCAGCATACAGTGTGTATCAAAAAAAGGTAATCCGAATTCAGGGGGTTAATATGCCATGGTTATTTAGTTTGACAATTTACATGTAGTTTACCAATTAAGAGGAATTCCTTAGCCTTCCATTGATACCTTTATTGACCCATTGCTGTCACACATGACCAAGTACATTGTTATTGAAAATGGCAAATTCAAATCGCATTTTTGCAAGTTTGGGTAATCAGTTCAAGGCAGTCTGAAATGGACGCATCATTTGACTGCCTAGTTGATTATGTAAGATTTTTAAGCTGGTGCGGTAATCGTCTGTTACGACATCCTTTTCTTCAAGTTGGGTATTTAAGAAGGGCCTGGGTTTAGGGACATGTAGTTGGAACGATGGTACAACTAACGACTGAACAGCGAGCTTTCGTGGTTACAACATTTCACCAAACTCGCAGTTTGCAGCAAACTCGCAGTTTGCAGCAAACTCGCGATGCTTTCAGGGAACGTTTCCCAGAATGGGAGCCCCCAGCAGCCAAAACCATCTGGCCGAATGTTAGAAAATATCAAAAGTATGGCACTAGCCTCAATCGCAACAAGGGGAATTCTGACAGGAGGCGCACAGGGCGATCAGAAGGGAACATTGCAGCAGTAAGGCAGCAACTTTTGGAGCATCCTAGGGACACCAGCGCAAGGCGAAATGGGCTGGGATTGCCTTCGGCGACATTCAACAGAATCACGAGATTGGACCTCCACCAGCATCCATATCGGATTCACATCCGACATCAAATTACGCCAGGAGTTTTTGCTAGAAGGCTGGCGTTTGCCAGATGGTTGATAGCCCGTACCGAGAGAGATGTCAATTTTCTGCGGAATCTCGTAATCAGCGACGAAGCTGCTTTCTCCATGAACGTCAAGGTCAATACGCATAATGTTCTTGAATATGCACCAGCAAGACACCTCCCAGAATTCAATTTTGAGGTTAACATGAGTCGACAAAAGTGGACTGTTTGGTTAGGACTTTGTGGAAGTGGTCAGCTGATCGGACCGTTTTTCTTTCAAAGGAATGTCAATGGTAACACGTATCTGCAGATGCTCAATGATAACGTTTTACCGCAGCTGCAGGAACACTTTGAGCGACAGGTTCGTGGGGTGTTCAGACAGCTCTGGTGGGCCCAAGATGGCGCCCCAGCACATCGCCTTATCGCTGTCCGAGATTGTCTGAGGGAAGTCTTTGGCGAACGAGTCATCGCCGTCAACCATGAGGTGGAATGGCCACCAAGATCACCTGACCTCACACCATGTGATTATTTTCTTTGGGGACATTTGAAGAACAAGGTGTTTGCAACTCCTCCCCGTGATCTTGATGAATTGCAGGGCCGTATTCGAAAGGAAGTGGATGCTTTACGCAAAATCTTATTAATAAAGTAAATTTTTGCCTCAAGAATCGCATTTGAACGTTAAAATCAAGTCATGTTAAATTACACACAATGGTATGCCTGCTTTGGAACTGGAAGTAGTGAAAGGAATGTGAGTTCATACCAATGCGTATTACATGTACGTATCAACTTACGAACAGGATAATAATAATAATAATGTATAGATTTATATAGCGCACGTATCCACCAACTAAGTGGCGCTCAAGGCGCATTATATTATTATCCCTGCTCATAAGGCTCATAAGGCTCATAAATCATTCCTGAAACCATCTCAGCTCCCTGGGGAGTATACAGCTCAATTGCTGCCATTTCTAGCGCATAGAGAGCAAACCATCTCTGCCTTCACAGGTACCCATTTAACCCCTGGGTGGAGAGAAGCAATTATGGTTAAGTACCTTGCTCAAGGATACAAGTGTCACGACCGGGGCTCGAACCCACACCCTGCTGCTGGCAACACCAGAACTTGAGTTCGGTGCGCTAGACCGCTCGGCCACGACACTCCATAAAAAGCAAAGCACTTGCCTGACAAAGCTACAATTGCCATGGAAAGGCATGACCGGCCCCTATTGGTTAATCTGTGCTGTTTGATTGACAGGCTGGATAGGTGTATTGGGAAATAGCATTTGACTATTCATTAAAAAAAATGATAGTATCTCATCAGAGCGGAATGATGTCATGGGATATTTGAATTCCATCATCCACTTCACACCAAGTACATTTTTGTTGTAAAACTGTGATCAGTAACCCTCCTACTATAGCTGCACTTTGGTGGCAAGTAGCCATAGAGGTCAAAACCAGTCAACTGCCTGTTTTGACTGTTGACCCAAATGTGCACATAGGGGCATTTTTGACTGGTTTTTACTTTCATTTTGTCCACCCTGAACAATACCAGTCGATGCTTTTACCAGTCAAAAATGGTTGATTTATTTTGACCTGTAAATGTACTTACTACATACACGTAAGGTTCAACGGTGTTTGACTTTTAAGTGCACTAGATATATAACCTTTGATTTATGCTGAGCTACATGAGCTAGTACCTAAGCGCAGGGATTTTTCTCGTGTTACTCGCTTTGCTAAACAAGCAGGTGAACACCCTCGCTATATCGTCGACTCCCCAAAATCAAGAGTAAGTTCCATTTGGCTAACATCTTCCCTAGAACAGCATTACAATGGAAGGCCCTTCCAGCTGATTGCTTTCCACCAACTTACGATCCATTTAAGAAAAACATCAACAAATGTAATCTTGCTTAAATGGTGGATAACATATCATATGTAACCCCTTACACTTTGGTTAGGGTGACTGACAGTAAATAAAAAATTTTTTTTTTTTTTGCCCTACACCGATGTGTGTATACATGTAGCACTGTATACTCAGTGCTTTCCGAGTGTCTGTGGAAAAAACTTCATAGGCGACTCGGGCGGGATTCGAACCCATGACCACCTATACCCGTATGTACCTTGGCAAGTATATCAACATTTTGACTGATTTTGACTCTTGCAGTCACAGAAGGGTTAATACTTTTTTTTTTATAGAATACTAAAAGTGTACCACTGCCAGTGTTAAAACTTGCTCCTCACATGTTAAATGTATCCCACAGGATATTTGATTTCGTCACCAAGTAATAAACAGTTTACACCAAGGATACTTTAGGTTAATGGCTTTTCCTTTTTGTAAATTGTGGTGTACCCCATTGGCACGCAGGCTTGGCCCTTAAACCTTCCTTGACACTAACCAGTCCCACAGGTAACTCAAAATTAAACAGTCCGACAAAAGTGTTGAAACTACCTGGCCAATAATGATAACATTTGGTGTACTATATACAGTAATGTGTTTCTGCTACGTTTTGTTTTTGTCTTGGGTTCTATTAAAATTATTCTTTGAGTTACATTGAGTTCAAAATGTAAAATGGGATTTTTATGATTTGGCACACATAAATGGTTATAATTTTATTTAGGCCATACATGTAAATAATTTTTTTTAAATAAGTTTCTGGATTTCTGGTCTCGCACGCATCGCCTCAGACCCGCATGTTGGCATTTTGGGGGTTTTCTTGGCTATGAAACGATGTCCAATTGGAGCCAAAATTACTGGATCGGTTGGAATTCTGCCGCGCTGTGTTTTACATGTAAATGCCTTTTTCACATAGGGGTATGGACATTTGCCAGATTTGTGCGGCCTCTCTTAGCCACCATACTTTGTACATGGGAAATTTGTATGGTTCCAAGAACCATCACGTACAATATACATGTAGTACGTATTTCACTGGTTGGCAAAAAACAGAAAAGATTATTAAAAAAAAAACTAATACATCACCGCACCGATTTTGAAGACGACCTATAACCAGAAACCAGAGACTTTTTTGCTTGGCCTTATAACCACAATGTGTAAACATGTGAAATCTATGATGTTTCTTTTATGTGTAGTTATATTCACATGCAGTTCATGGTACACACATGTACACTCACTGGCCATAAGTATTGCAACACACACCAAAGTTCAGTTTGGAGAACTGTGTTACAATAATTTATTTTATTTTATTTACACTACTTAAGACTTCTTGAAATTGCCTGTGTTTTGAAGTCAATGTTCTTTTTTTACAGTTCTTGCTCAGAAATTATGTAATACACGATCGATGAAATCAGATTAAATGATCATCTCACCTGTTACTGTAAAGTGCTAATTTTAAGCATGTTGCAATACTTTTGGCCAGTGAGTGTAACTATGGAAATTTGTATGTGTGATACATGATAAGGTGGCTATGCTCTGTCATGTCAAAATTGTATGTTACAAATTAAGCTGTAAAGGACGACCAACAATGTCGGTTGTTTCCGTGGGAGCTTGTCATGTTCCAGAACAAACGGTGAATGAAATGATAAAGTAATTTTTCAAAAATGGCTGCTTAGCAGAGCAAGCTGTCCCTGACCCTTGACCTCCAGGCCGTGATGATACCTTTCCCCCCAGTGATCATGAAGCTTCACCTCCAGTTTGTTTGGAATGTTTAGTTAATCCCCCCTCTGGGCCGGTGGAGCTCACCACTTTCCTGTTTTTGGGGATCAAGAGATCAAGAGGATGGGGCATGTCATTCCGTGTTGAGATGATCTTTGTGAGGAGGTAAAATGGGTAGGATGGACCGCAACCTAGAGGGTCAATGACTTGAGGTTGTTGATACAGAAATTGAAACAAAATTTGTTTGCACATTTGTTTAATTAGTTAGTTTCTGGGGTAAAGGTTCATGTAGCGGGCAAGTTATACATGTATATGTACATGTACATGTATGTCGCCTCAGACCTAGTACATGTATGTCGCCTCAGACCTAGTACATGTATGTCGCCTCAGACCTAGTACATGTATGTCGCCTCAGACCTAGTACATGTATGTCGCCTCAGACCTAGTACATGTATGTCGCCTCAGACCTAGTACATGTATGTCGCCTCAGACCTAGTACATGTATGTCGCCTCAGACCCACACGTCAGCATTTTTAGTTTTCTTTTGCAATGAAACGATTGCAGCCAAAATTGCTGGATCAAATTGGAATTCTGCCGTGATATGTTTTAAAGGATGTTTTCAGGGGTATGAACATTTGCCCGATTTGTGAGGCCTCTCTTAGTCACGATACATGTACTTTGTGTATGGAAAATTTGGTCTGGTTTCCAATAACCACAAACATGTACAGTATCGCTTTAAAAAATATTACAAAAAAAAACCTACAAAAATGCCTCACTGCACTATTTTGAAGTGGACCTAGTACCAGAAACTAGAGATTTTTTGGGGGTCTAAATTGGTGCAGCAAAATACCTTCAATTTGGAGCTGAAGTGCATTCACCCCGAGAGGGTTATGATCTGCAGGAGGGGTACTGCAATACTGTTATGATATACATTGTAGTGCCAAATTTCTACTTTAAACCCACACTAGATTGTCCAGGGACCCTGTGAAGAATAGTGAAATGGAGCACCATCACATTGTAATTTAGTTTGTAAAGCTGACAGGTGTGGTAGGATCCATAGTTTTAATGAGACGGTGTTCTAATACACAGGATTTGTGAAATGATCCATGTACGTGTACATCAAAGAGTAATTTAATGAGGTGTAGAAAGGATTGAGTGGGGTTGTGAAACTGCTGTTGAGTTGTCACTTTGGTACATGTATATAAACTACAGTGTCAAACCTTGCATGATTTCATAAATCGTACAAGCCAGGGAACTGATGCACAGGACAGGAAGTACAGTAAGTAAATTGTATACGTAATCTATCATGTACAGGTGCCAATGTACATGTACACGTATGTACACTTATAGTCTGTTCTCTGAAATGTTTTAAACTTAAAAGAATATCATCCAGATCAACAGGGCATGGAATCGGAGTGCTTGTTTTGCAATTCCTCCATAGATTAACTCAGTGACTGAAAATAACACCCCACATGATATGGTCATATTACCGTTGCTGCTGCATAAATGAGCCAGTAATTTTCAGTCACTGTGTTCATCTTAAACTAGGACACCGATTCCATGCCCTGTTGAAAGTCTGATCTGATCGTGGCGATATCATCCCTTTAAAGACGGTATTATACATTGTATGTGTTAATTTGGTATTCTCAAAAGGCATAATTTTTTCCTTGCATACTAACTTGGTGTAAATTGGGTGGGGGTGGGCCCGGGTTGGGGGGGGGGGGGGTGATGGTTACTGAGGTACATGTACCCATAGCCATAAAGAACCTACATGATGTAGACACACTGTAGCTGTTCAAAACCACGCCTGACTAAGCCAAAAAACATGGGCAAATGAGCGCCACGCACGGCATGGCGGAATATTATTGGACAACATGCGTAATAGATCCAACATTTTTTTTTTTTCATACAAATGCATACTGTATATGGGCGAGTGTACAATGGCAATTCTGGTCAGCAGATCAAAAATCTCGGGACCAGGAGATATCCTGCGGAATAGGCTGAAGTTAAGGGGGGAGGCGTGGTTGGTGGTTCCCATAACAAAAGAATCAGGTCTCTGCCTTAATACCCTTGTTGACTTTATTGTACATGTACATACACAGTGATAACCCCCCATTAACCCTCCTACACATGGAGGCCACTCCGATCCACTAAATTCTGTTCTTTAGCAACCTTCAGTACATACATGTACATTTAATTGTACAAGCCTGCTGTCCTTTCCAAGTAATCTTACAAAATCAACCCAGTGCCACCCAAGGCCACTGTAAATGTTTGAACATATTAGTATGGCCATGCCATGTATCGATGGGAGACCACCTTACCCTGCAATCTCAGTGGTGTGACAGTGCACAGAAGGGTAATCATAGGAGGCCACTGGCAACAGCTAATGGCTTGGAGTGGCCTGAATGGGTTGTTTCAAAAATTGCACTGATTGTAGGAGGGTTAATAGGTCAAAACTATACATGTACATGTATGTGCATGTACACTGTAACAATCTCTTTGGTCATTATTGAGGTAATGGTTGAGTGATTAGTAGACAATCTTATTGACATGAAGCAGTGTCTACTGAATGGTAAACTACTAATGTCATTATGAAGCTAGTTATGAACTTACATATCATGTTCCTTCCTCCATGTTTACTTGCTGGCTGGAATTTACTCTGTCCTTTTGGAAACAGACATTCTGCTTGAAATCACACTCACATGTAGAAAATAAGGTAAAATTGTTGCTGGCAAATTGTTGGTCATTCAGACAATTTAGGCTGTGCCGGGTTACCCCGACCAAAACTGATTTTTTTTAAAGCATAATGTGTGTGGGGAATGGGGATGCTACTATACGGTAGGTTGGTGAAATTCTTGCGTTGGGTAATAAACAATTGATTTAATTTTGCCCTACACTGACGTGTATATAGCACTGTATACGCCATGCTTTCCGAGTGTCTGTGGAAAAAAAATTGACAGGCGACTCGGGTGGGATTTGAACCCACGACCTCCTGCTTACTAGTGCAGACGTCTTAACCTCTTGACCACCGCATTTGCCCAATGACGATTGGCTGGCTAGAATCCTGGCTAGGATGCTACTAGTCGTTTTTAATATAAAGGCGGGAAATTATTACTGGAAGTCTACATTTATTGTGACTCTAATAAAACAAAGAAACTTGAGTTCATATTGGATACAATCGGGAGTATTTATGTGTTTTTACAAAATTGTTTACGGGTACCCGGGTATCCAAAGATTTCCAATTTCAGGTACAGTATGCAGTTCCCGAAATAACCGAAAACGCACAACCTTATCAGTCAAGAATGTTAATGTGCACTGTAGTAATTTGGCAACACTGTAGTGGATTTTTGTAAGGGCCTGGTTCCACCACTGGTTGTACAGTGTACCTCCCCTTTAAATCATACCAACATTGTGTAGATCTTCTTCAATCATAGAGTGGATGTCCATTCAGTGTAGACTAATTAGAGAGACACTGCACAGGTAAATATGTAATTATGATATCCACATACCATATGGATGGACAGTCTTATTAATTTTGCATTATAATTGAACATGACAGACAGTCTTCAGCAGGTGTATCCATGCAGCTGTTCTTCAGCAGTTCTTTGTTTCTTCTGTTATCCCTTCCTTCAATTTCCCCCATGTTATTGATAACAAATCAAGTGGTTCCCTGAATCAAGTGGTTCCCTGAAAGCCACTGTACACTATTGATATTCTCAAAAAACATGAGAGATCGCAGGTTTACATGAGGCTAACTTGTAAAATTGATGATGGTACAGTTTTATAATTTAATTATATATAATAATCTACTTTTTAAAATTATAAACTTGAAAATATTTCAATTTTCCTAGAAATTACAGCACCTCAGTCCTCAGACGAAATTATTTCTAGGGAAGATAATATCATCAGCATTACACAAAGTACGTTTTTCTGTCAAATTCAACCATTTAGTTATTTTACCGATCCTGTACCTTACCTTTAAAGGGACAATATCGTCACGATCAGAGCAGACTTTCAACGGGGCATGGAATCAGTGTCCTAGTTTAAGATGAATACATTGACTGAACCTTACTGGCTCA
Organism: Zoroaster sp. YZ-2022; assembly: GCA_029582265.1. Lineage (NCBI taxonomy): Eukaryota > Metazoa > Echinodermata > Asteroidea > Forcipulatida > Zoroasteridae > Zoroaster > Zoroaster sp. YZ-2022. The sequence continues at coordinate 19,474,303 of CM055828.1, read as the reverse complement.
TTTATGCGGCAGCAACGGTAATATGACCTTATCATGTGGGATATTATTTTCAGTCACTGAGTTAATCTAAAATTAGCATTCCGATTCCATGTCCTGTTGATCGTGACGATATTGTCCCTTTAAGTTAAGTCATGTCCTAATTACAAGTACATGCAGTTATTTTCAGATCTTTGTGTCTGTCGTGACAATTAAGTGACTGCCTGGCCTGGAGGGAATTGTCTACTCCCAGGATGAAAAGTAACTGTGTAGGGTCTCAGGAAATTAGAGGGAAAATGTACAGTTATCAGCGGTTACGGCGTGCGGTTAATGAGACAAAAAGTGAAAATGCATTCGGAAATTTCTGTCAGCGAACGTGAACACACGTACATGCATACATACATTTATAATGTGGAATGTGAGTACAGTTGATCATCAAAATTGTGATTTGCATAAGAGGGGAATAACATGTACATTTCTTAGCCTTACAAACGATAGCTCCTCTAGACAGGTACAAGTACATACATTGGTACATGTGTACATGTACATGTACATGTAGATTGTAAATGTACATGTATGGTTGATACCATCATCAACTTCCACTTAGTAAGTTTTTTGTAAGATTGTAAATATTTATGATTTTTGGACATGTTTTTGGCACCCCCCTCCCACTCCCCACGGACCTTGGCGACTCCAAAACTCCTTGGAATATTTTCCAGTGTTTTAACCCCCTGAGTGATTTTATAAACCAAGTAGCAAAAACCCAGACAATGCAGTTTGTTTGAAGCTGGGATTTTGAACATTTTGATAATAAATTATCCGTCACATATAACATTTTGAGTTCATATTTGCCAGTGCAATTTTCTGGATGCATTTACACTATTTTCTTTGCAAGACCAAACTGATCGCCATTTTCTTATTAACCCTAACTCCCTAGGCGCATTTGCTTACACATAACCTGAATCCTCCAAAATCCTTCATTAGTAAAGCAAGCACATGACATGTATGCACACGTGTGTTTCTAATCTGTGATACATGTACATGGCCAGGGACCCTCCCTGCATGCATGGAGCAATAAACAGTGTCCACTGACCCAAGCATCGACCTTGCAATAACTACAACAAACATGGATGTACATGTACCATGGAAAGGCAAGTACGTATGCTTAATAACCTCAATCCTCCAAAATCCTTCACTTTAGCAAAGAGCATGTAGCATGCAACCTCAATCCTTCAAAATCCTTCACTTTGGCAAAGAAGATTTTGGAGGATTTGGGAAGGTTAGGGTTAACGACACAAGGTACAATGAGCTGAAACTTTCACCAGGCCTTTTGTATCTTCATTCACATAGAGTGAGAATGTGAGATGGAGCAGAATGAATGTTTACCAATTGTTTTTTCTTCTTCTCTAAAGTAAAGTACATGTATCCCGTTCATACGTAATACACCAGAGCTGCCAACTCTTCCGGATTCTGCGGAAGACTTCCGTATTTGACGGTAATTTACTTACTTAAAATATATGCAAGGAGGCCTCTCCTTTTGGTGCCAAAAGGAGAGGCCTCCTTGCATATTTTAAGTAAGTAAATTACCGTCAAATACGGAAGTCTTCTGCAGAATCCGGAAGAGTTGGCAGCTCTGAATACACACAAGCATTGGTAGTACAAGCATTCTTTTCGCTATTTCCAGTTCCAAAGCTAGCTACTGTCGTGTGTAATTTAACTAAATTCCTTGATGTTAACCTTCAAAAGCGATTCTTGAGGCAGACTTTGACTTTGACTTTGTTAATAAGATTTTGAGTCTTTGCAACACGTACATGTGTACTTTGAAGGCAAGTCCCAAGCTTTCTAATTTCTTGCATAAATCCCTTACGAAAAGGGTGGTCAATGTATTTCTAATGGGCACCTGATGATCGTTGGAGCCAGCACATGCGAAGTGGGCGTGGTTTATGTTGAAATTACGTCACACTTACTAACGGGATAGGATTGGTAATGCACAAAAGTTAGAATTTTAATTATTATTATTATTATTTTTTTACAAAATTGCAGCAATCATAACAAAAAATACATGAAAAATTTAAAACTTACTTAGTGTAAAGCTGATGATGGTATTAATCTTCCCAAGAAATTATTTTGTCTGAGGTGCTGTCATTTAAAAAAAAAAGAAAGTGAAATAACAAAGTACTAAATCTAAAGTTCACGTTAGAATGAATGAAAACAAATCTGAATGCATTTTAATATTTTTCATGAATGACATAATACATGTTTATTAAGCTGAAACCTTCACAGGTTGGTTGTTTAATGTACATCTTGATTCAAAGAAAGTAAGCATACTCTTGGAAGCAGCTTTGCCAACATTACCAATGGTGTACCTTCCCTTTAATACCAGTCGGAGTTTGTCCTTATGATTCATTCGTACTTATGTAAGTATACTTTAAAAAAAAAAAACCTTACGTCTCCCCTGTGGAATCATTTCCAAACTGTGTATTGTCTTTAGTCTTGAAACAAACCTTGTGGGTCTGACTCATGTTTTTCTCGAAAACAATTTCAAAGGCGTAACAAGTTTCAATCCAATTGCTGACGACAGATGTCTGTGATACACGTAGATATGTGTACATTACATTGTACTAATAGAGATTTAATGGCCAGTCTATGATTCATTGCTTTGATTTAAATCAAATAATTGTAGGTTAGATTTACATGTTAGTGTATCTAGACACTGTGCAAGTACATGTACATCACTGGTCACAGGCATTTTTGCGACATGACCATTTCATATTTAGCAAGTAAGGCGTGTGTTTTCGGTTATTATGGGAACAGGATACCCAAAATTGGAAATCTTCGGATACCCGGGTACCCGTAAGCAAATTTGTAAAAACACATAACTACTCCCGATTGTATAAAATAACCAATATGAACATAAGTTTTTTCTTGTTTTATCAGAGTCCTAATAAATGCGGACTTAACTGTAATAATTTCCCACCTCGGTTTTAAAAATGACTTGCATAGCATCCCCATTCCTTACACAAAAATGTTAACAAAAAATCGGAGACTTAAATGTTCAGTTAAAATTTTCGGAAGTTGTTGGGTAATGACAGTTTTGATCGGTTTGACATATACCGTATTAGCAAGGTGTACCGCTTGACTTTATAACATACTTGTGGAGTGTCGTGGCCGAGCGGTCTAGCTTACCGGACTCAAGTTCTGGTGTTAGTAGCAGAATGTGGGTTCGAATCCTGGTCATGACACTTGTGTCCTTGAGCAAGACACTTAACCATAATTGCTTATAGGGGCAGAGGCAGTTTAACAACTGCCTTGTTCTGGACTAGTCACCCCTCCCAGTCCTATTCGCATCGTGAAGAGGCTGGTTATTAACTTGTCTTGTTTCAGTGCGAGGGGCTGGTTTCTTCAGTGTGGAGTCGTTGTAACAACTCAATGACTTAGTAGCCCCCACCTTGGAGTGGCCATTGGCCTTGTGTGGGGCGATTTGCATAAAAAAAAAAATTTTTAAACTACATGTACGTACACATTCAGAGCAACAGCTTTGACATCAGTTACAAAAAGTGTGAACTTTTATTGTTTTTAATCAGGTTCACTGCCAAAGTTTAACTTTTGAGTAATTTTGGTTGAAGATTTTTTTCAAGTTTTTGTAATTGGTCACGGAGCACAGATGAATAAAGTGCATGATTGAGGCAACGTGACCAGAACACCAACTAATTTTATAAGCACTTGATTCAGCGTGACGCAAAAGAAACTTAATTATGTACTTTGTTTTGTTCAGTTGCGAGTTGTGCACCTGGTTATTGTAAAACAGCTTGCACGCTACACACATAGAGCCCGTCTGTTTCTGGTGATAACCAAACAGTTGCTCAAGGTGTGATGTTGTCAACTGCACAAAGTCTATGTACAAGGTAGCAGAATCAAGTGTAAGTGCCTCATATCTCATGGGAGTTTTATCACAGGAATCGCTTGTTAGATGAAGTCATGTCTTGATTATCAAACAGTGCGACAAACAAGCTGCCCTCTCATGTTTAGTAATGCTTCTTGTTCAGTAATATTTCATTCTTGTATAGCGCATTTCACATCATGTCCCAGTGCACTTCAATATTCCTTGATCAATGGACCAATATTAAATCCTGTGATCTTTCTGGGCTCCCTGAGAAGTAAACAGTCCTGAGCAATCGTAGCGCTTTGGAGGCATTTTCAAACACAGTATCAACCCAGAGGTACAATATGTTCATGTACCCATTTATACTCCTGGGTGAAGAGAAGCAATTACAGTAAAGTGTCTTGCTATAAATAATAAATAAATTAAAAAAATACATAAGTACGATGGTCATGACCAGGATTCGAACCCTGCCATCAGAACACAAATCCAGCTTGACCATGGCATCCCAATGACAATAACACATTATACCACGGTCATGACCAGGATTCGAACCCACATTCTGATGACTCAGCCATCAGAACACAAATCCAGCTTGACCATGGCATCCCAATGACAATAACACATTATACCATGGTCATGACCAGGATTCGAACCCACACTCGGCCATCAGAACACAAATCCAGCTTGACCATGGCATCCCAATGACAATAACACATTATACCACGGTCATGACCAGGATTCGAACCCACATTCTGATGACTCAGCCATCAGAACACAAATCCAGCTTGACCATGGCATCCCAATGACAATAACACATTATACCATGGTCATGACCAGGATTCGAACCCACACTCGGCCATCAGAACACAAATCCAGCTTGACCATGGTATCCCAGTAACAATGGCACATTCTGTCAATATTAGGAAATTTTTATATTTTGACATCTTTTTTGGTTAGTAGTTTTTAACAGGTATTTACATCCTTAAAATAACTTTTTAAAAGTCAGTATCTCTTAAACCAATAAAAAAATTGTCTTTTTTTTAGAGATATGATGTAATACATTTCATAGCTTAAGAGGTGAGTCCAGAGTGGTCATCTGTCACATTTTCTGAAATGTCAATGTGTTGACATGGCATGACCCCTAGGGACTCCCAGAGGAACTGCCTTTGAATTTTCCAAGCCTGAAGTCACGGTGAAACGGAAGCTACTTTTGAGGTTTGCAGGGTTATAGGAAATTGAAGGAATTCAAGAACTTCAGATTAGTCACATTATCTTCATTTACATTGTCAAAAAAAAACACGTTTTCCTCAAATTACATGATAGATTTATTACTTTTTCAGTATCTATTATATGCATACAGAACGCATGATTTTCCATTTAACGTTTCGGCGTGTATCACTTGACAAAATCTACACACAATTCCCCTGAAATCTATACTACATGCAACATTTTTTTACAAAATCATTCCCTATACATGTAGGTTGGTGAAATTCTTGCGTCGGGTGATAACAATTGATTTAATTTTGCCCTACTAGTGCAGACGTCTTAACCTCTCGACCACCAAGCTTGCATACATCTCGACCACTGAGCTACACACATCAGTTTAGGACAAAATTAAATTAAAAATCATTCCCTGTTTTCATTTTACTGCATATACGGTATAAATGAACTAGCCAATGTTTCTATATTTTTGTTTATAATAGTAATAATAATGGAGGCATTTTTAAAGCGCTCTTATACGACGTATCAGAGCGCTGTACATTATTACCCCTGTTCATTAGGCGCATAAATCATTCCTGAAACCATCTCAGCTCCCCGGGGAGTATACAGCTCAATTGCTGCCATTTCGGCGCATATGGGCTAATCAAACACAACAACCAACTATGCCCTCACAGGTACCCATTTACTCCTGGGTGGAGAGAAGCAATTATGGTAAAGTGTCTTGCTCGAGGACACAAGCACCACGGTCGCAGTCGGGATTCGAACCCACATTCTGATGACTCGGCCATCAGAACACAAATCCGACGCATTCAAAATTTCCACTTTCAAAAATGCCCATTGGTTTTGTACACACATGGTGATACCATTTGAACAGTGTTGGTAGCAAGCTTTACTACCATTCAAATCCATTCAAGTGCATAGAGGGTCCATTGATTCACCACTTAGAAGTATCCAAACAAGGTTTTGTATTAGCTGTACTACCATTTGGAAAGATCCAAACAAGGTTTTTATTAGCTGACCTACCATTCAAAACCATTTGGGGGAATCAATACTGTACACAGTTATTTCACCATTCAAAACCACAAAAGCGAATAGTTTCAAATGGTGTATCAACTTGTATGAAAAAGGTACCAAAAGTAGGAGGGTTAATGTATATTTTGATTCAAAGAGAGTGAACACACTCTTATAAAGTAGTTTTGCCAACATGACCAATGTATGTTGTGCCTTCCCTTTAGAGCAGACTTTAGAGCAGACTTTCAACAGGGCATGGAAACAGTGTCCTAGTTTAATATGAACACAGTGACTGAAAATTGCTGGCTCATTTATGCAGCAGCAACGGTAATTTGAACTGTTAATCTAGAACCAGCACTTCGATTCCATGCCCTGTTGATCGTGATGACACTGCCCCTTTAATTGAAGTTGTTCGTGGATGAATAAGGGTCATGAACCCTAAGCAACCTTTGGGCTATTTGGGCTACAGGAGTCTCATTATGACTGGCTGGTGAGGTTTCGTCCCGGTTTAGACCTTGAGGGGTTTTACATTAAAAAGGTAACTGCTCTGTCAAAAAAAAAGGAAATTGCAACTCATTTTGGAGTTCACCTGAACTCATTCCTCTTGGGACTTCTCAACATTAACCCAATGTGTGTTTCTTAGATAAGGATTTGTGTGATGTACATGTACTGTACATATTCTTCATGTATCGGTGTAAATACAGAGCCCGTAGGCTGGGGAATGGGAAAGGGAAATAGTTTGGATGGGGTGGGGGATGGTTACACATGTACATGTACATCTCAGTGGACAAGTAATTTCTTTCTGCCTTGCATAAATGTACAGAAAATTACCCCCCAAAAAAATTAACATTAATTTTTAGTATAGCATTGGTTCAGTTTGCAAAAATGCTTCTAAAAGTATCCTTCCTTAACCCTCCTATGCCCAGACTGAAATTTGGCCCAGTAAGCACCGCACCCACAGACAGTCACTTGAGTATTTTTGGTTGCATTGCCAATTGTTCACACATGTGTATTTTTGTGCTGGAGTTAGTGGCAAAGTTCAAACACACTTGTGTACACAATGTATGTCCTACATAAGTTATATGCAGAGTCACACAGAGCTGTGTATGTACTTAGCAGCAGACTCATATACAGTTGAGTGGTTTTGGTTTGACCTCCTACCACAGCCACATGTCCTTGCATTTATTTGAGTGCACTGCACAAAGTCAATGGGTTGGGAGTTACATACAAATTTTGAGTGTCTTTGATTGTTAAACCTACAGGAGGGTTTTAATTGGATCATTGAATCAAGATAAACATTAAACAAGCAACCCGTGAATTTGGTCCCCACGTTTATGAAAAAAATGGAAGCATTCATTTTCAAATTGACCATGTATTGTACCAACTGACCTATTTAGTCCTATAAAATGTGTAATTTTATTTTAACTGGTCCCTGATGGATTACAAACCTACACCAAATAAACCAACCTCATCCCCAGAGTTGGGTTATACACTGTGGGATGAGGTTGCATTCTAATAAGCATGTACATTGTACGTACCTTTTTTACCTTTTAAGATTTGTAGCTTTGCATGGTGAAAAGGATAAGTAAAGACTGTTTGCGGTGACAGCATGTGAAAAATTTCTCGTTTGAGTAGTAAACAGTTCTGATCGTCTTCAGGAGACGAAGACGATCAGAGCATACTGATCAAAACGTCGCGTTGTAACCGCCAGTTCATTTCAGAACTAATTACTACTCAAAAGAGAATTTTTTCACAACGCAAACCGTCTTGACATTTTACTTTGGGTAGAGCCTATGGTGCTCTTCGTGTAGACACATTATCTTGTAATTCCTGATTAATCTAATTCTTCAATTCTGATTTGTCACCGTGATCCTAGTCACCGGTCCAATTCACAGCTCCTCTTGTCTTGGGGAGCTAGACGCGATCCCATCATCTTGGGGAGCTAGACGCGATCCCATCGTACCCATGGGAACAGCCCCAGCGCCGCCTTCCACACTGATATTATCACCCCGTCCATGCATCATTGCTGACTGACTTGTATGATTGGAGGGATTAGGACTAATTCCTTTCTCACTGTTGTTTCAGGAAACGACCTTAATTGCAATGGGGGGAAACGACTGAGGTACAGTGTGACCCCCTGACCCGACGACATTGGAGGGGGTAATTTGTATTTAAATGAGACCCTGGAATGAGGGACTTGAGATAGAGATCTGTGTATATAAGTACATGTACATCTGTTGTGTTCATTCGGCCAATAGTATCACAGCATATTAACTTCAGTCTGTTTGGATACATAAAGCATATGAGAGGGAGTTGGTTGATTCACTTCAAGTTGTGGACTTGTACCTAACTGATGTGGTCAGTTTAACGCTTGTCACGTTTCGCGGCTAACTGTTGAAACTTTATCAGCGAGCTTGACCAACCGCATTTTCCAGCCGATAGTCACAATAACTGTTTTTCTGCGACTGAAGTTGTTTTTTCTTCTGGTCTGCAAGATTTTTCATCTTACCGGGAGCTGCATATTTTCATTTCTGATTCTGATCTTTCTGTAAGTGATTAATGCAGATTTTGCCTTGTTCTTATTGCATATGTTGCAGAACTTCTACCATGACTACCAGTATGCTTACTCTCTTTGACAACCAACCTGTGAAAGTTTCAGCTTATTACGTACATTGTGTCATTTACTAGAAAATAATGAATAAGCGTTTAGAGTTTTTGTATTCATTCTGGCGTTGGATTTAAGAAAGAGTTCTCTTTCCTAAATTTGAACTGGAAATGATGTCACTTAAAAATGTCAGCCCCTCAGGCGAAAATATTTAAAGGGAAAATTATCATCACCTTTACACGAAGTACGATTTACAGTACAATTTGCCCATTTTGTGATTTTTATTTTTAATTACCAATCCTGTACCTTGAAGCTACACGTATAATCAGGTAAAGTGAAGAAAAAATTTAGACAGAAATATTTGTGCGAATTTTGAATGGCAAATATTAAATGTTGATTTGAAAATTGTTAATTTTATGTAGCATTTTGCTAGATGTAATTTAAGTAGTATCATTCACTGAAAATGTGCCAAAATGAGCCAAGGAGGCAATGTTGTACAGCATCATGTTTAAAAAAAGAAGAATCTGCTATTTTCAAGATTGTCAAATTGAAGTACCATGGTTATATTTGGGAATTCGCGATAGAATTTCAGTTTTTCTATAGTTGATTTACTTTTTTGTTTACCAACAACTTATGAATGATTGTTGTTGTTGTTTTCTCTTGTCCAGCCTTGAGGTACACGTAGTTTATTCTAATGAGAAACGACAACATGCCTGTACCAGCAGACAACATGAACGCTAATGATCCTGGTAAGTCCTTTTTAACCCTAGCAACCCCAAACCCATCAAACTCTATCTGGCTGGACATTTGCATGGGGTCCCAACTCCCAATCCAATTCCATCTAAAGTCCAACAATTGTGTGGTGTGTTGTTGGATTTTGGCATATTCATGTATCACAGATTAGAAACACATGTGTGCGTACATGTCATGTGCTTGCTTTACTACTGAAGGATTTTGGAGGATTCAGGTTACATGTATGTGTAAGCAAATGGGTTAATACATGATCTAACTTTTGCAGTCTCTTAAATTAGTCTCGGTGTAGATCTGATATTTTATTTATGGGCTACATACGTACAATGATAAGCATTCATATTTCTCATTGAACCATATACTGACATTTTTGAGTGGATTGAAAAAGAATGATTCTGTCTGATGGTTGGTTAGGCTTTTTTCAATTTTTTTTTTTTACTTAAAGGGACAGAGCAGATTTTCAACAGGGCACGGAATCGGTGTCCTAGTTTAAGATGAACACGGTGACTGAAAATTACTGGCTCATTTATGCAGCACAACAGTAATATGACCTTATCATGCGGGGTATTATTTTCAGTCACTCAATTAACCCTCCTATATACAGTGCAGTTGCCATAGAATTGTCAGACCTTTCAAAATCTTTCAAGTTTGCTGTACTGAAGGGTTTTGAAAGGTGAGAAAACTGTCTGACAAAAGGGACCTATGAAAGGTTTCGAAAGGTGTAACAACTCTCTGAACAAACTGGTGTTGAAATGTTTCAATACCTTTCAAAGGGTATTGAAAGGTGTGGTTGTTCAGTAGCAACAAATTCTGGAGGGTTTTAAAGGGTTCATAATAATTGATAGCCATTTTGGCCCGTAAGCAGATTTTGAAAGGTTTTGAAACGTCAAACCATAGGAGGGTTAATCTAAAACTAGCACTCCGATTCCATGCCTTGTTGATCGTGGCGATACTGTCCCTTTAACATCCTTGTGTGGTTTAAACTGACAAAACCTTCTGAATGGATTTGAAAAGTGATAAGCACTGTTCGGAGAAGGTGAATCTTTCATGTTTTGAACGCATCTAAACTCTACACATGTACATGTAGTACTGTTTGTTTTTTATCACACCTTTCAAAAACTGATTTCAAACACTGGTTTTCTTCGATTGGTCAACTCACTGGCAAATTGTGCCAAAGTAGATGGGGAAATGCTCAAATTAATTTATGTAAGGACCCATCGTAAATTCATTTTTGGACTTAATTTACTGTAAAAATCATGGTTTTGATTATTCTGTTCTGCGTTATGTCATTATAAAGCATTTGTTTGTTTTTTGGGGAAAAGAAAAAAAAGAGCAAAATTACCAGAAATTGTTGGTAAAATAATGTAACAAACAACATACATGTACTGGTGGTACGTACATCTTTAACTCTTTCTCTCCGGAATTAATTGTTTTCATTGTTGTAATTTGATACTGTAAACAATCCAAGTCAACTGTGGAAATTATTAATAAATTGTTTATCTTTGGACTGTTGAAGAGAGTAAGGTATCAAAATAAAGGTTGTGATTCGTATTTTGTCAACTGTGTGCTCGGTTGTCAAAACAAGTCTGAACAAGACCCGTTATCAGGTGATGACGTTCAAGCCTTTTCAAACGCTCGTTGTCAAAACGCGACGTGGGCGTGCGCCTTTTAAAAGGCTTGCCGTCCAGATAGAGCTTTAACCCTCCTACCATAGCTGCACTTCAGTAGCAAGTAGCTATAGGGGTCAAAATCAGTCAACTGCCTGTTTTGACTGTTGACGTAAATGTGCACACAGGGGCATTTTTGACTGGTTTTTACTGTCATTTTGACCACCCTCAACAATACAAGACAATGTTTTTACCAGTCAAAAACGGTCGACTCATTTTGACCTGTAAATGTACTTATACTACACCTAAGGTTTGACAGTGTTTGACTTTTAAGTGCACTAGATATACCTTGGCAAGTATATCAACATTTTCACTGATTTTGACCCTTGTAGTAGTAGAAGGGATAATTCTAATGTGGAAAATGGATCACGGCTTTTACCGGTCCAAAAATGGTCGACTCATTGTAAATGTTTTTTCAGTCACATAAGGGTTAATTATGTATACACTATATAGTGTGTATCTGAATATGTGAACGTCATGCCATATTTACAAGATAACTGAGCTGATTTCCTGTCGTAGTTGTTCTCTCTTCATTATACATTTATGTAGTCTAATTGGGCAATGATTGCCTCCAGAGTATTTTTAGTTACATGTAGATATACAGTGTACCAATGATTTAACCATCCTACTCTTAGTTAAGGCTGCACCGGTTATCTGGATACCCGCATACCCGACCGGAACCGTCATTATCCCGGTTCCATTTTTCGGTTCCAATTACATACCCGTAAATGACTTGTTAAAATTTCGACTGAACATTTTCTGTTAACAAAATGTGTGTGGGGGAAATTATAGAGAGGTGTGAAATCATAACAGTAGATCCACATTTGTTGTGACTCTAATGAAACAAGAGAAAGTTGTGTTCATATTGGTTATTTTGGGTAGAATGTCGTATCTGGCCGCCACTATTTTTCATTAAATATAACCAATAATGTAATCTTACCTACCTGGTAAGATGGAGAACATACATGTATGGATGATGATGGGCATATACTTCAAATTATTCCAGGATATTTATTTCATGAAAAATCTGGCATTTTTGGTATACGATGACTTACTCAGTCATGTCAGTCTGCTCTTGTAAACTCCACAATTAGTGACCAACACAGTCATTGTACATGCGTAGTGGCAACTATAATAGGATCCTTCTATTTTCTGAAGGGGAGGATTTTTTTAGAAGGGAATTCAAGTCCGAAAACCATCATAAAAGTTGATTTTAAAGATAGCGTTCACTTTCTGTACCACCAAAAATCGATAGAATGATTTTTTAACTGGTTAGTGGTTGCAATTTTTTTTTTTAAAAGCCCTTAAAAGTGGAGGCCGGATACGACATTCTTTCCATTATTTTATATACATGTACGTGTACATTCGGAAGTATTTACAGATGTATGCATTTTGACAAAATTGTTTACGAGTACTCGGGTATAATCCAAAGATTTCCAATTTTGGGTATCCGGTTCTCATAATAACCGAAAACACACAGCCTTACTCTCCATTTTGCCAGTGATAATTGTCACGAACCTGTACATATTAATTATCGTACAGTACTTATATTTCATCATGTATTATTCATGTGATGTTTTCTTTGAATCTTTGAATTGTGATGTTATCTTTGAAGCTAGTGCCGGGAGGTATCGGTTAGTTCGCTAATCGTTTAACTGAATCTTGCACGGTCGGTTAACTGGTCAACCGAAAGTGGTCACCTGGCGGCCACACAAACTATCAACAAATGACACAATGTGTATGACATAAAACACAATAAAGGTGGCCACTTTGCATCCATCACGTTAGCAGTTTTTCTAATGGTTGTTATTTATTTTTAAGTACCTGAAACCGACCAAAAAGTGTTTCAACATGTGAATGGACATGCAGGCTTATACTAGAACTAATTTGAGTTGATTTATTTTATTTATTTTTTTATTTATTTATTTTTTTACCCTCAAATTTCCATAAAAATTGGATGGAAAAGTTACCTCACTTTTCCGTCCATTTGTTGATGGAAATTTTAGGGTAATTAAAAAAAAAATAGTAATAATCAACTCAAATTATCTTTAGGATAAGCATGCATGTCTATTCAAATGTTGAAATTCTTTTTTGGTGGTTTCAGATATTAAAAAGAAAATTACAACCATTAGAAAAACTGCTAACGTGACGGTAGGAAAGTGGCCCCCTTTATTGTGTTTTATGTCGTATACATTTATAATCAAAAAGCATTGGTAAACTTTCTGCAATGATTGTTTAATAACCAATGGGGCAAAAAAGAAAGTCTAGAACATACAAAATGGTCGGCAAATTCTTCCAAAATTGTTGGTCATATTTTTTAAATGTTGATTTCGGTTAGCCGGTTAGAAAATTTATAAACGGTTAGTGCAGTTTCGGTAGGTTAACTGTCCCAGCACTATTTGAATCTATATTTCCTTTTTTTTCTTCTTTCGAATCCACATTGCAGCCTTATTGAGATTGCTGGGTTCGTTAACTGAACTTGGAGATGGATTCCACGGCAGACAAGATGACTTTATGTTCCTGCAAAATGTGCTGGCCAGCCCGGAGTTTCATGCCCTCTTCAATGTAAGTCTCTACTGATTTCCTACTTTTCCCCAAACATGATGCACCTGATGACAACTAAAGGCCGATTCATACTTGCCGCGAAAGCGAATGCGAAGCGAATTTTACGTCATCAAAGTTGAAATGTGTTCAACTTTTGCGAACCTTCGCCGCGAATATTTGCCATGAACCATAGTCGACGTCACGAATTTCGCTTCACATTCACTTTCGCATGAAGTATGAACCAGGCTTAACTCTCTTTGAATCTATATAACTTGTGCATTTAACATAGCCTTTGAAAGTTTGAGCTTATTACGTACAGTAGGTTGTGTTGTTGAACCAAGAAAAATAGTGAAAATCCATCCATTTTAAAGTATAATTTAGGAAAAAGTAACTCTTTCCTAAATTTGAACAGGAAGTTATTTCACTTTTCTTAAAAGTGACAACACCTCAGAAAAAAACTTAAAGGGAAGATTGATGCCAGTAATAATTTGGGTGTCTCTTGGACACCCTGTTTACTGTAAAGGAACACCCATTTTTATTGTAATGCAAACATACAGGTACATGTATTGTAAGATAAATATTTGGACACTGTGTTTTTCAAACAATAACAAATTGGAACGCCCTATTTCCAAATCTTGGCTCCTTCCACATTAACCCTAACCACCCATGCATTTCTGCTAGAAACCATCCTAAATCCTCCAAAATCCATCAACATGCAGTAAAAATGTACCCCAATTGTTCAACTTTGATGGAATTTGTGCAGTAGCAAATGCAAAGCATCCCTGGCTTGGCTATAGACAGTCCTGAATCCAACAAAAGCAGCCGGTGGAGTTTGATGGATTTTGGTACACATGGCTACATGCTCTATTCACTGGGCTATACTGTGGAGTACTGAATCCATCAAAATCAGGCAAAACCAGGAGTAGGATTTTGGAAGATTTTGGGTAGTTTTTTTATTGTGAAATCAGATGAAATATGTACATTAGTATAACATTTGGAGAAGGGTATTTAATAAACATGATTATTGAGCTAATACCGTTGGTGTCTGCCACTTATGCCAGAAAATGATTGGTACAGGAAGAGGGACATTATTAATGTAGTTAGGAAAGTGCGCCGTCACTGGTGCACCTTGACGGTCCCCAGCCCATTTCCCCTATAATCTTCCCCCCCCCCTTCATTGTCTGTGATGTGTTAATAGACATTAGACAGGCCTCTTCAGGTATTAAATCAAACCCAACTTTCTGTTGAACTAAACACTGAGTCACGCAAGGCAAACTTTGTACATTGTCACTGTCAAAATAATGAAGATGTAATCTGCGAGAAATTCAATCAGTGTCGTAATTCAAGGGTAGGTACAACATTGGAAATTACCAGATTATCAAATGAACTAAATATTACCTAAACGCTTATTTGCTGTAAAGTTGGAACGAGTACAGTATCAATGTAAATTCTCATACTGCTTAAAAATATATCGCCTGTGTTTGAGCCGATTTGACGGTAAAAAGTAAATTTAAATGTTGAATTGCTATTTTTCTGGGGTTAACCCTCCTACAATCAGTGAAATTTTTGAAACAACCCATTCAGGCCACTCCAAGCCATTGCTATGATAGGCAGTGGCTCCTCATAGCTATACTGCATAGTAACACAATGCCTCATACATGTATGTCTGTTGGTTTTAGCGGGTTTGTGATTGACATATTGCTGGGCATATTACTTTGTTCCAGACTCAGTGGCTGGTGGTAGGTTACTATGGAGAGTCTGTGTTTACAAAATAACTGCTGAAAATCCCAATGGATGATGGAGGCTTGGTATGGGTTTATTGGTCTCAGTGGCTGATGGTGATTTATTATTGGGAGTTTGTTTACAGTATAACCTGCTGAAAATAAGTTCAATTGTGGTATCATGTGTCTTTATATGCATGTATGTACATTGGAGATTACTTCAAAGGGTCAGTGTGGCTTATATGCACAAACAATGTGTGCACAACACATTGGACATTGAGTGGTTTACAGTGGCCTCTATGTGTAGGAGGGTTAACCCTCCTACACATAAAGGCCACTGTAAACCACTAAATGTCCAATGTGTTGTGCACACCCTTAACCCTCCTACACATGGATGCCACTGTAAACCACTAAATGTCCAATGTGTTGTACACACCCTTAACCCTCCTACACATGGATGCCACTGTAAACCACTAAATGTCCAATGTGTTGTACACACCCTTAACCCTCCTACACATGGATGCCACTGTAAACCACTAAATGTCCAATGTGTTGTACACATCATTAAGGAAGTTATAAGCTTTCATGTGAGACATTGAATCTGTCAAGGATTAATACCAGTAAAATAAAACCTCTAATTAATAAAATGCTGGCCCACTGTTTTAATCCTCAGCTCGCAAGAGGGCGTGTGGCAGTCTTCCGATTGGCCAACGCAGCTGTCAATCAGAATCAAGCGCATTTTAACCAGTTCGCGTCGGGAATAAAAGCGTTTTTCTGGGTCCCTGTGGCGGGTTTCTTTTTCCCACACACACGTTAATGGAAGCTTCCACAGCGGGTGGCCGGCACTTCCGAGCATGTCACCGTACACGCGTGGCTCAACCGAGCATGCATACAAATATTCCGGAGTTTTCTATGGCGTGTTTAGACGCTCTCCGATCCGTGGTGCAAAATTTTTTTCGTGTATACACGGCCTCCGACGCGAACTGGTTAAATATTGCTTTTATACAGTTTCAGACTTGCTGCAGATTCTGCACATTGCTAACGCTTATCTTGTTAATATTTAAAGCAACCTTCCAGTATGTATCATTATTTTTTTTTTAATTAGTGTTTTGTTTTTGAGGGATTAGGATTTTCTGGAAGATGTCAGCAGGCAGTCTGCAGATGCTCCTTTTTGACATAAACCCTTAACCCTAACTCACTAGCTACGCATTTTGGCTGGGGACCTTCCTGAATCCAACATTCAGCCAAAATTCAACACCGTGCAGTAACACTACCACCCAACTGACTTACCTGTCGCTGGAATTGGGACACCCGGCCTCATGTAAAGTATCCCCGTCTGGCCATGCTGGGTCCAACAAAATACAACAAAACCAGCCATTGGAGTTTGAGGTTGTTAGGGTTAACAGAGTGTGCAACATGTGTAGTTGCATTCAAAGTATTTGCGTACGATCATTTTTTGTTTTTTTTAAAGGTTTTTTTTATGCAAATCTCCCCACACAAGGCCAATGGCCAATCATATTGTACAGTACATTTGATTATGTGGCAGTATTTTGAGTTGTTTAACCACAGTACGTGTGTTCCGTGTTTCACACGTGTGTAATTTTTGTTCCATGCATGTGGGTATCCTGAATCATGCGTTGTTGAATTGCCAATATGATCAACATGCTATCTTAGTCACTGTAAATTCACGGCCCGACTTGTTATTTTGCAGGCACACAATGCAGTCAAGGCCTATGGACAGAACCAGTGCGACCCTGTAACGTTAGATTCCTCATCGATGATGTCCGATGTAAGTACATTGTAATATCTGCCATCCGTACTGTACGCATTCATCTGAGACACTTCTGAAAAAAATGTTGTGCGATTCCAGGCTGGTCTAAACAAAAATATTAATAATAATTGGTGGTGGGGGGGGGGGGGGGGGCAAGGGGGCCGGCAAAAACGAACACTATTGTTTTATGGAGAAAATGGACTTTTGTTGAAAAAGCAGAACTTGGGAAGAAATTGTCAAGCAAATTCCATTACACTAATTATGTACAGCAAGTGGAATTCACTTGTCCAGCAAAGGGAGAGAGGGAATGCTGTTGCTCCAACCCACCCCCCCCCCCCCAGGTTTTTAGAAATGATGGTATTAGTCTTGCCCTTATGAAGAGGCTTAACACTGTACTTTGAGTCTATATCAGGGCTGCCCACAGAAAATGTTCAGATACATTAATTAGTACAGTGTATGTTACTGCACAGTTAGTATTTTGTGAACATTATTTGCTTGTGGGTGTAGCAATATTTGTTCAGGGTCAGTGGTGGCCCAGAGCTGGACAGAAGCCATCAGAAATGGTGGTGGCAATATCTGTTCAGGTAAAGGCAATCTGTATTCAGATTTAAGGCTACCCAAGTGCATACATTTTGTATGACTTTGGTGCCACTGTCTGTAGATTATATACAAATTTATAACAGAATTCATCTTATTGAAAAATGAAAATGGCAGGAAAAGAAACAATTTTCCAATCCTTCCATTTCTTTCATCCAGCTGTGTAATGATATGCTGAACTTTGCCATGATACCCGAGGTGCGCGAGCTCTGCTTCTTGCTGACACGTCCCCACATGAGGGCGCTGTTTGACTCCCATGACCAGCTGGCCAACGGGGAGTACATCCCGCAGCTTCAAGACTTGCCATTGGGAGCCGATGAGGAAGACGGAACGGTGAAGATTGTACGATTGGTGAAGGGGAACGAACCATTGGTAGGTGATGAACTTATCTTGAACCTTTTTTGTTGCACCGGTGAAACAATTTTTTGCAAGAAACAACCTTGTTGCAAGTGAAAACCCCTGATGGATTTGTAGGGGTAAGACATTTTTCTCATTGGGAAGGGGTACTTCCATTAGAAAAGCAAAATGTCTATGGGAACATTTCAAAGTGCACTAAAATGTGAGCAGCTTTTGTGATGAAACTGTTACAGGTTAATTTTATAAAAGTATTTCTTAAGTAAGATTTGTAGCTTTGCATGGTGAAAAGGATAAGTAAAGACACCATGTGAAATTCTCAACTGAGCCGTAATCAGTTCTGAAAGGAACTGGTGGTTACAACTCGATGTTTCGATCAGTATGCTCTGGTCGTCATCAGGAGAAAGGATGGTTTCACATGGTGTCACCGCAAACAGTCTTTACTTTAAAGTATTTCTTAAGAGTATTTCTTGAAAGCTGAAATGAACGTACGTTTTCAAATGCCAACCTTCTCATTTCTTTATAACCCATGTTTTAATTGATATAAAGTTTGCACGATAAACGCAAATGAACAGCCGTCCATCAAAATTCAGATTAATAAATCCCTCCTACACATGGAGGCCACTCTGATCCACAAAATTCTGCTCTTGAGCAACCTTCAGTACATACATGTACAAGCCTGCTGTCCTTTCCAAGTAATCTTACAAAATCAACTGTGTGCCACCCAAGGCCACTGTAAATATTTGAACATACATGTATTAGTATGGCCTGCAATGTATCGATGGGAGACCACTTTACCCTGCAATCTCAGTGGTGTGGCAGTGCACAGAAGGGTAACCATATGAGGCCACTGGTAACAGCTAATGGCTTGGAGTGGCCTGAATGGGTTGTTTCAAAAATTGCACTGATTGTAGGAGGGTTAGATAAACAACCAGTGCAAACTATGCATGTAATATGCATATTTTATGATGCACATGTTTTCTTCAGGCTTGCCCAGTAAGAATTGTACATAAATTATATATGATTTTTATACAGGTTATGTGTATGTATACATTCATGTCATGCTTTTTCAGAAAGTTTTTCTCGCACGTAATTGGGGATAGGTTAAGCTCTACTGTCATTAGTCCAATTATCACACTACTTTCCGTGACGTTGTACGTAACTGGTGGGGCCTTATGTGTTCCTTGAATTCTCATTTGCAAAACAAGAAGTAACAGCGACAAGTTTTTATAATGCAGTTAGCGTGGACAGACCATTACTTCTTGGGGGCATTTCCTGACGTGGTTTAGACAGGGTGACCCGTGCTCCATTTCTGTCAGGTTCCTCAATTATCGGCTTACCTGGGGATGCTTGAAGTCAGACAAGTTTGAATCATGGCACTGACTGTGTAGGTGTGTGTTACGATATGTGGTTATTAAAGGAAGATAGCATGGTGAGATATCACTAGGTTGGGAACAAAAGCTCCATTCGGATACCTGGGGAAAGTTGAAGGAACACTTCATTGTGTGTAATGTGTGTTGGAGACAAGTTAACAATATTTGACAGTGTTGATACCGGGGTTTTATGGCCAGAGGTATTTGAGTGCTGGTTACAGTGTAGAGTGTGCCAGGGCGATTCGCTGTCTGAGCTTTCTCCTGAAGGCAGACAGAGTATACTGTTTAAAACATTGAGATCAATCCACACCACCGGTTCTTTTCAAAACCGCACTTCTTCACAGAGGAAATCATTTTACATGCCATTCTTATCTGCCCCACCATGCAAAGCTTCAAAGCATATTTCTTTTGATTTGATTTGTTTTGCACTACACTGACGTATGTATCAAGCACTGTATACTCAGTGCTTTCTACAGGGAACTCGGGTTGGGATTCAAACCTATGACCTCCTGCTTACTAGTGCAGACGTCTTAACCTCTCGACCACCGACCACCGTATTTACTTTACAAAATTAAAACTAGTAAATGAGTTTGACCATTGTTCGATCCATTCATGAAGTATTCAGTATGTGTCACTCAACTTCAGTGCCTGTCAGAGAGGTTCCAATGTCTCATACATGTATATGCTTGTTGGTGCGACTGAGTACCAGTTGAGTCCAGCCAGTACTGACCGTTGGTTAATCAGCTAATGTATATGTGCGCTGAATATAAAATGAGTGTGATAGGCCATTGATCACACAGTAACCTTCATTTCATTTCATTTATTATTTCACAGGGCAGAAACAACCACAAACACAATGGTAAAAAACAATTAGAGAAAAATATAAAATACATATACATGATGAAAATAAGGTAAACGTGACAAAATGTTGACAGCACCCCTGTAGGATTACCAAAATGCCAACCAAATCACAATCTAGTGGCTCTCCATAATGCTGCCAAACATACATGTAATCAAACAATATAATAAAAATATAATATAAAAAAGCCAAATAAAAATCAATCCAAGGGATTAAAAACAAGTACAAACAAAATAAAATTTTAAAAGTAACAGCAAAAAGGAACATAAAGCATTAGTACAGAGTGTTATGTTGGCAAGTCCAAATTTGTACCTGGGGACAGGATATGTTTACGCAGTTCAGTTATGAAAGGTACATGTAATAAACCAGATATGATTAACTCCTTAACATTTAAAGGCAGACCTTCATAAGCCTATCTAGCATAGTGATCGCATGGCCCAGCCCACTTCTGAAAAGTCAAGCAAAAATGGATTTCTGTCATCTCAAGACAGAAAATCCACGTTGGAATGAATACAAAATATCTGAATTCCATTTAATTTTGTTCCGTTTATCGACGCAATGAAATAAATTGTAAGCTGAAACTTTCACAGGTTTTTTTTAATTTTAATTTATATATCTTGATTCTGATAAAGTATTGATGCATTTACGCAATAGACATTTGACCAAACGTATATACTGACTTTAAAACACATCATTTGACATGTTTTTGTAGGGATATCCAGGTTGTGATTACATGTTTATCCTAATGTCACTCATGCTACTTCTATTTTCATCGCACACATGTTGTTCAAGATCACACTATACTGATCAGAAAAGCATGTTTGTGGGTTTTTTTCTATGTCTGTTCTTGAAGTTTAAGATGCTGGATAAAGATTGTAAGTAGAAGGGATGTTTGCATTCATTTGATCCATTGGCACATGTTCTTTCAATCTATGAATTGAAAATAAGAAGAGGAAGAGAGGTGGTAAGGCTACACCTTTTGGAAACTTCAATTAGGCTATTGTTGGTTTGTGATAATGAGAAGAAAAACAGCTGCAAATTGAAAGGACTGCATGAACGCAAATAATTAATTGATAGTAATCATTCAGTGTTACACACATGCCAACTCCTTCACTTTGTGATGTTCAAGGCGAATTTATTATCACCCCTGGTCCATTGCGCCAATAACTTTCCCAGCATTCCTTGGGAGTAATCTAGCCCCAAGCTGCCGGTGGCGCTCAGCAGCCTGACATGACAACCTCATAAGTCTACCCTCGATCACAGGTATCCATTTATACACCTGGGTGGAGAGAAGCAATTATGATATCAGCTTGCCTCATAAGTCTACCCTCGATCACATGTATCCATTTACGGGTATATGCCTGGGTGGAGAGAAGCAATTATGATATCATGTTGTCTTGTTGAAGGAATCAAACACCAAGTTACCGAGATTCAAACCCACTTTCTGATGAATCAGCCAACATCAGAACACCAGTCTACTGCCCTTCTACCATTCCACAAAAGAAGATTGTACAATTAACAGTGTATGTCACAGACTGTCTTGGTCTTTGTCAAGTAAGATTGTCAATTACCATACCATGTTGAGTTTTTTCATGTGTGCATTGTCATGTTTATCATGTGTGATAATCATGTTTTGACATTGCCAGTTAAATCATACATTGGGGTTGGGGTTGGCGTTGTCTGCTTGTCCTTTGTTTGCCAATAATTATAAACAAGTGTCAACCTGTTGCCACTCAAAGTAGAAACATGGAAATGACTATATGAAGAGAGGATGGATACCAGTTTCAGATTTCTCGTTGGGCAGTAATTGCAAAGGAAAATACCTAATAATCGGCCATAGGTGGGGGGGGGGGGGGTGGGCTGGGCTGGGCTGGGCTGTCATGTGTTTGTGGACCACTTATGTTTGTCCATATTTATAAACAAGTGTCAACCTGTGCAGTAGAAACTTGGAAGTAATTATATGAAGAGAGGATACCACTACCAGTCTAAAGATTTCTTGTTGGGCAGTAATTGCAAAGGAAAAAAACAAATGATCGGCTGAGGGGGTCATGTATTTGTGGACCACTTCAGTTTGCCTGTAATTTTAAACAAATATCAACCTGTTGCCACTCAAATTAGAAACTTGGAAATGACTATATGAAGAGAGGATGGATACCAGTTTCAGATTTCTCGTTGGGCAGTAATTGCAAAGAAAAATACCTAATAATCGGCCATAGGTGGGGGTGGGCTGTCATGTGTTTGTGGACCACTTATGTTTGTCCATATTTATAAACAAGTGTCAACCTGCAGTAGAAACTTGGAAGTAATTATATGAAGAGAGGATACCACTACCAGTCTAAGATTTCTTGTTGGGCAGTAATTGCAAAGGAAAAAAAACCAAATGATCGGCTGGGGGAGGGGGGTCATGTATTTGTGGACCACTTCAGTTTGCCTGTAATTTTAAATAAATATCAACCTTTTGCCACTCAAATTAGAAACTTGGAAATGACTATATGAAGAGAGAATGGATATCAGATTCAGATTTCTCCATGGGCAGTAATTGCAAAGGAAAACACCTAATGATCGGCCATGGGGGGGGGGGGGGGGGTGTTTGTGGGCCAGTTCAGTTTGCCTGCAATTATAAACAAGTGTCAACCTGCTGCTGCTCAAAGCAGAAACTTGGAAATGACTATATGAAGAGAGGATAGGTAGGAGGGGTACCAGTCTCAGATTTCTCGTTGGGCAGTAATTGCAAAGGAAAACGCCTAATGATCGGCCCATCATTATAACTCTGTTGGAAATTAGATCCGCAGCGGTTAATCTGCTGGCTGTAACTAATACACAAACAGACTTGAAGGGGACTTGATGGACAGGGTTATATGGACAAGAGGAAAGCAAGGAGGGGAAGATAAGGAAAGTTGGGGTCTACATGTCTGTCCAGGAACTAGTGTAAAGTTTGACCAACGGGATTTAATCAAACGTTATACTTATACTCTATATTTAATAGCAGCTATAACAACATTTCAAAATCACCTGTAACTCGAGAGAGATTACTTTCACCTGGTGAAACCGCAAACCCACTCTTTGAATCAAGGACTTGGTATTTCATTATCATGAAAATTAGTTTAAAAAAAGAACCAGTAAATCAGTGCATGATCAATGATTAAACCCAGTACAGGGGTCTGATTTGTCCGGATTTTTCTGGATTTTCAGATTTTTACAAATCGCAATGCTGTGATCCTCCGGATTTTAAAGATTTAACCCTAACCACCCCAAATCCTGCAAAATCCTCCAGGGGGCACTTTTTGTGGGAAAATTCAGCGCTGTTGGAAACTGGTACTTTCACCTCTTCAAATGGGGCAAAATTACTACATGTACCTGGCAAAGACGTACTGGTCATAAGTGCTGAATGTGAAAGATCAATGAAAATGCATGGTGCATTTTGAAGATAAGGGCATGTTTCCAAAAGTGCACTGATGGATTATGGAGGATTCGGGAAGGTTCCTAGCCAGAATACCTTGGGGGTTAGGGTTAATAAAGGACAGCAAAGCAAATGCTCAGAACTATAGATTTCACCCCCAGTGCTGTTCACAACAGCGGCCCCAATACCCCTAGCAAAATTTTCGTGGATTTTTCAAAACTGCCCAATCACACCCCTTGTGACTGAAATGTATCCATACTTTATAAGAATCAAAAAATGTATACAAGCAAGCATGTCAATGTTTCAATGTATTTCACTGCGCATTTAACAAGAAAATAAGGAAAATGCATTTCAGATTGTTTGTATTGGGAGTGTCGTGGCCGAGCGGTCTAGCTTACCGGACTCAAGTTCTGGTGTTAGCAGCAGAATGTGGGTTCGAATCCCGGCCGTGACACTTGTGTCCTTGAGCAAGACACTTAACCATAATTGCTTCTTTCCACCCAGGGGTTAAATGGGTACCTGTGAGGGCAGAGTTAGTTGATTAGCCCTATATGTGCTGTAATGGCAGCAATTGAGCTGTGTACTCCCCAGGGAGCTGAGATGGTTTCAGGAATGATTTATGAGCCTTATGAGCAGGGGTAATAATATAATGCGCCTTGAGCACCACTCAGTTGGTGGATACGTGCGCTATATAAGTCCATACATTATTATTATTATTATTATTATTATCAATTCATTTGGGAAATTATTTCTGTAATTTTACCAAAGCAGTAGAACCTAACAGAGAATTTATACATGTACATGTACTTCAGGTGATGTCTGATACCATCATCAACTCTACACCAAGTACATGTAAGTTTTTTTGAGAATGCCAATAGGTTGTATAGGCTTTAGGAACAAGAGATGATTTTGTTTGGGTTGGTCATCTTGGGATGTGAACAATAGCCAAGGGTTTATTGGATTTTGCAGTCCTAAACATTCAGTTCAATTCAAATACAAATTTTATTTTTTAACCTTCCCAAATCCTCCAAAATCTAAAGTGAAGGATTTTGAAGGATTGAGGTTACATGCTACACTGTACATGCTCTCTGCTAAAGTGAAGGATTTTGGAGGGTTGAGGTTATTAGGCGTACTTGCCTTTCCATGGTACATGTACATCTATGTTTGTTGTAGTGATTGCAAGGTCAGTGCTTGGGTCAGTGGACACTGTTTATTGCTCCATGCATGCAGGGAGGGTTCCTGGCCATGTACATGTATCACAGATTAGAAACACATGTGTGCATACATGTCATGTGCTTGCTTTACTACTGAAGGATTTTGGAGGATTCAGGTTATGTGTAAGCAAATGGGCCTAGGGAGTTAGGGTTAGTAAAACAATAAATTCAATCAAATCTATATAAGTAGCAAAGGTAACAAAATAATGTAATATTTTTATATGCATACCAAGATTAAATACAAAACATGGAAGTAATGAGGAAAATGTAGAAGTCCAGGGACTTCCAGACCACTCCCTTCGAATACCCCCCCCCCCCCATGTCTCAGTCTTTAACCCTCCTACAATCAGTACAATTTTTGAAACAACCCATTCAGGCCACTCCAAGCCATTAGCTGTTGCCAGTGGCCTCCTATGGTTACCCTTCTGTGCACTGTCACACCACTGAGATTGCAGGGTAAAGTGGTCTCCCATTGATACATTGCAGGCCATACTAATATGTTCAAACATTTACAGTGGCCTTGGGTGGCACACAGTTGATTTTGTAAGATTACTTGGAAAGGACAGCAGGCTTGTACATGTACATGTATGTACTGAAGGTTGCTCAAGAACAGAATTTTGTGGATCGGAGTGGCCTCCATGTGTAGGAGGGTTAGTACATGTACTGCATGTGTACATACATTGCACATGTTTATGCTGTACTTGCAGCACATGTACATTCAATGGCTGCTAATGACGAGAACATGTCTGTTACAAATTATGCATGATACATGGCTTCAGATGTTTCTGTGGTACAAGTACATGTAGCGCTAATCATTTTAGTCATGTTGTTTCTGAAATGCACATGTGTATCTACGGTAGTTGAGTAATTTCTTTCTTTTTGGTGATCAATTTTTGTCAGAATGGTTGCAGGTGTTCGTCGATTTTAAAATAAAAACAGCCACGAGGTCTTGACTTGAGGTAAATGGGATTAATGTGAAGAGTAAGCATCTGGAATGGAGTGTTGAAAAGGGAAAGCTAGGAAATAAAGATCAGATGTGAGCAAGCATACAGACAATCGATGCAGCTGGCTCGTATTATAGATTAAAAAGTGCATGGACCGTATACATCTGAATGGCAAAATAAGAATGATTCCAACTACATGTAGGTACAAAACTTGTGCATAAATCTTGCTTGGTGTGGAGCTCATGATGGCATCCAGTATCCCTCAAATTCCATCTGATTTGCTATAATTTTTTATAGTAAAACAGAATAACAGAATTTTTGATTTCATGAAATGAAAATTTGAAGAAAAATCTGGGTGAAAAATCTGCATAGTATATTCACAATTTTTCTCTCAAACGACACAATGAAATAAGCTGAAACTTTCACAGATAGTTTCTGTATACATGTACATATATGTGCATGTGTATCTGTTGATTCTTACAAACTATGTATGCAATTACAGACATTGTACCAAACGTGTACATACCAGCTTTATGAATGGTCAGTGGCTTTGCCTGGGGTGAGTTTAAAAGGATATCTGTCAGATGGGCGTTCATCATTTCACACTGGCCTTGTTGGACCCTGGATCTTGCTGAACTCCCCAGGGGGATTAGCCCCCCTCAGCATAGCTTTGTGTCATTTCGGCTGAAAGCTGCATCGGCCTTGACCAAGACAGTCTACTGGTCACTTGGATCTTTGATTCCAGGCCCGGTAAATACAATGCTGGCTTGGATGCTTGATTCCAGGCCCGGTAAATACCGTACATGTACAACGCTGGCTTGGACGCTTGATACCAGGCTGGGTAAATACAACACTGGCTTGGACGCTTGAATCCAGGCCGGGTAAATACAATGCTGGCTTGGATGCTTGATTCCAGGCCAGGTAAATACAATGCTGGCTTGGATGCTTGAATCCAGGCCGGGTAAATACAACGCTGGCTTGGACACTTGATTCCAGGCTGGGTAAATACAATGCTGGCTTGGATGCTTGATTCCAGGCCGGGTAAATACGACGCTGGCTTGGACGCTTGATACCAGGCCGGGTAAATACAACGCTGGCTTGGACACTTGATTCCAGGCCAGGTAAATACAACACTGGCTTGGACACTTGATTCCAGGCCAGGTAAATACAATGCTGGCTTGGATGCTTGATACCAGGCCGGGTAAATATAATGCTGGCTTGGACACTTGATTCCAGGCCAGGTAAATACAACACTGGCTTGGACACTTGATTCCAGGCCAGGTAAATACAATGCTGGCTTGGATGCTTGATACCAGGCCGGGTAAATACAATGCTGGCTTGGACGCTTGATACCAGGCCGGGTAAATACAACGCTGGCTTGGACACTTGATTCCAGGCCAGGTAAATACAACACTGGCTTGGACACTTGATTCCAGGCCAGGTAAATACAATGCTGGCTTGGACGCTTGAATCCAGGCCGGGTAAATACAATGCTGGCTTGGATGCTTGATTCCAGGCCAGGTAAATACAACGCTGACTTGGACGCTTGATTCCAGGCCAGGTAAATAAAACGCTAGCTTGGACACTTGAATCCAGGCCAGGTAAATACAATGCTGGCTTGGATGCTTGATTCCAGGCCGGGTAAATACAATGCTGGCTTGGACGCTTGATTCCAGGCCGGGTAAATACAACGCTGGCTTGGACACTTGATTCCAGGTAAATACAACGCTGGCTTGGACACTTGATTCCAGGCTGGGTAAATACAATGCTGGATTGGATGCTTGATTCCAGGCTGGGTAAATACAACACTGGCTTGGACACTTGATTCCAGGCCAGGTAAATACAATGCTGGCTTGGACACTTGATTCCTGGCCGGGTAAATACAACGCTGGATTGGATGTTTGATTCCAGGCCAGGTAAATACAACGCTGACTTGGACAATTGAATCCAGGCCGGGTAAATACAATGCTGGCTTGGATGCTTGATTCCAGGCCAGGTAAATACAATGCTGGCTTGGACGCTTGATTCCAGGCCGGGTAAATACAACGCTGGCTTGGACGCTTGAATCCAGGCCGGGTAAATACAATGCTGGCTTGGACACTTGATTCCAGGCCAGGTAAATACAATGCTGGCTTGGACGCTTGATTCCAGGCCAGGTAAATACAATGCTGGCTTGGATGCTTGATTCCAGGCCGGGTAAATACAATGCTGGCTTGGACACTTGATTCCAGGCCGGGTAAATACAATGCTGGCTTGGACACTTGATTCCAGGCCGGGTAAATACAATGCTGGCTTGGACGCTTGATTCCAGGCCGGGTAAATACAACGCTGGATTGGATGCTTGATAAAAAGTACCAAACCCCAAACTGAATATCAGGATGCCCCCAATTTTTTAATTTGGTCGCCCAAGAAATGTTATTAATATCTGCACCAAAAAAAAACATTCCAAAAAGAGCACATTTTGATAACGCAAATTGGCTAAATCCATAGACAAGATGGTCCATCTTGATTTAATTATTTTTTTAAAATCTTTATTAAAATCTTGGGAATCAAAGAGGAAATGACCTTTTTGATCTGTCATACCAAACTTTTTTTTATTTGACAAACGAGTTGGCAACCTTTATCAGTTCACTGGGTTGCCCCAGTAAATTTAAGATTGCCCTGGGCGTCTGGGCATCCCTTAATTTGGCACTCTGCCCAGTGAAAATGTATTTTGGTAATAAACATTGATTATGATTCATTTTGACAGTCCAAATGAAGATAATTATTTAAGTAGGATTAATCATCGGGTCTTAACTCTCTGAAGTTTCCTTTCCTTTTCAAACTAAAAAAGCTACTTCCGGTTCACACTTCAACCACAGTAATTATCACAGGGTGCATAGTACCGTACGTCAGTACGTCTGAGACAGTCCTGGTCTCCTGAATGGAGTTGAAATTAAACTGGGTTTGGACACAGTTAAAGCCCTTTTCACATGATGCAAAAACCACATCGTTTGAGAGATATTCTCAATGTTTGAAAAATAAAATCACAATGTGAACTTTGTGTGAAAGAACAACAATGTTTGAGACTGTCATACATTCCTTGAGAATTGTGCTCAAACATTGAGAGATACCATTAAGGAACGTTCGACTGGCAAAGCAACTTGTTATTCGGAAGAGAGCACTCCCTGTTGGCCACATCCAAGATCAGCCACTAAAAAGAAAAGTTTGTGCTTTGAGGTAGACAGGCTGTACTTCCGTAACTTTACTTGGGAGAAATGTGCGCATTGTAGTAATAGAGATATTTCTCAGTTAACCCTCTCAGTACCGAATTGTTTTGACGTAAACAACTGCTGGTGACCGCATTGTTTGACCACTCAAGCGTGAAGCACACATTCTTACACAACAGAAAGCTTGTGTTCAAAGGCCAATTTTACAAACTCTATTATCACCTTGAAGATATCGTTTTACAGCAAAATAAATAATAAAAAATATCTTACTTATTGAATTCCCTTTCATAAAATCCATAAAACATTAAGATCGGTCAATAAATGTCCAAGTTCTCGGTCTTTGTTTCCTCAGTGTGATCTGTAAACTCAAACACTTTTTTGTACACAAACACATGGCGCTCCATAGGTGTTTGGCATTTCGGATCTTTACACTCCAATTTGAAGGGATTGCATAATAGCAACCTTATTTTATTTCACCATCAATGGAAAGATCCGATCTTGCTCTTTCCAACCATTGTAAGCTTGGGTATGGAGGGTGAAAATGGACAAAACTACAGCTTTATAACAAATGGCCTTTGTGCTCAGGCTTGAGTGCTTTTTTTGTGTGAAAGCTTGGTCGACTAAAGTCGCCTATGGTAAGGAAGAGGGGGTATGAGTGCAGTCGACTAAAGTCGCCTATGGTAAGGAAAGGGTTACTTAAGTGATTCTAAATTGTTCCAACACATTCCCCTATCCAATTATGCAAGAAAGGTTGATGCGCTTACACAAATATGGCTGTTGATTGCTTTCAAAGTACCAGTAACCAGTTTCATTTTCATTTCAACATAATACTTAGCAAGTAGCCGGGAGACTTGAGTGTGTTCAAGTCTAAATTACATTACACTGTATGTAGATACATACATACATGTATAGTATATGTAAATGCATATAATGTAATTAGAATAGGTTCCTGTAACTTCAATTAGGAATGAACACATCACAACAAAGTTGTGAAATAGAACACTCGCCTTTTAAAAAGTGTCCCCCTTCCCTTCATAAGGTCTCCAATAACATACGTATCTGGTCTGAATTACAGTAAGTGGCAATATTCCCTATTTTTCAAGGGGTTTTTTCCTGTCAAATTTGAGAGTCACTGTGACTGCTTTTTGGTTTACATACGTACCTTTACACCTTTACATACGTTGGTTTACATCTCAGAAAACAAAAAACACCAGGTCAAGAAATGTGATGTGTAATTGCGTGACAAATGAAGATGATCCATTCCATTCAGGTGTAAATGAAGGAAGGAAGCTCAAATCCCAGTAGCTTAGCAGTGTCAATATTCCCTGTTTTTCAGAGTTTTTTCTTGTCAAAGTTGAGAGTCACTGTGACTGCAGTTCGATGTACAGGTACCTGCATCTCAGAAAACAAAAACACCAGGTCAATGTGATAACTGAAGATGCTCCTTTCCCATAATTGAATTATAAATGAGGTGTAGATGATGGAAGGATGGTCAAATCCCAGTAGCTTAGCACACTTTACACTTTGTCTTCATTAATTACAAGGGAAGGTACAACATGTCCATTCACAGCATTAGTAATGATGGCAAAATTACCTCTATGAGACATTAAAACAACAAACCTGTGAAAGTTTCAGCTTATTACGTTGTGTCACGCACAAGAAAATGGTGAAAATGCATTCAGATACATGTATTTTGTATTCATTCTAATGTGAAATTTTGGAAAGAGTGCTGTTTCCAAAGGTCGAACTGGAACTTACTTCACATTCATATTTTACAATTGTGTTATTTTCGATTTACCAATCCTGTACCTCAACTTTAATACTAGATACCATAAAGTTCTTGATTAACAGTCTTAGTGACGTAACACACTCTGAAAATTGACTGCTGTCTTTAGTATCTCATCAGGGCTAGCTTTTCTGTACGTACATGTAATTAGTGCAGTGAATAGATTTGGACATGTCTGGACCACCAAAGTACATGCACATGTACATTGGGGTATATTGCTGGATAACTCAGTTGGTAGTGCACTGATAGTGTTATCTGAAGGACACAGGCTCGTGTCCCGCTTCAGTCAATCTTTCTTCATTCACTCAAGTAATTGAATAGATTTTGTGTAGAAACCAGAGTTTACTGGTATATGTTTTTGGAGTGAACAATGGAAAATAAACAGAAACGGACCATTTTCGTGTCCATTTTCGGACCAATGATTAAAGCGACATAATATCATCACAATCAGAGCAGACATTCAACAGGGCATGGAATTAGTTTCCTAGTTTAAGATTAACACAGTGACTGGAAATTACAGGCTCATTTATGGAGCAGCAACAGTAATATGACCTTATCATGTGGGGTATTATTTTCCATCTTTTAATCTGATTCCTTGCCCTGTTGATCTTGACAATTCTGTCTCTTTAATGGTTTGACATGCATCTCTGCATGCAGTGGACATACATGTATACTCATACCAGATGTATACATACTAGCAATTCAAACTAAACCAATGACATCAAGCACATAATGGTATATAGACTTCTTTGTTAGTACATGTACTACAGCCCACAAGTGCAATATAATCATCAGAAACATGTTCCCCTTAGTTTTTTATCCCCACCCTCTCCCCCACCATCCCCTCCCTCTCCCCTACCATCCCCTTCCTCTCTCCCACCATCCCCTTCCTCTCTCCCGCCATCCCCTCCCTCTCTCCCGCCATCCCCTCCCTCTCTCCCGCCATCCCCTCCCTCTCCCCCTCCAGCCCCTCCCTCTCCTCCACCATCCCTTCCTCTCTCCACCATCCCTTCCTCTCCACCATCCCCTTCCTCTCCATCCTCCCTCTTCTCCCGCCATCCCCTCCCTCTCCACCATCCCTTCCCTCTCCACCATCCCTTCCTTCTCCACCATCCCTTCCCTCTCCCTCTCCCCCGCCATCCCCTCCCTCTCCCGCCATCCCCTCCCTCTCTTCCGCCATCCCTTCCCTCTCTCCTCCATCCCTTCCCTCTCCTCCGCCATCCCTTACCTCTCCCCACCCTCCCTTCCCTCTCCCCACCATCCCTTCCCTCTCCCCACCATCCCTTCCCTCTCCCCACCATCCCTTCCCTCTCCCCACCATCCCTTCCCTCTCTCCCGCCATCCCTTCCCTCTTCTCCCGCCATCCGCTCCCTCTCCCCCGCCATCCCCTCCCTCTCTCCCGCCATCCCCTCCCTCTTCTCCCGCCATCCCTTCCCTCTCCCCACCATCCCTTCCCTCTCCCCACCATCCCTTCCCTCTCTCCCACCATCCCTTCCCTCCCTCCCACCATCCCTTCCCTCTCCACCATCCCTTCCTCTCCCCATCCATCCATTTCCCTCTCCTCCACCATCCCATCCCTCTCTCCCACCATCCTTCCCTCTCTCCCACCATCCCTTCCCTCTCCCCCACCATCCCTTCCCTCTCCCCCACCATCCCTTCCCTCTCCCCCACCATCCCTTCCCTCTCCCCCACCATCCCTTCCCTCTCCCCCACCATCCCTTCCCTCTCCCCCACCATCCCTTCCCTCTCCCCACCATCCCCTCCCCACCATCGCCTCCCCACCATACCCTCCCTCTCTCCCCACCATCCCCTCCCTCTCCCCCACCATCCTCTCCCTCTCTCCCACCATCCCTTCCCTCTCTCCCACCATCCCTTCCCTCTCTCCCACCATCCTTTCCCTCTCTCCCACCATCCCTTCCCTCTCCCCCACCATCCCTTCCCTCTCCCCTCTCTCCCACCATCCCCTCCTCTCTCCCCACCATCCCCTCCCCACCATCCCCTCCCTCTCCCCCACCATCCCCGCCCTCTCCCCCACCATCCCCTCCCTCTCCACCATCCCCTCCCTCTCCACCACCCCCTCCCTCTCCACCACCATCCCCTCCCTCTCCCCCACCATCCCTTCCCTCTCTTCCCCACCATCCCCTCCCTCTGCCCCAGCCCCACCCTCTCCACCATCCCCACCCTCTCCACCATCCCCACCCTCTCCCCAAAAATCTCTTCACATTCACAGCCCGCCTCAGCCAAATTATTCAAAAAGACCCCAATCTTGCAGTGATGATGCACACTTTTATATTGAATCAATTTGTTCACAGGAAATCTACCAAAAACCTCATAATATTTACCAAATCTCTGATCCTGCACCAGTAATTTGAGGTCTTATAGACTAAGCTTCCCTAATCCATCAACAGAATGTTCAATCTGAGCATTGCTCATCTTGCACGTACAGGGATACATTCAACCCTCTACGGGTCTGTGACAAATCAGAATTAGTTACAATCAAATATAGAGGCAGCTCAGGCTAAACTTAAGCCTTCTGAAATCAGCCAATTTGCAAACTTGGTTGTATGCATGGATTGTACATGTACACCTTGAGTAGTCTAGGTGTGATTGGTCAAATCAAGTAACGAAGAAAGTAATTGACAGTGTTAAACATTAAGTGTATTACATACATGTTTATCCACTTAAAGGGTACATGTACATACAACATCCTATGAAATATTTCATTTTAGTACAATTAATCAAATCATTTCACAAATGAATTGTTGTCCCCCAGAGACATACAATATGATTATGTTTTCTCAATGACACAGTGAAATAAGTAGAGAATTAACTGTTGCAAATTGCTTACCAACCTAAGGCCCCCCCAAAAAAGGTCGGCTTCAAAATCGGTGCGGTGACATGTTGTTGTTTTTTTGTTTTTTGTGGTAATCTTTTTTCCCCCAACAATTTTCCCATATACAAAGTATGGTGGATAAGAGAGCCTCACAAATCGGACAAATGTTCATACCCCTACGTGAAAAAGTTGCTTAAAAAACACAGCACGGCAGAATTCCAATCGATCCAGCAATTTTGGCTGCAATTGGACATCGTTTCATAGCCCAAAAAAAGGAAATTAAAAATGCTGACGCGCGGGTCTGAGGCAACATGCGCAGAGATCAGAAACCAGAGACTGTAGTATAAATGCAAAATAATGGTTATTGGCCTTGCATTTCAAACCTAGCAGGTTCTTTCTCAAAGGTAAAATGGACAAAATACATGTACATGTACTTCTCTGCAACTCTTTACCTGCCTCTGTTGTGGATGTTCCATCTCCTCAGTCCTTCAAATCTAATGTTAATCTGCCACCTGCTCAGAATATATCAACATTAGCTTGGGCATCCCTCATGCTTCTTGTTCTCTTGGGCAGTGTTTAAATTAAACAAATAAATATATACATAAATACAAGATTGAGTGGAAGTTAGTCAGGTGTGAAATGAACACAGAAGAAAAAAGTAATAAAAGCAATGAAATAAGCTGAAAATTTCACAGGTTGGTTTTAAGCATACACTAGATGTACATTATACATTATAAATGTAGTATACGCTTGTATCTCTTGACATACACATTTATCTTATCTTATAGGCATGCATTTTTTTTTTACATCCATTTTATCAAATATGTAAGCTGGCTTCATACATGTATGTATTAGCCAATAGGATACAAGTAGTCGGACTAAGTAATATCGTATTATGAAAGGAAACTTCCCACAAAGTGTTTTTGCTAAAGGAGTGGATAACAGTTTACATGTTCAGGAAACGTTGGTCACACAGAAGGTGTATAAGGGTATTCACAATGGCTGGCAAACCTGAAATTTATTTTTGGATGCACAAAACAATTAACAGTGTGCTAGTCTGTGGGGAATTATCACGCGCGCACCTTTCCGTGTGCCGCAATCAGTCAAAAAGTGTATCTGCTAAGTGTCAGGGCTTGTACCTGACCTCACCGAAATCGCTATCAGCTGCATCACTCCCTGCCTATTACCTTGGCCAACAGTGCATTCTCTGTATGTATTAGCCAATAGGATACAAGTAGTCGGACTAAGTAATATCGTATTATGAAAGGAAACTTCCACAAAGTGTTTTTGCTAAAGGAGTGGATAACACTTTACATGTTCAGGAAACGTTGGTCACACAGAAGGTGTATAAGGGTATTCACAATGGCTGGCAAACCTGAAATTTATTTTTGGATGCACAAAACAATTAACAGTGTGCTAGTCTGTGGGGAATTATCACGCGCGCACTTTTCCGTGTGCCGCAATCAGTCAAAAAGTGTATCTGCTAAGTGTCAGGGCTTGTACCTGACCTCACCGAATTCGCTATCAGCTGCATCACTCCCTGCCTATTACCTTGGCCAACAGTGCATTCTCTCCCCCCTCCCCCCGGGGACCTGACTAAGCATTGGTCACCTAAAAACAAGAAAGAGGTTAAAATTCTGTCAGATGAGTTTGTAAAAAACACATAATCCCGTGGTGGTTTGGGACCCAGTCGGGTGTTCAGGGTTAGAATAAATTAAAGTCCATGATCGCGCAGAAGGTTTCAATGTTCATGAAGATAATTGCATTGGAGCAGACGTTGCATGAGCATTTCAGGTCATAAAATATTGATGATTCATATAATTTCCATGTATGTGTAGAGCATGATAAGAATATGTGGTATATAAATCACGCTTCCCCCAAAAAGATCTGTTGATATTTTGTGTATTTTATGACCTGATAAAAGAGCTTTTAATAATAATGGACATTTATATTGCGCCGGTATCCGCCAAGTTTGACGCTCATGGCGCATGAACATTATTACCCCTGTCATCGGGCCAGTTATATCATTCCTAGAACCATCTCAACTCCCTGGGGAGTATGCAGCCCATGCTGCGAAATGTGTAGCGCAACGAGCTTAATCAAACACAATTACCATCTCTGCCCTCAAAGGTCCCCATTTATACTCCTGGGTGAAGAGAAGCAATTATAGTTAAGTGTGTTGCTCAGGAACAGACATTCTGACGACTCGGCCATCAGGACACAAGATTGAAGCCAATAGAAAATGATGGTTATGTTGGCAAAACTGCTTCTAAAAGCATCCCTACTTTCTTTGAATCAAGAATCAAGATATACCTTCTCAGGTCAACCTGTGAAGGTTTTAGCTTTATTACTTGTGTCGTTATATTGAGCAAATAGTGAAAATTCATTAAAAGTTTTTAAAACTTCACCAAAACGAACATAGATGATGTGATTGAACATCCATTGGATTCTTTAACATCCTTTGAGTAGAGTTAGTCCAAATATTTTCCAATTATTTTTAAAGGTTGATGAAATTCTTGCGTCGGGAGATAAACAATTGATTTAATTTTGCCCTACACTGACGTGTGTATAGCACTGCATGCTCAGTGCTTTCCGAGTGTCTGTGAAACAACTTCACAGGCGACTCGGGCGAGATTCGAACCCACGACCTCCTGCTTACTAGTGCAGACGTCTTAACCTCTCGACCACTGAGCTTGCCCGATGACGATTGGCTGGCTAGAATCCTATATAGCAGCGGGTTCCGCAATATTTATACATTTAGGTTGATGTCCGAATTATTTTTAACAAAATGAAATATTGGATGGCAAATCAATATTCATCAGAACTACATGTATGAAGCTCGTGTTTGCTGATTGGCACATCTGAAAACTTTTCCACTATGTTCTTGTAAACAAGGTAATACGGTAAAACTCTCACAGGTCCCATGTTTTAGTACAACAGTCTTCATTGACATGAACAGTATAATCAAGGACTAGAGCAGAATACCAGTGAATGCTTCCTTGAATTAAAAACTCATAATCACGTACATGTTTGTGTTCATGTTTGTTGTTTATGTGGTGGAAAAAATAGGAAATGCCTGAAAAGTAAATAAACGGAAACTTTAAGAACCTTAAAAAAATTTAAAAACACAAGAAAATCAGTCCCATCAAAACAAATTATTATTCATTAAATTCAGTATGGAGACAAGTAAGGTTAACTTGACTCGCTTGTTCTTTTGCACCATTAATTCACCGTAACCACACTCTCAGACATAAATTGACATTAAGCCCCTGGCTCAACTCTTAATCCCACCTGGATTAACACTAGTCCATATCAATTTGACTTCATTTGTCTGTATAGCCCACACGCAGGAAACCTGGGATTGAGTCACAAGTCTGCTTCCATGAATTGCTGGACGAGCCGGCCTTGCGTAATGCAGAGTGACTGGGGCACAGATAGTTGGGAAATGTTGGTTTATTTTTCTCGGGGAGTTTCAAGAGTACAAACAGGTGCTGACGAAGAGTGTGCCAGAGCTTGAAGGCAGGGGTGGATCCAGGGTGGCTGAAAGGGGGTGGGGCATGACACAAAAAGGCACACTGTCAAATTGGGGGTGGGGGGTGGGGGGTGGAGGGGACACACAAAAGTACGGTAAATTTATGTGCAGAAATGTGTTCCGGTTCAGTAAGGGGGGGAGGGCAGGTGTGTCACTGGATGCATACTGGTTTGTTTTGATATAATACTATGATTGCATGCACATATACGTACGTGTAATATTGTACGTGCAAAAGTGTAACTACATTTTATTAACCCTCCTACAATCGGTGCAATTTTTGAAACAACCCATTCAGGCCACTCCAAGCCATTAGCTGTTGCCAGTGGCCTCCTATGGTTACCCTTCTGTGCACTGTCACACCACTGCGATTGCAGGGTAAAGTGGTCTCCCATCGATACATTGCAGGCCATACTAATTATGTTCAAACATTTACAGTGGCCTTGGGTGGCACGCAGTTGATTTTGTAAGATTACTTGGAAAGGACAGCAGGCTTGTACATGTATGTACTGAAGGTTGCTAAAGAACAGAATTTAGTGGATTGGAGTGGCCTCCATGTGTAGGAGGGTTAAGAGCCTCTATTCACGCCCTTTAGTGCCAATCATTTATTTTTGGTGGAAATGTTGTTGTGACACATATTGTCCTAAAAGTTAATTACATGTACCTATCGATCTCTTATTGTTAATCGCAGGGAGCTACCATAAAATGGGATGATGTCTTAGGTTCTGTGGTCATAGCGAGGGTTA
The DNA here is from genome assembly GCA_029582265.1 of Zoroaster sp. YZ-2022. Taxonomy (NCBI): domain Eukaryota; kingdom Metazoa; phylum Echinodermata; class Asteroidea; order Forcipulatida; family Zoroasteridae; genus Zoroaster; species Zoroaster sp. YZ-2022. Next base: position 19,436,310 of record CM055828.1, on the reverse strand, counting down.
TGCATGGTGGTGCAGCTGACAGGAGTGGTAAGTACATGTATCCTATATTCAGTTGAAAGAATTATCATCCAGTGACAACTGTACCGTATATATGTCACAAGTTTCCTTTGGACATAACTCGGTTAGAGATTTTAAAACTGTCCATTCAATTGTCAGATTGTATATTGAAGATGACAGTATGGAAAGTACATTGTCACATGTTCAGGGTGTAAATGTAAATGTATGTAACAGCTTTGTGCCCATGGCCCTCTAGTGGTGAAACGGACCTTTTGATTTGAGTGAGGGGCATTGCGCAGTCACCATTATATGGTCCATTTACAAACAAACATATGCAAGTGATATCACCACAGACTGTTGCTTGTATTATTAATTAAGCAGGCGTGAGATTCTTCCCACTTTTGTAGGAAATCCTACCTTTTTTGATTTTGAAAATCCTACCAACAAACCGGGTTCTGACTAACTTCAGACCATAGAAACTTTCCTTGTGTGTCATTTTATTGCAAATACCGAGATTAAAAACAGTTTCCTTGCTATTAACCAGGTTCCGACTAACTTCAGACAATGGAAACAATCCTTGTGCATCATTTTATTGTAAATACTAAGATAAAAAAACAGTTTCCTTGCTATACATGTACATGGCTATAGAGGTGAACCGCTATACATGTAGGTTAATAGTATGCCTAATGATAATGGCAAACATTTTTCCTATCTTTTCATTTTCTCACAATATCATAACCTGTTACATGTAAGTTAATTTCATGTATTTCACCAACCTATATATATATATATCGCGGAACCCGCTGCTATATGGGATTCTAGCCGGCCAATTGTCATCGGGCAAGCTCGGTGGTCGAGAGGTTAAGACGTCTGCACTAGTAAGCAGGAGGTCGTGGGTTCGAATCCCGCCCGAGTCGCCTGTGCAGTTTTTCACAGACACTCGGAAAGCACTGAGTATACAGTGCTATACACACGTCGGTGTAGGGCAAAATGAAATCAATTGTTAATTTCATGTATATCAAACAGGACTGCATTCCATCCCCCTCTCACCTCCTTCCAAATTGCGTACCATTTCCTATGTTTTGGAACACCTTGTTGGACTTACCATCGAGTATGAGGTGGTTTTCTTCAAGAAAATCGGGCTTTTATTCCGCAATTTTGTTTAAAAAAAATGCACATCTGAAAACACTTCCCTGGTGACCGTTACACTTGGATGGAGTATGCATGCAATAATGCATGCTATTACCAATGCCCCGACAACAATCATGCTTGAGTAGATAGCGCCCTCTTTAGGTCATGCCCAGAGCAAATACTCATTCCATAACAGGCGGACTGCTAAAGAAAATATTAAAGCCATGGTCGAGCGGTTTAGTGCATCGGATTTATGTTCTGATGGCTGAGTCATCAGAATGTGGGTTCGAATCCCAACTGCGACCATGGTGCTTGTGTCCTTGAGCAAGACACTTTACCATATTGCTTCTCTCCACCCAGGGGTAAATGGGTACATGTGAAGGCAGAGTTGGTTATTGTGTTTGATTAGCCCTATATGTGCTGTAATGGCAGCAATTGAGCTGTATACTCCCCAGGGAGCTGAGATGGTTTCAGGAATGATTTATGAGCCTGATGAGCAGGGGTAATAATATAATGCGCCTTGAGCACCAGTTTGTTGGATACGTGCGCTATATAAGTCCACATTATTATTATTATTATGTGCAAATATCCAAGTATTTTTTTTTCTTACAGTCCACATCAGACTATTTAAAAGGAATAGAGGAACCTTGGAAATGCACAAGATTTTGCCAAAAATTTTAACTTTCAAAAAAACAAAACACCTATTTGGGTGACGGTGGGCATCGCCTTGAGCCATACTTGTATATTAACATTATGTACCGGTACTTGGCTTTCACTGCTCACACCATGGTAGCAAATTGGGATTTGGCTTTCCTAATTAATGTTTTCAACAGGAACGTTTTAGTTCCTTTTTAACTGTTTGTTTGCCGCAATGGCAAAGCCAGAGAGAGGGGCTAGGGATAGAGGTGCCCTCCCTCCTTCGGAAAAGCTTTTCCCCTTCACAAGGTGAAATCCCCCTCCCCTCCCACCTCAACTGATATGGGCTCCTATCTCAATGCTGCCAAAGCATTCCTCCCTAATACATTCTTGCTATTTGACTGGTTTTTGTACAATAAACATGTTGTGTTTGTATTTCCATTAAACTTGTACATTGTATTTCCATTAATATTTTGATTTTAATTATTAATTTTTTATTTTCTTAATATTTTTTAATATAAGGTTAAGAATGTCGTTATTAAAAAATAACCAAATGTCAAGTATTAACCCTAATCCCTTAGGTATTCTGGCTAGGAACCTTCCTGAATCCTCCAAACTCCATCAGTGCACTATTGGAAACATGCCCATATCTTCAAAATGCACCATGCATTTTCGTTGATCTTTCATGTTCAGCACTTATGGCCTGTACTTCTTGCCAGGTAGTAATTTTTGTCCCATTTGAAGAGGTGAAAGTACCAGTTTCCAACAGTGCTGAATTTTTCCCCAAAAGTGGCCTTTAGAGGAGATTTGGGGTGGTTAGGGTTCAAGTAAAACTTACATGTACTTAGTGTAAAGCCGATGATGGTATTAATCTTCCCTAGAAATATTTTATTCCCTGAGGTGTTGTCAGTTTAAAAAAAAAATGAAATAATTTCCAGTTTGAACTTAGGAAAGAATACTCTTTCCTAAATTCCACATTTAGAATAAACACAAAACAACTGAATGCATTTTCACTATTTTCTTGTGAAAGACACAACGTAATAAGCAGCAACTGTAGCACATTGCTTTGATTATTGTACAACATGTGTATACATGTATCTTGATTGAATGAGAGTAGGCATACTCACAGAAGCATTTGCGCTCTTCCTCCCTGCGCAACCATTTCCCAAACCATGTAATATTTGTCAATTCACTGTATTAACCCTCCTACTGTTTGACCATTTGAAACCATTCAAAATTTCCACTTACCAAAATGCCCATTGGTTTTGTACACACATGGTGATACCATTTGAACAGTGTTGGTAGCAAGCTTTACTACCATTCAAATCCATTCAAATGCATAGAGGGTCCATTGATTCACCACTTAGAATTATCCAAACAAGGTATTGTATTAGCTGTACTACCATTTGGAAAGATCCAAACAAGGTTTTGTATTAGCTGACCAACCATTCAAAACCGTTTGGGGGAATCAATACTGTACACAGTTATTTCACCATTCAAAACCACAAAAGCGAATGGTTTCAAATGGTGGATCAACTTGTATGAAAAAGGTACCAGAAGTAGGAGGGTTAATGACATGTTATCTAAATGTTTGTCTACTTTTTTTCAGGTTTGATCCATGTAGGAGATGTTGTGCATGAAGTGAATGGAGTTGATGTAAGAGGAAGAGACCCAGATGAAGTAGTGGGCCTACTGGTAATGATTGTGATCTGATTTGATTTTAATTTGATTTGACTTGATATATGATATATGAAAATATATGATTTGATGTTAATATGATATATACTATTCAAAACAATTTAGGGAACACCGGATTTTTAACATCAAATAGGTTTGAAATGTTCCATGAACCGGAATTTTCATTTGCAATCCCCTCTCTCTTTCAGTAGTCATGTCATGAAATGTGTAATCACTGCATGCATCCTTTATCATCTGTTTCATTGTGCATTGTTCATTTCTCATCAATTCTGTGAAACATTGTGTTTATCTGAAATAAATGATCTTGCTTTAATTGAGATTATTTCGGTGTTCCCTAAATTGTTTTGAGTGGTATATCTATATACACATATTATATAATTTGAGAACTCTCACAACAGCAAAAATTTATATACAAATATTTACCATACAAAATAGATATTGACATGTTAACACTTGTAGACATTATATGATATGCATCAAATTGAATTATTATTAAAGTCTCATTTGAATCAGAGATATGATTTAATTCATCTTGTTTTGTTTGTTAAACATGAACAGTCCTCATCTGATGGGACGATTACCTTCAAGCTTGTACCAGCTGAAGTCGAGACAAGAAATGCTATGGAGAGCCAGGTATGGTAATATTCAGATCCTTAACATCAATCATCATGCAGTGGTTTTTCTTCACAATATCTGAAAACCATTGATATAGTTTTGCCCTTCACCGATAAAGCTTAGCACCGTATACTCAGTGCTTTTTAGTGTGTAGATTCCTGGTCCGAGTCGGTGACTCAAGTCTGAGTCTGAATCTCTAAAAACGTGACTCAAGTCTGACTCAAGTCTGACTGAGTCACACTTGAGTCACACTCGAGTCTGACTCATGAGTCATGAGTTGTATAATCTGTTAACAGACATCTTAGTCTCTCAAGGTTGCTCAATGATGACAACCAGACTTTCTTAATCCAAAAACACTCAAAAAGCACTGAATACATTGCTGAGCTACATGTACCTCAGCTCAAGTCAATCCGTAGATCATTCCATTACATTTTGAGCCACCGTACATTTAATCCGTGTCAGAGAATACAAAGTTGAACAGATTTGCATTTAAATCAAAAAGCAAAATGCACCTTTAAATTTTTTTTATTTAATTTTTTTTTTTTTATGATTCTCAATGAGCCTGGTTTTGCCGTGGGTAAGGCTGTGCATTTTCAGTTATTTCAGGAACCGGATACCCGAAATTGGAAATGTTCGGATACCCAGGTACCTGTAAATAATTTTGTAAAAACACATAATTACTCCCGAATATATAAAATAACCAATGTGATCGCAACTTTCTCTTATTTTTATTAGAGTCATAATAAATGTGAACTTACTGTAATAACTTCCCACCCTCAATATTAAAAATGACTCGTAGCATCCCCATTCCCCACACACATTGTTAACCCAATCAAGAGGTTATAATGTTCAATATCAACTCAGAAGTAGTAACAATCTTTCAGTAATTAAGTGCAAAACAAACAGATATAAAAATAGTCCGATGCCTTACTTCGTCAGTATTTAGAACCAAAAATAATTTTATCTTTTTACATTAATTCTGTGTTATTTTTTTTCAGATGTGTTTTTATGTAGTTTTCTATGTTGGTAACTTTTTTTTGCAGTAATTGTTTGTACTCCTAATGTTTTTAAATTGTAAACATTGTAGCAATTTAGCCTCAGGGCTACAAATGCATTGTTTTAATAAACCAGAAATAATAATAATAATAATAATAATAATAATAACAAACAATTTAGAGACTTCCATTTGTGTGGCTTTTTAAATGTTAATTAATTTTTTTTTTAAAGTCACTTATGGAACCGGGTAATGGACAGTTTTGGTCAGGTAGCTGGGTACCCAGAAACCCGGCACAGCATTAGCCGGGGGTTGTCAAACTTATTATTATTATTATCCCATTCATTTTTGCATTTCTAATTGATGTTTTCATTTTTATAGCATTTTTATTATAAGAATTGATACACATGTTTCATTGTTGTCACTGGTGTAGCATTGTCACTGTCAGTAATCACCAGCATTGCATATTTTTATTAGGCATTTTCCCTCTGGAATACACAGACCTCATCAACCCAACTAACCAACATAGGTCTTATCCAGCTAAAACCACAGCCCCATCAGCATGGCCACCCACTAACACAAACACAAATGCTTCAGTCATTTCCTTAAACGGAAGGTACACCATTAATAATAATAATAATAATGTATAGATTTATATAGCGCACGTATCCACCAACTAAGTGGCGCTCAAGGCGCATTATATTATTATCCCTGCTCATAAGGCTCATAAGGCTCATAAATCATTCCTGAAACCATCTCAGCTCCCTGGGGAGTATACAGCTCAATTGCTGCCATTTCTAGCGCATATAGAGCAAACCATCTCTGCCTTCACAGGTACCCATTTAACCCCTGGGTGGAGAGAAGCAATTATGGTTAAGTGTCTTGCTCAAGGACACAGGTGTCACGGCCGGGGCTCGAACCCACACTCTGCTGCTGGCAACACCAGAACTTGAGTTCAGTGCGCTAGACCGCACGACAATCCACTTTTTGTGCATTATACAACACACGGGACCTACGGCTTTACGTCCCATCCGAAGGACGAAGCAATTATGGTTAAGTACCTTGCTCAAGGACACAAGTGTCACGACCGGGGCTCGAACCCACACCCTGCTGCTGGCAACACCAGAACTTGAGTTCGGTGCGCTAGACCGCTCGGCCACGACACTCCGTTGGTATTTAGAGGCTCATTTCAGCCTTCTGGTTTTCAATAAATACATCATCAAACTAACCTGTGAACGTTTCATCACAAAAGGTGCTCAGGTTTTGGAGAAAAAAAGTTGCAAGACGAGAAATTTTTGTAGTTCAACGTAACAATTTCTTGTTTTCTCTAAGACGAAAGCATTTCAGATGGAATAATTTCTCATGATCGTAATTGTTCCAAATTTATACCAAGTAAGCTTGAAGATAATAATTTATCAATTTGATAATCTTGTAATTACCAATGTTGTAGCTTCCCTTTTAAAAGGTGTATATTTCATGTGAATCCCTATTTTTTTTGTCGTAATATTTGTTTTGAATTCATAAATTAATAATTTCACAAAATAATTGAGCGTTACAGGGATAACGGTTATACTAAGCCTTTAGCAAATTGTGTCATTAGAATTAGGGTTGGGACATTTACATGTGTACACGGAAATAAATTCACTCAATGTGTAAATGAATCTTACATTGAAGAAATGGAACCTTCCATTTCCACAGTACTTGGCTGGTGTTTTTTATTGTCACAAATTCAAGTGCGACCAGTGGGCTGCTATTATTATATCGCAATTCCCAGGAAGTTCAACGGATGATTTATTTACATACAAGCAGAAATTTCAAAGGATGTTTTGTGCCATGCAATTGGATTTTTAATTTTTACTATTTTGTTCTAACAAAACATATTGCCGACCCATATTTTGGATTATTTTCCTTACTAAATACGGACAATCCGTCTGCATCATGCCATTTATTAATGATAACAATATTCGTTTACACGTGTACACGGTCCGTGTCAAAACGTATACACATTTCGCATATCAACCCTCCTACTACTACAAGGGTCAAAATCAGTCAAAATGTTGAAATACTTCCCAAGGTATATCTAGTGCACTTAAAAAGTCAAACACTATCAAACCTTACATGTAGTAAGTACATTTACAGGTCAAAATGAGTCGACTGTTTTTGACTGGTAAAAGCATTTTCTGGTATTGTTTAGGGTGGTCAAAATGACAGTAAAAACCAGTCAAAAATGCCCCTGTGTGCACATTTGGGTCAACAGTCAAAAACAGGCAGTTGACTGGTTTTGACGTCTACAGCAACTTTCCACTAAAGTGCATCAATGGTAGGAGGGTTGAAGAGAAAAAATACCAAGCCTAATTAGAATATTGTCAGGTACTTTGATTCAAGTCAGAGGTAAGTGAATGTTGAAATTTAATTTCCCAGATTTGACACTGTTGCTATCCCGTGTGATTCAGGATAAGCTCACTGTATATAGTTTCCTAAGAGAAGTCCAGCATCTAGACATAGTTTACATTGAATGTGTATGGCACAAAGGTACCAGACTTTTCTGCACAGGAGGTGCTACATGTATGCAAGAGCTTACCCCGATCCGATCGTGTGACATAACAACAGTGTTTTTAGTCTGGGAAATTCAAATTTTAAAATGCACTTGCCACTGACTCGAGTCAGTGTGCCAGACATCATTCAAATGAAACTCGTCACAGGCTTATTTAAATGTTTATTTTACGCTCTGAAAATTTGAAAATGGTTTCCTCAAATTAAATCTAGTATACTTTGCTCCTGATGACCAACGTTGTTTTTTGTATGAATTTCTTCCACTGTAGAAATGTGACATAATTCCCAAGCAGGTAAAGAAAGTGTACAAAATAATGAGATGGGCAAACATGCATATATGCATCATGGAAAGTGCATGGATATTCATCAGGCCTGGAATTCCATTCTTGTTGGGGCAAGGCCACTTTCTCTGAATAATTAAAGGCACTGCCATTAGAATACATGGATGGGATTGTTTTCAGGGGCACCAAGGCCTCTCTGTGGTCTCTGTAAAATTCCAGGCCTGGATGTTCACTCAAATGAATCTTGAGAATTGAGTTTTGATTTTATGCATGCATGCATGCATGCATGCATGTGTAATGTGTAAAGTTATTTTCATTCTGTACAGTATTGGAATGGGAAGAAACAACATTATGGTATATCCAAACATGTGCAGTGTTTACATGTATCAGTGTGAAAAACAATGTAAATTTCCATGCATGATGATACAAAACAAGAAGGGTACTTTCCCCGCCCCCCTTCCCCTCCTCCACCCCCAGATCTGCCAGTGGTAGACGTCAATTACATTTGCATGGCTTGAATGATGATAATGTAGTCTAGATTCAGAATGTACCTTACCCTTAGACCTTAGGTTCTCCAGTCCCATTCGGGACATTGGGCAGCAAGAGAACGCCATCGGCGTCATTCGCTAGGTCCAACACTTCGTTCCAGTTGATCTCACGCACTCGAATGTCCTCCTTAAAAGTCGACCGCCGGGTCTTCTTGGGTCGGACACGTGGTCTTCTATCACCGACTGGAGTCAAGTCGAAGGCGCACCGAGCAGGGCGTGTTGGCTGGAGGCGGCCGTAGTTGACATGAGGCAAAAACAAACTGCCATGCATTTGCATCATAAGCGCACAAATATTTATGTGGGCAGATATTATATTCCGCATCATGTAGTGCTGTGCATCTATGGGTAATTTTGGAACCGGGTACCCGGCCACCGTAATTGTCCGGTTCCTGGGTACCCGTAAAAAAAAAATCGGGGAAAAACAGATTCTCACCGTGTGTCGCCGCGCTCGATAATTCCTTATGCAATGCATAGGCCTAATGCAGCAGAAGTTCGTTACCATGATGTTTATACATAAATAATAACACACTAAAAAAAAAAAAAAAATGATAATTGATTATGGTTATGAATGTTATGAAATAAAACAAAGTACCTCAAACATTGTTAAAAACATTGAAGTTTGGTAAGTGTTCATCAAATACTAGCATTCGTATTCTGAAATGTTACATCAGATTTTAAAAAGTGGGTTTAGGGTACCCGAACCAGTAAAAAGAACTGGGTACTGAACTAGTCAACGGTCAGGCCCCTGGGTACCCAGCCCTAACATCATGCACACTAAATGCACTTTTTTATGGATTCCTTGTGTGATTTACCTATTAAGCGGTTCCCTTTTGCATTTTACTTATACTAAACATTGTACATACATTGCTTGTGGAGTGTCGTGGCCGAGCGGTCTAGCTTACCAGACTCAAGTTCTGGTGTTAGCAGCAGAATGTGGGTTCAAATCCCGGCCGTGACACTTGTGTCCTTGAGCAAGACACTTATCCATAATTGCTTCTCTCCACCCAGGGGTTAAATGGGTACCTGTGAGGGCAGAGTTGGTTGATTAGCCCTATATGCGCTGTAATGGCAGCAATTGAGCTGTATACTCCCCAGGGAGCTGAGATGGTTTCAGGAATGATTTATGAGCCTTATGAGCAGGGGTAATGATATAATGCGCCTTGAGCACCACTTAGTTGGTGGATACGTGCGCTATATAAGTCCACACATTATTATTATTATTATTGCATGATATGCATGTGAGACTGACTGACATTAACCATACATTTGTTATTTTGTTTCCATTGCATGTCATCATTACTGGTCTGTGCTTTTGCCATTTCAGCATGTGAGTGTTTGTTGTTATTTTGTTTACTCTGAACATTCACCTGTATGTCAAATTTGTATGTTTCCCTGAAAACAGCATCCTAAAATCAAAGCTTAAATACAAGGTACAGCATTGGTAATGTTGGCACCACATTGACCAATGAACCTGCGATAATTACAGCTCAATGTTTCATACAAGTCATGAGAAAATTGTGGAAAAAGCATTTACAATTTACCACAGAATTGCCACAATGGTGACTTTTTCAGAAGCTGCATACACTGTATTTGTTCAAGTTATCTCTGAAATAAAAGCACTTAACTCTCCTACTTTAGCTGAACTTTAGTGGCAAGTAGCTATAGTGGTCAAAACCAGTCAACTGATTGTTTTGAGTGTGCACACAGGGGGCATTTGTGACTGGTTTTGACTGGCATTTTGACCTCCCTCAACAATACAAGATAATGCTTTTACCAGTCAAAAACGGTCGACTCATTTTGACCTGTAAATGCACTTACTACACGTAAGGTTTGACAGTGTTTGACTTTTAAGTGCACTAGATGTACCTTGGCAAGTATATCAACATATAAATGTTCCGTAATATTGAATTCAGGTTATTACCAATGTGGTACCTTTCAGATTGATAGCATTTTAGTTTGCATTGTAAAGTCATTGAACCCAACAATGATTCCATTTTTATAAGCAAATGACCAAATTATAATTTCTTAAGAGAACAGTGCTTTATTTTTGTTATACTTATTTTAGTTTCTGTAATGAAGAAGATTTATAATCCTGAAGAAAAAAAATACACAATCCTTTCTGGTTTTTTTTTCAGTTTGTTGAACAGTGTTCAAGTACTTTTTTCATTTAAAAATATGTGACGCGGTATGTCAAAACCAGGCGGAATTGGGCAGAGCTACGAACGGAGGAACAGCTGCAAAATGCCTTGGGGGTGATTTTTTGCGATTTTGCGATTTTTGGAAATTTATGATGCTACAAATGTTTAAAATGTTCTGTAAAAGTTTCTAACTGAAATTTCATCGACAAATTATTTTTTAAATACTTTTAGAGAGGCATTATAATTTCACAAAATGATGCCTTGTTCGAGATTTTGCTTGGAAATGACGCCAAATTTAGCGTAACTTCAAGCTCACTTGCGAATGTAAAATCGCATCGCCCCTATACAAATTTGGTATTGCCGGAAACGTCGGACCTTTCACTAATAAAGGAATTTAATAATTCATTAGGTATTTCCCCAGGAAAATGACATCAGTTTCGATGTTTCGGACAGTCCGATTTCAAATCTTAATAACTTCGCTTTGGAATATCCGATTTGAAAAAAGAAAGCGGCATTGTAAAGTGCAAGGTCTATATTTTACTAATATTTCAATAACTCAAAATTGACCTCTTGCTCAATTGTGCCTGGTTTTGACATACGGCGTCACATATTAGGTATTGTTGAAAGAAATATTTCAATGAACAAATAAAGTTAAATAAATATTTTTACATGATTTTCAGTTTGAGTTAAATTTGATTTTTAGAAGTATTGCAGCATGATTTTATATTTGAATAGACACTGATTTTTAAATCAGCTTTTTAAAACCAAATTTAATTTTCCAAAGTTATTACAAATATTTTGTTCATCATTTGTAATACAATTAGGTTCGTGTGAAGGCATATTTTGACTACAATCCGTACAACGATAACTCCATTCCATGCCCGGAAGCGGGATTGTCGTTCAAGAAAGGCGACATCCTTCACATCGTGAATCAAGATGATCCGATGTGGTGGCAGGCGAGGCGGGAGGGTGAGAGGGGAGGACCCAGAGCTGGCCTCATCCCAAGTAGAATTCTGCAAGAAAGGTAACGGAGACATCATTCATTCACTCTCTGCTCTTTTTATATTTGTCAGGACAGTGAAAGACGGATACTTAACATTGTGAATCAACAGTTTTTTCAAAAAGTCGTTGGATGGTAACTTTTGAATTTTTGTTTATAAAACAAATAATAATTTCTCTTAATAATAATAATAATAATAATAATAATGTGTGGATTTATATAGCGCACGTATCCACCAACTAAGTGGTGCTCAAGGCGCATTATATTATTATCCCTGCTCATAAGGCTCATAAATCATTCCTGAAACCATCTCAGCTCCCTGGGGAGTATACAGCTCAATTGCTGCCATTTCTAGCGCATATAGAGCAAACCAACTCTGCCTTCACAGGTACCCATTTAACCCCTGGGTGGAGAGAAGCAATTATGATCAAGTGTCTTGCTCAAGGACACAAGAGTCACGGCCGTGATTCGAACCCACATTCCGTTGCTAACACCAGAACTTGAATCCGGTAAGCTAGACCGATGTAATTACTTCAGTTGAAATCATTTCCAGCTTTACACCTAGAAATTGTTATGTAAAATTGTGATTATATTGGTTTTGTACCAGAAAGTAAATGGAAAGTACACCATTGGTAATGTTAGCAAAACTGCTTCTTCAGTGTACTCTTACTCTTTTTGAATCAAGATATACATGTACATTAACCCTAACTGGAGTGTCGTGGCCGAGCGGTCTAGCTTACCGGACTCGAGTTCTGGTGTTAGCAGCAGAATGTGGGTTCGAATCCCGGCCGTGACACTTGTGTCCTTGAGCAAGACACTTAACCATAATTGCTTCTCTCCACCTAGGGGTTAAATGGGTACCTGTGAGGGCAGAGTTGGTTGATTAGCCCTATATGCGCTGTAATGGCAGCAACTGAGCTGTATACTCCCCAGGGAGCTGAGATGGTTTCAGGAATGATTTATGAGCCTTATGAGCAGGGGTTATAATATAATGCGCCTTGAGCACCACTCAGTTGGTAGATACGTGCGCTATATAAGTCCACACATTATTATTATTATTATTAACTCCCTAGGCCCATTTGCTTACACATAACCTGAATCATCCAAAATCCTTCAGTAGTAAAGCAAGCACATGACATGTATGCACACATGTGTTTCTAATCTATGATACATGTACATGGCCAGGGACCCTCCCTGCATGCATGGAGCAATAAACAGTGTCCACTGACCCAAGCACTGACCTTGCAATCACTAACAACAAACATGGATGTACATGTACCATGGAAAGGCAAGTACGTATGCCTAATAACCTCAATCCTCCAAAATCCTTCACATTAGCAAAGAGGATTTGGGAAGGTTAGGGTTAAACAACCAACCTATGAAAGTTTCGGCTTATTACATGTACATTCTGTTATTGAGGAAAAGGGTGAATGATGCATTCAGGTTTATTGTACTCATTCTAATGTGGAATTGAGGAAAAGAGTTCTTCCTAAATTTGACATGGAAATTATTTCACTTTCCTGCAAAATGACTGCACCTCTGGGGAAGAGTAATGCTATCATCGTCAGCTTGACACTAAGTGAGTCGTACATTTTTATTAAACCATTCTGTTATTTTTAAATTACCAATCCTATATGTTACTTTTAAACCAATTTCTCTCCTTTCTGTAGCAAGAAAATCTTATCTACTTTTGCTTTATGTTATTCAGACGGATGGCTCTTAACAAGTGTCCGACCACGCTGATTGGCAACCACTCAACGGAGTTGGCATTTCAGAGAAGTTGTAAGATATTGTCATTAGATTTTATGTTTAGTAGTTATTTCAATCCCGCCCGAGTCGCCTGTGTAGTTTTTTCACAGACACTCGGAAAGCACTGAGTATACAGTGCTATACACACGTCGGTGTAGGGCAAAATTAAATCAATTGTTTATCTCCCGACGCAAGAATTTCACCAACCTACATGTATATATATCGCAGAACCCGCTGCTATATGGGATTCTAGTCGGCCAATTGTCATCGGGCAAGCTCGGTGGTCGAGAGGTTAAGACGTCTGCACTAGTAAGCAGGAGGTCGTGGGTTCGAATCCCGCCTGAGTCGCCTGTGTAGTTTTTTCACAGACACTCGGAAAGCACTGAGTATACAGTGCTATACACACGTCGGTGTAGGGCAAAATTAAATCAATTGTTTATCTCCCGACGCAAGAATTTCACCAACCTATATATTTCAATCCTCTTTGATTCTTAAAGCTAGTATGTACACATTGGTAAAATGTTGGTACAGTGAAATCTCGATAAGTCAAATCTCAGGGGAATGAACTCAAACTTCGACTTATGCGGAGTTTCGAGTTAGCCGAGGTCGCCATTTTACCCCTGTGCGTGCATAAATTATCGTACGCCCGCAAAGTAACCTTTTGTAGTACCTAACCTTTTGACTTGCCGATCACCAAAAGTGGAAGTTTTTCAGTTCCGTCCATGTTGGCGCAGACTATGACTGTCAGCCGATCTTTGCTTCGCTTGCCACCGCTGCAAGTCTCCCCCTTAAGTGTCAGCGAATGGTCGGGCAACAGACGGTAGAACAAACCCGTCTCATCGGCGTTAAAGATGTCTCGTGCTTCGTATTCCGCCAAAACTGTGGGCAAGTCATTGCTTAACCACTCGTCCGTCATTTCTGTAGTCACGGCGGCCCCCTCACCCGAAATGGCACGGAAGACGATGCCATGGCGTGTTTTGAAACAGTCAAGCCACCCATCACTGCAGCTGAAGTCTAGATGTCCTAACTTCTTTGCCAAAGACCTGGCCTTTTCTTGAAGAATTGGACCCGAAATCGGAATGTTTTCGGCCCGTACAGCTTTGAACCAGGTCAAAACAGCCTCTTCAACATCGGGAAAAGCCGTCTTTCTCATGCATTTCCGACCTGCTGAAAAAGACTCATTGTTGAACTGTTCCAGCAGTTTCTCCTTATTTTGTTTGTGTTGAAAGTGTAGATTGCGGGATACCCCACTCCAAAGCGATGTCTGCTTTCCGCTTTGCCCCTCGATTTTCAACATTCTCGATCACCTTAACCTTGTCCGATATTGACAGGGTTTTCAATTTTCGCACGGACTTTTCCATAACTCGAAATGCAATTCTCACGCCTTGTCAAAATGTTGCTGCAGACTATTCCGGCTGAATTGTCACGCAAACCCAAACAATCCAGCCGAAGAGCCAAAACTTCAAAGGTAACAAGCGTGTCTGTCCACTTTTCCACGATAATGATTGGCCAACGGTTGACTTTGAGTTATGTGTGTCCGCTTTCCCGTGACAATGGTTGGCCCGCTGTTGACACAAGTCATCGTGAGCAGCGTTGCGGCTTCTTCTGATTTCGTGCGAGTGAATCTCAAACGAACTTGGGTGCACTTGCGGTTTTGCTCGCCATTGTTACTGCCATGGTCACAGACCTGCTTTGATCATTGCCACGTCTGTTCACAATGAACTGGGTGTCATCTTGAGAAGTGCTTAAGCGCTAATAGGCTCTTTGTTTGTTTCTTTACTTGTCTGAGATAGCAGCTAGAGTCCCGGGAATTAATTGACAGCTTAGAAAAAAGGTTTTGCAATTCTTTTGTGGCTAAGTGAGGGCAGATTTATTGCGGCCCCTGCCAAATTAGGGTTCAACTTAACCGAAGTTCGAGATCAAAAATTCGAGATAACACAGGCATTTTTTTAGCAAGTTTGCTATTCTATTGGCGGGAATACATTGTTGCTTCGAGTAAACCGGATTTTCGAGTTAAACGGTTTTGACTTATCGCGATTTCACTGTATATGCATCTATACTTTATAAGAATCAAGAGATATGTTTATCTTATTTCATTGTTACGAACAAGAAAATTGTAACAATGCATCAAATTTTTTTTGTATTCATTCCATCGTGGAATTTACGGGCAAAAATTCATTTGCAAAATTATTTAATAATAATAACAATGTAAATTTATATAGCGCCGGTATCCGTCAACCAAATAACGCTCATGTTACTTTGCAAAAACAACAACACAGTATAATAAAATATAATACAGTACATGTACAAAGCATAAATCCAAGTTCAATCAGTCAGTTCAAACTTCATACGCTTCCAAGAACAATTGTTTTTAAGTTCATCTTGAACATGTCTGGAGAGGCATTTTATTTTATTGAAAGCACCTCAGACAGCAATATTTCTTAGGAGAACTCGTTTGACAGCTTCTGCTGAATATGATCAGAGTATACTGATCGAAATGTTGATTTGTCAAACCACCAGTTCTTCTCAAAAACCAACACACCATTACAACTCATTAGAGATATTACACCTTGCAAACCGCAAACATCCTCTTACTAATACAGTGACCCAGTTATGGTCTTAGTAACCGCCCAACCTGAGCAATGATGAAATCGCGATCACACCACCTGCATAAAAGCCAAAGCACTTGGCCAATGTAGTAGCAGTTGTGATGGACAGACTGAACCCTAATGGTTAATCTGTGTTGTTTGATGCGGTGCGGTATTTGAGAGACCGCCAGTTGGTAGAGCACTGGTATGGTTACCTGAAAACCACAGATTCAAAAACCACTTTGAACCATACATTGACCAAATTGCACGTCTGTGAAAGCAAAATAGGGAAAAAAACCTAAACGGTTAACTTTTATATTGTTACAGCCTTGAGAATTTCAACTCGGAGTGGAGGCCTTCGTGGAAGCAAGAGGAAGATTAAGAAGATTATGTACCAAGCAAAGAAAAGTGAAGGTATGTATTATTATTGAGCTCTGGAAGTTGCTGTTTGAGCTGTAAAACTTGTAGCTTTGCATAGTGAAGAGGATAAGTAAGACTAATTGCGGTGACACCATGTGAAATTCTCAATTGAGTAGTTCTGAAAAGAACTGGAGGTTACAACTCGACGTTTCGATCAGTATGCTCTGATCGTCCTCAGGAGAATGTTTGCGATGTAATTGTCCTAACGACTATTCACAGTACCCCAGATGTCAAAGCCAATTATATGAACATGTATTTTGACCTCCAGCACAGGAAAGTCTGGTACCCTTATACCATATACCTATTCATTGTAAACTGTGTATAGGTATTTGACTTCTCTAAAGGTTACTATGCAAGAGCTTGCCCCCGAATCACATGGTATAACAAACAGTGTGTATAGTCTGGGGAGTTCACAATCAATTATGCACTTGGCACTGGTTTGAGTCAGTGTACAAGATGTTATTCAAATGACATTCGTAAAAGGCTAGGGCCCTATCTGAATTGAGCATTTTTGGTTACGGCTCTGGCTGCAGCGGCAATGCTGAAGTCTAGGAAGAAACAGTGATCTAGCCATAGCTGTAGCGTTTGTGGCTACGGCTACGGCTACTCTGGCTGCAGCGGCAATGCTGAAGTACAGGAAGAAACAGTGATCTAGCCATAGCTGTAGCGTTTGTGGCTACGGCTACGGCTACTCTGGCTGCAGCGGCAATGCTGAAGTACAGGAAGAAACAGTGATCTAGCCATAGCTGTAGCGTTTGTGGCTACGGCTACGGCTACTCTGGCTGCAGCGGCAATGCTGAAGTACAGGAAGAAACAGTGATCTAGCCATAGCTGTAGTGTTTGTGGCTACGGCTACGGCTACTCTGGCTGCAGCGGCAATGCTGAAGTGCAGGAAGAAACAGTGATCTAGCCATAGCTGTAGCGTTTGTGGCTACGGCTATGGCTACTCTGGCTGCAGCGGCAATGCTGAGTATAGGAAGAAACAGTGATCTAGCCATAGCTGTAGCGTTTGTGGCTACGGCTATGGCTACTCTGGCTGCAGCGGCAATGCTGAAGTATAGGAAGAAACAGTGATCTAGCCATATCTGTAGCGTTTGTGGCTACGGCTACGGCTACTCTGGCTGCAGCGGCAATGCTGAAGTATAGGAAGAAACAGTGATCTAGCCATATCTGTAGTGTTTGTGGCTACGACTATGGCTATTGGCTGCAGCGGCAATGCTGAAGTATAGGAAGAAACAGTGATCTAGCCATATCTGTAGTGTTTGTGGCTACGACTACGGCTATTGGCTGCAGCAGCAATGCTGAAGTATAGGAAGAAACAGTGATCTGGCCATAGCCATAGCCAAAGCCATCATTTTGCATCCGGCCTTATTTAATGATGCAACTGCACTTGTTGCATTGATTGATGTAATCTTTTTATTTTCCCTCCCCCCCCCCCCCATTGCAATGTCTAGAGTTTGTCAACCATGAGATAATGACATATGAAGAGGTGATTCCATATCTTCCAAGAGAACACCCACGACCAATCATTCTCGTCGGTAAGTGAGTTTTTTTTTCTTCTGTTGAACAAGAGTGACGCTAACATACATATAAACATGCGCACTGTTTGCCGACCATACAATCCCCCAGTACCAAGATGCATCGTTCTCGTCAGTAAGGGTCAGAGTTTTATTTTTGTTGAACAAGAGTAACGCTCACTCACATATAAACATGCGCACTGTTTACCCGCCATACAATCAATCCCCCAGTACTTTGAAGGACACTACCACGACTGAAAACTCAAACTGAAATCACTTATCATAAAGGGACATTTACATTTCACCAATGATGGAACACCATTGGTGAAATGTCTATAAATACATCCATGCTTTATAAGAAACATGAGAGAGTTTCAGTGTATTTGGTTGTGCCATTTTGAGAAAAATGTAAAAATGTATTCGGATTTGTTTGTGTTAACCCTCCTACTATTGCTGCACTTTTAGTGGGAAGTTGCTGTAGAGGTCAAAACCAATCATCAACTGCCTGTTTTGACTGTTGACCCAAATGTGCATACAGGGGCATTTTTGACTGGTTTTTACTGTCATTTTGACCACCCTCAACAATACCAGACAATGCTTTTACCAGTCAAAAATGGTCGACTCATTTTGACCTGTAAATGTACTTATACTACACCTAAGGTTTGACAGTGTTTGACTTTTAAGTGCACTAGATATACCTTGGCAAGTATATCAACATTTTCACTGATTTTGACCCTTGTTGTAGTAGAAGGGATAATTCTAATGTGGAAAATGGATCACGGCTGTGATCCTTTTCACATTTGTAATACGTTTCCCAAAAACTGCATCATGTATATAAACCCCAGCAATGGTGAATAAAGAGAAAACGGGGGTGTGATCAGTACAACATATTTTTGTATTGCATTTCATTGCAGTTTAAAATGAATGATATTTAAAACAGATACCAAACAAAATTAACCAAGAGTGGAGTGCCATGGCCGAGCGGTTTAGTGCATCGGATTTGTGTTCTGATGGCTGAGTCGTCAGAATGTGGGTTCGAATCCCGACCGCGACCGTGGTGCTTGTGTACTCGAGCAAGACACTTTACCATAATTGCTTCTCTCCACCCAGGAGTAAATGGGTACCTGTGAGGGCAGAGTTGGTTGTTGTGTTTGATTAGCCCATATGCGCTGAAATGGCAGCAATTGAGCTGTATACTCCCCAGGGGAGCTGAGATGGTTTCAGGAATGATTTATGTGCCTAATGAACAGGGGTAATAATGTACAGCGCTCTGATACGTCGTATAAGAGCGCTTTAAAAATGCCTCCATTATTATTATTATTATTATTATTATTAAGAGCAAATTTCAGGGAAAAAACACCTTGGAATTTTGTGGGTATTTCCTTCACAATTACATGATGAGAAAGATGACGTACAGACAAGACGAAAGAGTTGGAAGGATTAATATGCTGAAATATTCATAACTTAATCCACAACTGTATTTGATTCTTTGAATTGTATACCGATTGTGATTTGCAGCATTTCATGGTCTTTGATTTGTTATTATTTATCCAGGACCTCCAGGTGTTGGTAGGAATGAATTAAAGAGAAGAATGATTGCAACCAACCCAGATCACTACCAGGCTGCAATTCCTCGTAAGTACAATAATATTTTTATTTATTTATTTGTTTTGGGAGGGGGAGTGGGATTTCTTACGCATCCCCCATCCTTCAAAATTTATCATGCTTACTGAAAAATCCACATGCGACTCAGGTGGGACTCCAACCCAACACCTGATTACTTGTGTAGATGTCTTAGCTTCCTGACCACCGATAACGGACAGGCTGGCAAGAGTCATGTATAGCAGAGGGTACCGCAACTTGCAGTAATTGATGGAACTATTGCGGTACCCAGTGCTTTTATTAGTATAGGACTGTAGCCAGCCTGTCGTCATCTGGCAAGCTCGGTGGTCGAGAGGTCAAGATGTCTACACTAGTAAGCAGGAGGTTGCAGATTTGAGTCCCACACTAGCAGACACTGGAAAGCACTGGGTCTGGGTGTACAGTGCTTTATACTGTAGATACATGTACATAAATAATAGATTGAGAACAAACATTATCGCTTTACAGATACGTCGGTGTAGTGAAAAATCAATAATGTTCAACAGCCCAAAGATGCACCATCAGTTGATTGATATTGCCAATCACATCAAATATCATGGATAAGCATTAATGATGATATTTTCCTGATTGTCGTCAGATACCTCAAGACCCAAGAAGTGGGCGGAGGAAGACGGGAAGGAGTATTACTACATTGAGAAGTCCATCATGGAGGAAGCCATCTCGGGAAATCGCTTCCTGGAATACGGAGAGTATAAAGGAAACCTATATGGAACGAGCATTGAGACTATCAAGAGGGTCTCTAAGGCTGGTAAACTCTGCATCGTCAATGTACATCCACAGGTCAGTTGTGGAGGATGTCCCCCCAAAAAATGATCCCACTTTTTGTTGAAGCATAAGTTTAAAACTTGCAAACATTTGGAAGAAGAGTGGCCTCATGTTTTGACCCGACTAGGATCTTTTGATATGTGTTTAAAACTTCACATCAAAAGGTCAAGTGCAAAAATGTCCCCAAAAAATGTCCCCACTTATAGTTGTAGCATAAGTTTAAAACTTGCAAAATTTGTAAGTTGTGGCCTCATGTTTTGACCCGAGCAGGATCTTTTGATGTGAAGTTTAAAACTTCACGTCGGCGAATGGCAACAATTTCATCTTTAATCAAAAAAGGAAAACTTTGATACTGTGGAATGTTGTGACCATACGGTCTAGTGCATCGGACTCAAGTTCTGGTGTTGTCAGAATGTGGGTTCGAATCCCAGCCTGGCCAGTCGCGCCACTTGTGTCCTTGAGCGAGACACTTAACCATAATAAATACTTTGTCCTTCAGTGAGCCATAGGTCCCGTGTACTAGATTATTATTTATGCACATAAAAGAACCCAAAACACTTACCGGTGTTTCTGGTTCACATAACAAGCGTCCTTGTTTACAGGTTTCCTCAGACTTCCAGGCTACAGTGCTTAAGTGTACTTTTGAGGAATCCTTGGTTTCAGTACCAGAAATGTATAATAATAAAAAGAAAATGGCAAGTTCAGAGAGGTTAAGACTAATGCACTAGTAATCAGGAGGTCATTTTAATCCCATCCGTGTCACTGGTGTTCTTAACGTTTTTTTTTATATATTTTTTTTAACAATGCTTCTTAGCTCCATTGTGAACGAGCAGAAGAAAAATTACATCACTACATGAAATCCCATCCCATTTTGTGGTTATACTTTCATACTCGATCTGATAGATATATCCATATGTGACGCGGTATGTCAAAACCAGGCGGAATTGGGCAGAGCTACGAACGGAGGAACAGCTGCAAAATGCCTTGGGGGTGATTTTTTGCGATTTTGCGATTTTTGGAAATTTATGATGCTACAAATGTTTAAAATGTTCTGTAAAAGTTTCTAACTGAAATTTCATTGACAAATTATTTTTTAAATACTTTTAGAGAGGCATTATAATTTCACAAAATAAAATCTCACTTTCTTTGGTAAATAATGCAATTTCATAACTGAAAGAAGTTTGAAAATCAACTATAGACCAGTTTCTTTGCTCCTGCATGCCCGTTGCTAAGGTAACATTGTTAACCTACTTGTTTTGTTTAAACTCAAACCTTAAAGGGCTATTTCTCAAACTTTAAAGGGCTATTATCTCAGTTTCGATGTTTCGGACAGTCCGATTTCAAATCTTAATAACTTCGCTATGGAATGTCCGATTTGAAAAAAGAAAGGGGCATTGTAAAGTGCAAGGTCTATATTTTACTAATATTTCAATAACTCAAAATTTACCTCTTGCCCAATTGTGCCTGGTTTTGACATACGGCGTCACATATATCTTGTCTTGAAATGCAAGCACACAAGGGCATTGTGAACCTTTTTGTGAATACAAAAAAAATATCTGTAAGCCTTAGTTTGCATTCAATGTCTATCTGTATCTGCTCCTCTAGGCACTGAATATGCTACGAGATAGTGAATTGAAGCCTTTTGTGATCTACGTCAAGCCCCCTCCCCTTGACGTGTTGAGAGAAACGAGACAGGTTCAGAAACCAAAGATTAGTCCAGACAAGAATGCTAGCAGACTCTTGACTGTAAGTATACACCACAATGGCGGATCAAGGCTTTATTATAATTAATTTACATTAACCCTAACCCCCTAGGTATTCTGGCTAGGAACCTTCAAAATCCTTCAAAATCCTCCAGTGCACTTTTGGAAACAAGCCCTTATCTTCAAAACGAACCATGCATTTTCACTGATCTTTCATATTCAGCACTTATGGCCTGTACTTCTTGCCAGGTAGTAATTTTGTGCCCCATTTGAAGAGGTGAAAGTACCAGTTTCAACAGTGCTGAATTTTCCCAAAAAAAGTGCCTTTTGGAGGATATGGGGTAGTTAGGGTTAATAAATACCTCAGACACTTTAGAAGATGTTATTGGTTGAGACATGATCACATGGGGGTGTATTTATGACTGATAGATCTAGAGAACCTTTGTTATACAAAATCGGAATGGGACATATGTGAGTCACTTGCCAGAAATTACATTAACCCTCCTATGTACAGTGCAGTTTGCCATAGAATTTGTCAGACCTTTCAAAACCTTTCAAGTTTGCTGTACTGAAGGGTTTTGAAAGGTGAGAAAACTGTCTGACAAAAGGGACCTATGAAAGGTTTCGAAAGGTGAAACAACTCTCTGAACAAACTGGTGTAGAAATGTTTCAATACCTTTCAAAGGGTATTGAAAGGTGTGGTAGTTCAGTAGCAACAAATTCTGGAGGGTTTTAAAGGGTTCATACATTATTGATAGCCATTTTGCCAGTAAGCAGATTTTGAAAGGTTTTGAAAGGTCAAACCATAGGAGGGTTAAAGGGAAGGTACAACATTGGTAAATACCAGATTAACAAATTACAACAGCAACAAACAAAAAAAGTGAAGTCGGTAAACGTATCAATCATCCTGATAAATCATTCCGTCTGAAGTGCTTTCATTTTGGAGAAACAGGAATTGTAATGTCGAATAAACAAAAAATTGCCATCGGGCAACTTTTTGTTAAACGTAAAAACATTTTTAAAAAAACCATGTAACAGTTTGTTGCTGTTCTCTCCAAATTGTGAGCACCTATTGCGATGAAATTATCACAAGTTAGTTTTATGATATATTTCTTGAAACCAAGAGGGTTGAAAATAACCACATACCAAATACTGATGTGGTACCTTCCTATTAAAAGCCTCCTACACATGGAGGCCACTCCGATCCACAAAATTCTGTTATTTAGCAACCTTCAGTACATACATGTACAAGCCTGCTGTCCTTTCCAAGTAATCTTACAAAATCAACTGTGTGCCACCCAAGGACACTGTAAATGTTTGAACATATTAGTATGGCCTGCAATGTATCAATGGGAGACAACCTTCCCTGCAAATCTCAGTGGTGTGACAGTGCACAGAAGGGTAACCATAGGAGGCCACTGGCAACAGCTAATGGCTTGGAGTGGCCTGAATGGGTTTCAAAAATTGCACTGATTGTAGGAGGGTTAAGCTGGTGCGTGACACAGAATTGACCCAATCAGACCTATAGAAGTACAGTTTGTTTTGCATCATGCCAACTCATACGCACAGTTGGTGTTTCATCTGTATCAAATACTTGGTCTTCACACTATTTATTCTGCTTCCTATGTCAGTACTGTATTTCATGGCAGGCAACATTGCATGCTTATATGTGAAAATGTTATCTTTTGGTACTTTGACTTCCAGATAGCATCATGTATTGTACAAATTATGGATGAATAAGGTTTAACCCTCCTACAATCATCTTTTATTTCATTCTACAATCAGTGGCCTCCATGTGTAGGAGGGTTAAAAGGAAGATATAACTTTGGTTTTTAGTTCATCCCTTTTATTTCATCTTTTATTTCATCTTTTATTTCATCTTTTATTTCATCTTTTATTTCAACTTTTATTTCAACTTTTATTTCATCTTTTATTTCATCTTTTATTTCATCTTTTATTTCATCTTTTATTTTATCTTTTATTTCATCTTTTATTTCATCTTTTATTTCATCTTTTATTTCATCTTTTATTTCATCTTTTATTTCATCTTTTTTTCATCTTTTATTTCATCTTTTATTTCAACTTTTATTTCAACTTTTATTTCAACTTTTATTTCATCTTTTATTTCATCTTTTATTTCATCTTTTATTTCATCTTTTATTTCATCTTTTATTTCATCTTTTATTTCATCTTTTATTTCATCTTTTATTTCATCTTTTATTTCATCTTTTGTTTCATCTTTTATTTCATCTTTTATTTCATCCCTTACAGTTTTCAAGAAATATATCATAAAACTAACCTGTGAAAGTTTCAACTCAGTTGGCGCTCACGATTGGTTTTTGGTGTTTCACAAATTAAGTTGCTGGATGGCACATTTTTGTTAATTAAACAACAATTACCATTTTTTTTCTAAGATGGAAATACTTCAGACGAAATAATTTACCAGGTTTATTGGTGCCTGTAACCAACTTTCCACAAAGTATGTTTTTAGATAAGAATTTGTTAATTTGAAAAACTGATTATTACCAATGTTGTACCTTTCTTTTAAGAGATATTACCTTACTAAACCCTTCTGTGACTGCAAGGGTCAAAATCAGTCAAAATGTTGATATACTTGCCAATGTATATCTGGTGCACTTAAAAGTCAAACACTGTCAAACCTTACGTGTAGTAAGTACATTAACCCTCCTACTACTACAAGGGTCAAAATCAGTCAAAATGTTGATATACTTGCCAAGGTATATATCTAGTGCACTTAAAAGTCAAACACTGTCAAACCTTTCGTGTAGTAATAATAATAATAATGTGTGTGGACTTATATAGCGCACGTATCCACCAACTAAGTGGTGCTCAAGGCGCATTCTTTTTTACGTGCATTACACAACACATTTACATTTACATTTACAGGTCAAAATGAGTCGACTGTTTTTGACTGGTTAAAGCATTGTCTGGTATTGTTGAGGGTGGTCAAAATGACAATCAAAACCAGTCAAAAATGCACCTGTGTGCACATTTGGGTCAACAGTCAAAACAGGCAGTTGACTGATTTGGACCACTAGAGCTACTTGCCACTAAAGTGCAGCTATAGTAGGAGAGTTTTAAGAGGACAAAAATAAATACATTTCTGCTGATATCTCATAAAACTAGAGGATTTTAAGGAGCCTCCCATTGTGAACATTTCAGTTTTTGACTGAGGGCTCTCTTTTTGTAAACAAGTAATATCATAGGTTGCTTCATTGATATAGAATTGCTAGTAGATTTTTACACCGCTCATAAAAACTGTTTGATTTTTCAGGACGAGGAAATGGTGGACATGATTCAAGTGGGAATGCGGATTGAATCATTATACAAGAATTACTTTGATGCGGTCATTGTTAACGACCATCTACCGAGAGCATATAACGAGCTGATGAGTATCTCTAGGAAACTAGAGGTTGAACCACAGTGGATACCGAGTACGTGGATGAGGTAGTGGACTTCTATCATCCCCATGAAAGAAATCTATGTTCACTACCAAGAGAAGATAGATAATCCTTACATAGCTTGGTCCTTCAAAACCCTTTGAAATGTTTTGAAAGGTCAACAAGTACTTGTCAGCAATGTGTAGTGGTTTTGTGTGGGAAATGCATCTACACTGTACATATATGACATAAAACACAATAAAGGGGGCCACTTTGCATCCGTCACGTTAGCAGTTTTTCCAATGGTTGTTATTTTTTTTTAAGTACCTGAAACCGACCAAAAAGTGTTTCAACATGTGAATGGACATGCAGGCTTATACTAGAACTAATTTGAGTTGATTTATTTTATTTTTTTATTTTTTATTAATTTTTTTACCCTCAAATTTCCATACAAATTGGACGGAAAAAGTTACCTCACTTTTCCGTCCATTGGAAATTTTAGGAAATTTTAGGCTAATTAAAAAAATAATAGTAATAATCAACTCAAATTATCTTTAGGATAAGCATGCATGTCTATTCAAATGTTGAAATTCTTTTTGGGTGGTTTCAGATATTAAAAAAAAATTACAACCATTAGAAAATCTGCTAACGTGACGGTAAATATTTGCTTGTGTTTTATGTCATATACATAACAGCAAAAGAAACGTCACCCCTAAAAATATTTATTATTTTCATTTTATAATTAATATAATTTGTTTAATGAAGAATATTATGAGTATGGAGTGTAACACGAACATAATGTGGCAAATTTGGTTGACCTCAAAATTCGTCATGCATGACGTCTGAGGACACATAAGCTAAACACGTTCTCAGACTTATCAAAATTTAGGGGGTGGACGTTTCTTTTGCTGTTATGTATATATGTTCTACACATTTAATCTACCTTTCATAAACTGACAAAGAGTTTTGACGGGTCTGTCAACCCGCTGACAAAATGGACTAAGAATAATATTGACATAGCTGCCAACTATTACGAATTTTTAGTAATTATTACAAATTTTTTCAGGAATTACGGAAGTACGAATTCGTCATGTCAGTGCAACAACGTCGTATCTCCGAGTTACGACGTTTTTGCGCAAAACCAGTTTGTGTCAGTGCAAAAAGGTCGTATGTAACAAGTTCCCGGATGAATGCACAAAAACAATGGCTGAGATATGACGTTGTTGCACAAACATTTTTTAATGTATGTAAATTCATGCAGATTGACGACGCGCTGTACATACGACCTTATTGCATTGTGTACATACGATGTTGTTGCACTGACACGACGAATTGCTCTTTAAAAATTACGAATTTCAAGTTTTCCGCCCAACGAAAAAAAAAGCTCTTGATAAAGCACCATTTTATGAGCATTCGGGTAAAATCACGTATAACGATCGTAAAAATCAGAATTGGTACCCCTTTCGAATATTTTCATACGTGTAGTGTGCTATAATAAATAAGTTCTGAATTACCGAAAAGTATTATGGATGTAAATTAGCATAGTATCGATACCTTACTTGTTGGGGTACCAGTTTGTGTGATGTAGTAATGGGTAATAAACAGGAACCAGTGAAGAGCCTACGGTTTCATCATGGCGTCCGCCACTGTGTAAATGTGCAATCGGAAGTGAGAAAAGTTTCATTACTAATTGGAATTTTGAAATGTTGGCAGCTATGTACATGTATTGAACAGCGGTTGTATAATTAATATCATTTAAAACCTTTCTGGTAATGAAACCAAGGATCCCTCAGAGGCATCTATAGCACTGTAGCTTGGTTAACCCTCAAGGAACTTGTGAAGACAAGACGCTGAAGGAATGTTCAGTTTTAAATGTGGGAGGGGAAACAATAAGACAAATATGCTTAGGAAAATCCACGTAATCAGGTAGGGACTGAAACCACAATCCAAATGTCAGCTTGGGTCTCAGTTGGGACTCGAACCGTGGTCCACAGAAGTGAAAGGCGAGGTCAGTACCGCTACGCCAACCTGAAGAGTATGCCAACCTAAAAAGCATTCAACCTTGTGGTTACAGGCGATAATAGTGAAAATGTTCAGTTCTTAGACAGCGCATTCCATAACCATAGGGAATCTCATCTGTTCTTACATGTGTTGAATGAGAATATATATATGGAATGAACGAAGAGGGGGTGGGGTGTTCTTGCAAACCACTTCCGTTCCTCCCTTCCATAATGCTTGCACTATGCAACACACAGTCTCTTCCACTGCCATTGATTTTTGTCATCTCTTGTACGAAATGGGCAACGGATTCTGCAGAGAGTTTACATTTTTTTTCCCCCCCCAGCATACAACAGTGAATTTCAGTATTATTCTTTTAAAAAACTTGTGTGCTGCACAAACCTATATTGTGACTGAACACCCTGTAATAATAATAATGGACACTTATATTGTGCCGGTATCCTCCAAGTTCAACGCTCATGGCGCATGAACATTATTACCCCTGTTATCGGGCCAGTTATATCATTCCTAGAACCATCTCAACTCCCAGGGGGGTATGCAGCCCATGCTGCCAAATGTGTAGCGCAACGAGCTTAATCAAACACAATTACCATCTCTGCCCTCAAGGGTCCCCATTTATGCTCCTGGGTGAAGAGAAGCAATTATAGTTAAGTGTCTTGCTCAGGGACACAAGCACCACGGTCGTGGCCAGGATTCGAACCCACATTCTGACGATTCGGCCATCAGATCACAAGTCCGATGCACTAAACCACTCGGCCATGGCACCTTAATAGAGTAGCTTGCCACACTGATGTTATAAATTGGCCATTTAATACTTCTTTTATTGATACATTGTTCTTTACTATTTCACTAGCAGTCGTTTTTAATATGGTGCATCACAAGGAAACAGTAAGTACATGTGTTGCCTAACTATTGGGGGAGAGGGGAGAAGGGGAGACACATGTTCCCCTGCCTGAGGTATTTCCCCACAGGTGCCCGAGGCTCAGAATTTATATCTCCAAGAAAAACCCGTTTAAAAAAAAAGAGCCTCAGGTGGCCCCCTGAAAATTCTGGTTCCCCCTCCCCTCCCTCAATCAACCCTAGTTATAATGTGACTGCGTTTAATTTGAGATCTTTCATTAAGTAATTGGCCAATGGTTTGTTAATCAGTGTTACTATGAGTTTCATTATAAATTAATGTATATGTAACCACAGTCAATTAATTCACTTGTTTTGTACAAGAAAAATAGCAATGCACCAATTAAAACAAAAATGTTGTTACATAAGGATAAACATATAACAAATATATTTAAGATTTTGATTCGCTGAATTGTGTATTTATATAATATTACTGTTAATATTCACAGTATATGATCTCTCAAGATGAAAATCTGAAATAGAGCAAATGGAACATGGGCAGATCTAGGAGTTAGCCAATAGGGGCCCACAGTCCAAAAAAGACGAGTTGTACAAAAAAAAAACCAAGGAGGCCTCAACCCCATTTGGGATATCATATTTGGTGCTTAAAATTATATGGCAATTGTTTTTCTTGTTGCCTCATAATTTTATTCAGTTAAGAAATTGCACTGATATGGAAAGTGAGGCACATACTGATCTGTGACTGACACATGTTACCCATAAATCAATTGTTTTTCACCCGACACAAGAATTTCATCAACCTATAAATATCGCGGCACCCGCTGCTATATAGGATTCTAGCCAGCCAATCGACAACGGGCAAGCTCGGTGGTCGAGAGGTTAAGATGTCTGCACTAGTAAGCAGGAGGTCGTGGGTTCGAATCCCGCCCGAGTCGCCTGTGTAGTTTTTTCCACAGACACTCGGAAAGCACTGAGTATACAGTGCTATACACACGTCAGTGTAGGGCAAAATTAAGTCAATTATTTTACCTATAGTGTAATTATTATGTGCAGTTACATGTGCATCGTGTTAATTTTTTGAGTAAAGCAATGCTGCACAATGGTGCCTGACACTTACCCCACATTTTGACATTATTGGGAAAGTATTAAAACCTGACAATGCGCCTGTTGAACAAGGGTGTGCTCTTGCTTGAGACAATTTATTCAAGACCATTTTGTTGGTCATTGTTGTTCATAGCTGCCAATTAAAGCAGTGTTATTCTAGATTAGGTGGTTAACTTTTCCATGATGTTTATGAATTAGTTAAAGCATTTGACATGATATAGAGGAATTTATTATAAATATTGGATGTAAATATTCTTATAAATGTGCATTAATAATCTTCATCAGGTGTGCTTTATTAGATTTTTACCGTTGCAATCCGTAGTTATTTGACTAATTTGCCACATTTTTACCAAGTAGATGGCTATTATAATTTTGGTGTCATGAAAAAACACTTAAAAATTTCTATTGGAATTTGTACAAATGTTTTGCCTGTTTTGCAGAAATATTTAATGTTTGCGAATTATAGTTTGATGACAGGTAGTGTATATGAAGAAAGAGAAACGTTATTAATTAAAATTAAATATTGCTAACCAAGAGATAAAGAACTTCAAATTGTTTGGTAAATATATGGTAAGCCTTGCTGTTCATTCTCATCTCGGAGGTAAAACATTATTTTAAGAAAAACAATTTAAGTTGATTCTGATTAAATCAGGTTTTATATCTTTACACAAAATTTTATTAAATTTGAAACATATTTTAATGTTTATTTTTTAGTTTCATTTTACATTTTCTTCGGCATGTAGAAATTTACCATTACTTTTATGTTCTTATTTTGCTTTGTGTTGTATTTTTCCCCAATTTAATACATTTCGTAATTTTCTTTTTCTTTTTTGAACCTAAGGTTTGAAATTAATTAAAACAATTTTGAAAAAAAAATTGTATCAGCATTAATTGTGTTAACATTCACAGTCAATTCTTATGCACTTGATGGTTTGAAATTAATAAATAATAACAAATTATGAAAAACACGTTTATCAGCATTAATTAATTCTGTTAACTTCACCATAAATTCTAATGGAAAGGTATTAAGATGTTTTTTCCCCTTCATATTTTTCTTCATATTTTTTCTTCATATTTATTTAAATTAAAGGATTTGTAATGAAAAAATACCAACCTGTGAAAGTTTGATGGTATTGTATCGTTGACGAGAAAACAGCGCAAAGCTGATGAAGGTATCAATCTTCCCTATAAATAATTATTTCCTAAATGCCGTCACTCTTAAGAAAAGTGAAATAATTCCCGCGTCGAATTTAGGAAAGATAGTTTTCTAAAGTCCGTTTTTAGGAGCAGTCAATGGAATTTGATATTTTAACACCCCCCCCCTTTTTTTCTTTACAACAAATGCGCATGACCCTCTATCTTCCAGTCAGTTTGATAGGGGACGTCTCTGCTCAGTGTGTTTACTTGGGTATTCAATTGGCATTTCCTTACTTGAAGTACCATTCTGGCTGAAAACTACACGACTGGCTGAAAACTTGTTTATCTATTATTTATTACTACTGAATAGACTATAGACCTGACCTATGTGTATATAATAATAATGTGGACTTACATAGCGCACGTATCCACCAAACTGGTGCTCAAGGCGCATTATATTACTACCCCTGCTCATCAGACACATAAATCACTCCCGAAACCATCTCAGCTCCCTGGAGAGTATACAGCTCAATTGCTGCCATTACAGCGCATATAGGGCTAATCAAACACAACCAACTCTGCCCTCACATGTACCCATTTACCCATAGGTGGAGAGAAGCAATTATGGTAAAGTGTCTTGCTCAAGGACACAAGCACCCCGGTCGCGGCTGGGATTCGAACCCACATTCTAACGACTCGGCCATCAGAACACAAATCCGATGCACTAAACCGCTCGACCATGGCACTCCATAAGTATGTACATGTATGAGTAGGACCCATTGTGTATGAATGACTTGGTTTTCGTTCCACCGGGAATTACTGTGTATTCAAAGCAAGGAATTAGCCTATTTAGTTTCTTGTATCTATCTTCGCTTTACGAAAATAAAATGTTCATAAAACATTAGGCCCCCATAGGCCTACTTACTTTTGTTAAGTGGCAGTTAACAAGCAAGCGAGCAAACAAACAAGATACAATGATATATAAATAATGGAAACAAATCATTCACGCCCCAAAATTTACACAACCAACAAACCAGACAATAATCTGGGTCATCTGTTCTCCCGCCAATTTCCTCCCGCCGTTTTCCAATCGACGGCGAACGCTAAACAGACGAGGGTACGAATTCGAACAATCAGACACATTAACCACCCACAAGCAGGGACGAAGACCACACAGAACAAGGACAAGTTTTTCCCTGACGGCGTTTTTCATCCTGAAAAAACCGCAACAGTTTCAAATTTACAGTTACTGGGCTCGACAGGACCCCAAGTTGGATCGAGGACTGGAAGATCCAACTTCCAGCCAATCATTGGCGATAAAACCCGTCACGTGGGTAGGATAGTTGCGAAAAGACCGCACACGATTACCCAGACGAAATATTGTATTGTACGTGAATAA
The DNA here is from genome assembly GCA_029582265.1 of Zoroaster sp. YZ-2022. Classification (NCBI taxonomy): domain Eukaryota; kingdom Metazoa; phylum Echinodermata; class Asteroidea; order Forcipulatida; family Zoroasteridae; genus Zoroaster; species Zoroaster sp. YZ-2022. The sequence continues at coordinate 19,404,397 of CM055828.1, read as the reverse complement.
ATTTTAAGTGGCAGAAATAATGAGAAAATTGGCAAAGTAACGATCAAGTTTAGAAGGAAAACCACTGAGAATAATATCGCTGTCCTTACCTTGCGAGAAAAGTAATTTCCTCAGAGAATATTCTCCAGGGAAATGTGGTTAGGAAGGAATTAATATCATTGGCAGACCGCCAACGGGGAACATTAGACGCTAAGAGCCAAACGGCTGAATCACCATTTGCAGTGGATTTTTGAATACAGTGGCGGAAACAATATAATAACCATGCTGTGGGCGGGGGTGGTGGGCGGGGCTAGGTTGCAGACTTCCCCCTTCAAAGTTCCACATCCTTATCGCTTTGTATCGCCCGTGTTTTTCGCTGTTTCACCGGTGATTCCCGGCAATTTCTTTTTCAATCCGAACTTTACTATTTATTTTGCAGAAAGGAAAACCACATAGAATACTCTTTACACTCATAACCTCGTTCTCAGTCTGATGTGTATGGTGTATACAAGACCCTCCTTTAATGGCATGATGCTTGAGTACAAAATAACACCAATAGTCTCGTTTACTAAGAAATGTGTGTACTCCATAAACCTTTTAATGCAGATTCCACTATCAAGACATAAACTAACTTCCCACTTTGTGAACAATGGATCACCGATCTCTATTATACTGACTGCATAAAGGGTGAGCTCATTGATGACTAACAAGTATCAGTGAAGCCACCACGAGACCATATTACTACTCCGCCTACAAGAGCACCACAAAAGGAATGAACAAATGGAACACAAAGGAATCACACAAGGAATGCAAAAGCAACACATTCAACTGATTCTCCTTATTCGCATTGCAATGCACGGTTTATGAGAACAGCAACATGGCACCCAGTGGCTTCATTGTAACAGTCAGTATAACAGTGATCAGTTATATGGAGCCAAGTTCATACACGTGCTAAGCACACAAATAATGCAGAACAAAAATAGGTTACCAGTCAAATTGTAATGTAATGTGTATTGCTTCTGACAGGTTATCGGCTAAAATGTTACTTACTGGATACATGTACAATATTTTCTGTTTTATCTCTTTGTGATTGGGCCCAGGATAGAGGATTAACTCATTAGTGAAGGCACAACGGGGCCATGTTACCACTCTCAGTCAAAAGCAAACACAGAAGGAACACACAGGGAAGGTAGAAGGAATGCACATACAATGTAAAAAGCTGATTCTTAGTCCAGGGAATATATGTACTATGTTTTTGGGGGTGTGAGAGTGGCAACATGGCATTTAGTGCGTTCAATGTAAGAGCACGACCTTCTATCTTCCAGTCGGTTTCATAGAGATCAGTGTTTGTGAGGGCGCTCTATTTTTGTGATGGCATGTAGGTTAAAGTGAGGGAGATTTGAGACAATGTAGGTTATCACGTACCTCGGGCGTTCGCTGCTGAGAGATGGTGTAATCCTCGCTAACATCCCTAGCCCCAATCATTTCCTTACTTTAGTCACCCTCATACAAGTCACAATGATTCCAACATTTCCGCCCACACCACTCCCCAGACACCCGTCGTAATCTCCACTGGTTACCAGTTACTTTCAGAATACAATAATTATAAGATAAACCTGCTGACATTCAAGGAACGTCATGGTTTTCTGCCCACTCAATCTCCGGAACATGTTGTTGCATCCCCGCAGGCTCTTCTATAGTGTTGGGCCAGGCCTCATGTTCTCCAGCAAACTTCTCATCGTTCCACGGACTCGACTGGAGAGTTGCGGGGACCTTCTCCAAGGTGCGCCCCCTCCCCTTCCACCAGCACTGGAAATGCCCATCGGAAGATTTTAGAAAATGCCAGAAACTTTAAATATATATCTTCATAATCATTTACTCCTGATTTATACTAATTCGATATAGACCGGCGCTTTTGAACGGGAGAATGTACAACAGGCACGGTGCCAGAAATTTACGAGAGGAGCGGCAAAAAAATAACCCCCAGAATATTTTAGGCAGGAACATATTTTGATTGTGGTCACATAACATCTACCCCCCCCCCCCCTCCGCTTTTTAATGGTAAATTGAGTACACATTTTTGCTGTAGGGCCGATATTACTTAAATACAAATAACATAAAAAGGACACAAGGGGAGGGCGCCCCCTACGCCCCAGTACCTGGCTACGCGCCTGATGGGTACAACATTGGTAGTTTGAAACGTTCAATAATTAAGTCGTGGTGAAATAAGAAGTTCAGTATTTTATTATTATCAATACTATTTACATGAACAAACATTATAAAAATGCCAATAAGAAATTATTCAGCAAAAAATTCGAACATTCGAACAACCGATGAATTTGTATTTTATTTTTTAAATGTTTAGAGAGGATGTTAGCAACAGTTGAGATACGAAAATTCTTTTCAGAACCCGTACCTCACTTAGCGATAGTTGAGATAAACACATGGTGTTACCGCAATCCGAAATGATGCATATAGAGAAGATGTTGTTATATCAGGAAAGACAACACATCTAGGTCTACTTGTTTGTTTTATGCATAACAACAAAGATTTACAACGAATTTGTCCAAAATGTTTAACATTTCACTTGACTCAATACAATAGACCGCACCGTATCTTTCTCAAGCTTGTTTTCAATCCACACAAGACCCACGGAACCAAACTGCGACTCAGGTAGGCCCCTATATTGCCTCTGTTATGTTCTGAACTGTACCATGAACTTGTATATTAAGCAGCTACTTGTCATTATAAAGAGTTGTCCATTACTTGGTCATTTCATAAGATGTAAGCACTAGAATAGTAATTGGGTATGTCATTGTTGCCTATATAATGGGTGTAGGACTACGTTTTATGTTTTTTTTTTAAATTTAAGATTGGAAGCTTTTCAAAGGCAAGTCATTAAATGAAACAAACAATCAAAATATATATTACAAGACTGCTATATATTCAATAGCATTGCTGTAAAATAGTACATGATAATAAGCCTATACAACAATTTTTGAGCTGAATTTTTTATACATTTTTACAAATCTACCTGGTCTATGCTTAAAGGGAAGGTATTGGTAATGTTGACAAAACTGTTTCTACGAGTATGCTTACCGTCTCTTTGAATCAAAATATACATTAAACAACCAACCTGTGAAAGTTTCAGCTTATTAAACGTTAGGCCCCCCCAAAAAAGTCTGTGGTTTCTGGTTTCCAGACTCGCCAACATTTTTAATTAATTATTTTTTTTTTTTCACATAGGGGTATGAACGTTTGCCCGATTTGTGAGACCTCTCTTAGCCACCATACTTTGTATATGGGAAATTTTGTCCCCTCGTTAAAAAATAATAATAAATAATGGCCGAAAAAAAGCGCGTCACCGCACCGATTTTGAAGCCGACCGATGACCAGAAACCGGAGACTTTTTTTGGCCTTATGTCGTTAACGTGAATAAAAGTGAGAATGCATTCAGATTTATTGTATTCATCCGAATTTAGGAAAGAGTACTCTTTCCTAAAATTCGAATTGAATAGTTTTTAACTTTTCTTAAAAATGACATCACCTCAGACATTTATAGGGAAAACTGATATCATAATCAGCTTTTTATATACTAGCATTTTAGTTTTTATAGGCTACTCAGTTTTACATTCAAATTCAACCATTTGAATTACCAATTATATACCTTTTCTTTACAGGAAGGGACTTTTCTTATTAACACAGAAAGCATAATTTTACGAACAATAAACTATGGACATTACAAAATTATATTCATTGATATAAAAATATTTTACATCTGATAACAATAGTGATACAAGTGGACGCATACTAATCTCCTCTTCGATTTGTTTTATAAACATCATATTTACAGCTTTCTAACAATTTCAAAACATGTGTTATTCATAAGAGTTTCGTTCTTTATATTTTATAGTAAAATCCAATTGTAGTTTTATTGTTAAAGGATCACAGAAATAAAAACCATTATGGCTCTTAATAAATGTGTTTTGCATAATAAAACAAGATATTTGTTAGTTTATTTTCATAATTGAAGTTGGTTTTGTTCATTTTGGAGACTTTTATGCCACTTCACAAGCCCCCCCACTTTATTGGCAATTGAGTGATGTAATCACATGATACCGTGACGTCAGGTAAATGCACAGCTGTTTGTTTGTGTGTGTACGTGTCCGATGCGCTTATGTCAAAACTCCAATATATGTGTATACATTATTTTCATCCTAAATTTCCTTGAAAATATACATCATGCCTACAAGATGTGTCGTAGCAGGCTGTAGTAATACTCCTAGCGAAGGTGTAAGCATCCATAGGTTCCCTAAAGACGAGGCACTACGAAAAATTTGGGCCACAAAAGTGCGGTTGACGAGGGCAAAATGGTTCGGGCTGTCTCCAACCAGCGTGATATATGTAGCGATAAGTTTACTGCTGAAGACTTTCGACACGAGCCTTCATGGGGAATTTGGGATGTCAAAGGCACCCAGACTCAAGAAAACTTCGATTTCAACGAAAATAAAGAAGCCTGTGAATCCCTCAAACGACAAGCCAAAGCGACGAGCGATGCTTCGTTAAAACGTGAGAACAGACAAGTAACTAACGCTAAGTCAGATACGACATGTCCGATCTACATGTACGTACTGTGTGCGCCGCCATGTTTTATGTTGGGCGTAATTCACAAATCATACATGAAAAAATACACTATAACGTTAGACTAAAATAACATAAATTTTTACAACTTTTAGAAGAATTCGATATAAATGAAAACTGTGACTAGATTTTCCGGTCGGCGGCAATAAACACCAAACTTCCAAAGGTGCTTTTTTGCGACCTTCGTATTTTAATATTTTCGATTTTTTCAACCGAGTTTGGGTCACTAAATGATCGATTTCTTCACAAAGATAGCAGTTTGGTGAACGAAAATTACACATCAGACAGTTTATTAGTTACTTATTACCTCAGTAAAGTATCACAATTTCATCTGACGACGATTCAGCCATTCCTATGTTATTTTCCAGTGTGGGCAATATAAGCGCAGGCATGTGAATGAACGCGTATGCTGTTGCTATATGTATGTGGCTCGCGTCCCCCGGAAGCAAGCCTTCTTCTTTACGTGACGTCACACATAGAGACGTTCAGGTTGCAGTGCAAATGACCCATTTTAGGGGCGTGTTAATCGGCGCCGACATCCTCTTCGGAAAAGCTTCAAATTATAAGCAGCTCGCTAAAAATCAATGAGCTATTTATTTTTTATCATTAAAAATACCATATTTTAGTATCTCCATGGCATTTACGTCTCTATTTCTGTGGTCCTTTATAACGTCACAGCCATAGTGTTAGCCAGCAATAGCTTTGGGTGTCTTTTGGACGCCCTGTTTGCTAAATGGACATCCTGTTTTATTTGTTTTACATAATCAAAGTTAAATATTTGGACACCCTGTTTTTATTATTTTTTTTTTAAAGAATAACACATTTGGACGCCCTGTTTCCAAATCCTGGCTTATACTCTGGGCGTAGCCATCTTGTTTTTCTACCATAATGATAACCAAACCGAGGCTGGAAGGGAAATAGTCTGGCCTCTTTTTTGTTACTGAGCATCATCACTCATAATCGTTATTGCAGTCTGGGTGTCCGACAAAGATGGCAACAGAGTGATAAATTTATATACGCCTATAATTATAGTCCCTTAGTGTAGATAACCAAAATACAGATGGTGGAGTGGTGGAACTTATAGTTGTTCTTCATAACATGGAAGGTAAAATGTTGGCAAAACTCTTTTAAAGTATTTGAATCAAGATATACATTAAACAACCAACATGTGAAAGTTACAGTTTATTCGGTTGTGTCGTTAATACCGAGAACATATTGAATATGCATTAAGATATTCCGTATTCAGTTTCAAATGAAATTTAGGAAAGAGTTCTCACTCCTAAATTCGAACTGGAAATTATTTCACTTTTCTTAAAGGTGACATCACCCAGGATATTATCTAGGGAAGACTGATACCATCATCAGCTTTACACCAGGTATAGTTTAACATTACTATTAGAAAGTGTTGTTGTTATTTGAATTACCAATCCCTTTAAATATTTTTTACGGCAACTCAACTTTTAAATCTGTTCAATTATTAAATCTTCAATGTATCATTTGCAAACGACCTACTGTCTTGACCCTAATGCTATGGTCCCACAGAGATTTCGACTCTCTAGATCGTGTTTCGTCAAGATTTTTGATTTTTTACAAACAAATTTCGAGAAAAGTCGAAATAGTCTAAAGAGTCTAACAAAATCGAAACTGTCGATATTTGTCGATATTTGTCGATATTTCTCGAAAAAAAAAATCATTAATCGAAAATTATTAAACCTGACCAATATTTTTCGATAAAGTTTCGATCAAATTTATCGAAATTTTGTCGACATTTTATCGAAACTGTCGAAAATGAGATCGAAATAGTCTTAACAGTCTAAAAGTTCGAAAACCAGTCGAAATAAATCTAAACTCTCTAAATAGTCTAAACAATCGTTACAGTCGAAATAAAGCGGAACATTTTTCCAAATTTTTTAAAACAATCGAAAATTAATCTTAAAAAAATAGAAATCAATCTGAACTGTCTGAACAGTCGAATTTTGTCGAAATGCCAGTCGAAATGTTCTAAACAGTCGAAAGTCGTCGAAATAAAATCGAAAATGAATCGAAATTGTCGAGAAAATACAAACAAAATAATTTTCTCACGGAAAACAGATATTTTGTCGATATTTATACGAGATTTTGACGAAATTATTAAAAATAACAAAAAAAACAAGAATCGAAATATATTTCGACAGAAAGATCGAAATATTTCTGTGGGACCATAGCATTAGCAACTTGCCGATATCATTTTGACCAGGCTTAATGCAGCGGAGCTTGCATCTTTAAATAATGGCGGAAAATCAAAACGTCACATAAATCAAGTCCTTGAAATAAAAAGAGACAAGAACCAAATAAATAGGACGAGACCAATACATTTAAATGTTTGCTGACAAACCATTGTTATAGTAGATTGGTAGATTGGACGTGAAAACACTCTTCTTTCTTAATGTTTCTGTGAAATTTTCAATTTGACAAAACGGTAATTTATTTCGCTTTTTTCATATTCTGTAAAATGAACAGCAACAGTTGTATACGTCACCGACAGTACACAGAAAAAACTGCCTTCTATATTTCTGTTTGCTTCAACACGGATCTTTCTGCCTCTGACGTCAATTCAAAAGCTCCACTTACTATACCCATAGAAAACATTTAAATTTGAAGACGCAAATGTCCAATATTGATGAGCCTGCCATGACTTATAGTGGGATTGTTTTATTTAATTTTATTTTGGTGGATGGGGGCGGAAGGGGGGCCTTCGATTTCAGCAAACCTTTGAAGATGTCATAGCAATTTGATTGTTTTTATGGCAGGCAACTTCTGTCCAAATTGTCCACGTTCTTCAGAGGGCGTCGTAACCGTTACATCTGTTGATTGTCGCTACCACAGTACAGTTGTCGCAATTCACCTCACAGCACCAGCGAAAACGGCACCGACAGTTCACCTGAAATATCACCGTTTCTTCCACGTATCCTCTTCCACAGCACAAAATATCACAACCTCCCACGTCCATGGAGGTACTGTTGCACCGCCGCCCCTCCGTACCGAGTGAACCCGTCCTTGGGTTTGGTTCGCAGAAGTCGGGTGAGTCCATGGAATATACCAAGTCCAGTGCTGTAGGGGTTTTTATCGTGACGTCCTCTGGGATCAGGGTTTCCCCATCGTTGCCACCGGTCACCTTCGCTGATCCCTTGTATCGTTCCATCAGGCGGGAGCCAACTTCGCGGAACGACGGCATTTTCTCCCAGCATGTTTCGAGCGTGCATGATCCCGATAATCCGTGACACTTGCATTCCCGTCGCATAAAACGTTTAATTGCCTGAAATAAGCGGAACATATAAATAACGGATTAGAATCTGGGCAAAATCTGTCTTTTTTATTCTATTTCCACCTGGTTTGTATTTTGTACGCTCTTCTCATAGCCACAAGATTTCTTTATTTTTCAAACGTTTGGACCTATGGGCCTATAAAGTGCTATTCATAAATGCCAAAGAAGGTTAAAACAATCCGATTGGACGAAACGTGATCACGTGGGGTTTATTAACAGCCAGTTGCCTATGCATTATCGGCGATAATATAATAATAATAATAATAATAATAATAATAATAATATAATAATAATAATAATAATGTGTGGACTTATATAGCGCACGTATCCACCAACTGAGTGGTGCTCAAGGCGCATATTATTACCCCTGCTCATAAGGCTCATAAGGCTCCTAAATCATTCCTGAAACCATCTCAGCTCCCTGGGGAGTATACAGCTCAATTGCTGCCATTACAGCGCATATAGGGCTAATCAACCAACTCTGCCCTCACGGGTACCCATTTAACCCCTGGGTGGAGAGAAGCAATTATGGTTAAGTGTCTTGCTCAAGGACACAAGTGTCACGGCCGGGATTCGAACCAACCAGCATGTATGCGAGCTACAAATCAGAGAGTAGAAGTTTGTATTCACAGGCCAAGTTGGAATATCATCCGTTCTCAAACGTTGGATTTGTCAGATTCTTTCTAGCTCCTCAATGCGAATGGCACTGGATATTGAAATTTTTAAACAAAATTAAGACGGGTAATTATGAATGGGAATAAAAGTTCGACACTTGGTCTTTTCCGCAGGATAAAGACCGCGCAACGAACTCTGATTCCCTTTAAAGGTAAGGGAGTTATGTTGACAGAGTGTTACTAAAAACGGTCCTTACTTTCCTTGAACCACGTCCAGTTTCAGCTTAATCGGACAGCACGTTTGCGAGAACATTGTAAACATTCATTTTCAAATTTGAAGTTTTTACAAAACTATAGTCAATAGAGGGTGGTATTCATTCCTATGGCAGATAGTGTTAAAATTAAGTCTTAAATTCGAACTTGAAGTTAAGGGCAATAACTTAACGTGTCTTAAGATTGACAGGAGCTCAGGCGAAACTATTTCCATTACCAACTGCTGTATACCAAGTCGTCAGTATTACATTATAAGTTGACAATCTGGTTTAAATATTTGATTTACCAATCTCACACCATTTCAACTACAATCTGTTTGAATGCCACTGGAATTTCTGTTCCAGGATCAACAATCAACACACTTGAATAGATAATTCATCAGAGGAACTCGAAAACACCACTTTCAGTCACTCCAAGCGCGAAGACAGTTTTATTGAGCTGTCGCGTGATAACCTTCAATAACACATTGAGTAAACACCAATTGCACTGGTATCTGTTCACGGTTTTATCTTAGAACTTTCAAACAACATTTTTCCTTGGCAAGCTTGCCCTAGTTCATGTACTATGACCAAATTCACCACCTCATCAATTTCATGATGTTTTAAGCATCCAATATGCCCACCCCAAAAGTTAAGTACATGAGCCGGTCGATCAGTGTGTCTATTTTCACATAGTGTCTGTCCATGGACTCTCCTTCCGCTCCGTGTTGGGGGCGCCCCTTCGCACAAGCAACAGCTTGTCGCCAGCCAGTATATCACTGGCTATCGTGCACTGTTGACTAGTGTAAGCGGTTACCACGAAGAGTTATCGCGATCGCTGACGAACAGGCTGTGTAGTTTTGTACACTTATTTAAGACTGGGTGCATTTTCACCGCTAGGGGTAACGATGTGCACTGAGTCAATGACTCAATCTTATGTCTGTCATTTTGTATGAATGCTTGCATAGCTCATCAGATCAAATAATGTTCATGTCGTCCAATTACAACATATTTATGCCCATAAACCTTTCTGGCATCATAATTTAACAAATCACGTGTAAGTTTTCTTTTGAAAATATTAAAGATACAGATATTACGATATGTTTCCAGTCCCAATCAAGTTGCTATCACTTAAAATTGCCCGACCGCGCCTATTAAATATTTTTTTTTGTAAATATGTTCCTTTTTTCGGTTTTTTTTCCTTCTGAATTTTGGAATAATTTAGAAGCGCAGAGATATCCCCCAGAGGTTGACGTCTGGTATTAAGAAGTGAAGCCAGGCGCCACACACACAGAAAAAGCCAAAACAAATCATAAACATCTAAATGATCTGTCGGTACAATATCACCATCAGGTCGTAAGTCTTTTAGCGAGGAAAGGGCTTGTCTCCCGCATTGGCCTGTTGAGCTATTGAAGTCACCCCGGAAATGCGTCTTTTTAAAATTAATTACAAGTCTAGTCACAATAAACGCAGGAATGTTAATGGTTCTGAACCCTTGAATTCGACAATTGCATGATTTAGGTGTCAGTTGCGTCAATTTGCGTCCATCAACTGCAAGATGAACATACCTTTTCCAAAAGACCCAATCTCTTTATTCAAGTTCCTTGCAGGAAATGAAAACATACTTGCAAGTTTTGTGCGGCCATATTTACAAAATGGCGCCAAGCATCACTACGTCATAAAAGATAGAAAGCCGTATTATTATAAAGTTTTCCACGAGTGTGTCTAGGTCTGTATCACCTCACAGGGTGTGAAGTTAAGGGTTGCCCGGTTGCCCGGGCAACCTAAAATTCACAACCTAGCTAAATGATGATGCTGCCCATTAGGAAACCTTGATTTAGTTTTAAATCTAGTTCATGTTCCTAAAACAAGTTTGATTTTGAAAATTATTATTATCCATAATTTATAAGAATCAACAGAATATGTTCAGAAGCTGACCACAGTGTAAAAGCTTATCACGCTATGTCGTCAGCAAGAAAATACTGACTGAAATACATTTTAAAAAGGGTTCATCGGCATCCAATCACGTATTTCAATGTTGCTCTTATTACGACGTTAATTTTACTCATTTTACCTGATTTGTAACATTTCAGGCAGAAAGATTTTACGGATTTGAGAGATGTTTGATATCATCTTAGACTTACACCAAGTACTATCGTTCAACTATGACACGAGGGGCGTAAAAAGAAATCAACGGTCGCTTGACTTTTCACGCTAATTTAATCCAAATCCATAAACAAAATTAAATTCCTTGAAAATGGAGTCTCCATCCAACGATTTGGATACACAACAAATCAAATGTGACAGTCGAGTCGATTCCAAGTTCGTCGGAACTCCTTCTCTCGTGCTGCCGAAAGACAGTCAACAGACGAGGTCTTCCACGCAGTTTTATTTATGACAACTTCCCAAGACGGAAGTCTAAACAAACCCGCAGCCCAGGAGGACATGTTGATACGAAAGGCTTCGATCTTGTCAAAATTGTGGCTGTAAATTACAGTCATTCAATTTGGTTTAAGAGGTTTTCATGGGAGATGCATCACGGCGTCCACACAGGGTTAAAGCAATCATACACGATTGGTAAATGTTTGCGATGCTGCTTCTAAAAACATCCGTACTTTCTTTGAGGCCTACCTTACAATGTACATCAAACCACCAACCTGTGAATTTCGTATCGAGAAAATAATAAAAATGCAAACAGATTGTTCATCTTCATTCTTATGTTGAAATGTTGGAGAATAACAATTCAGTCGGGAATTAATTGATCTCAGACATAAGGATTACAAGGGAAGTTGGAAACCATCGAAAACTTTACACCAAGTAAGCTTGGGTGATATTGATTTTTTTTCATCCACGATATATCAGCAAACATATATCGCGATTTTCGATTATTTGATCATTCATGCATCGCTTTAGAGCCGATAACCACAGGTATGTACCCCTCTACAAGTATCACGATAAATCTCAAATTCGTTTGCAATTATCACGTGTACTTCTGAAGTAGTTCGCTTTTTTTTGTCACTTCTGAAAGCTGAACAGACTGTCCTAATTTTCTCCTGACTCACAATGGCGATTTTTTTGAAATTGCGATTTGCCGAAGAGTTCTCGATATCGTAATCGAATAAAAAAGGTATGGCGATATTCGATATTCTCGTGTTACCGCCAACGCTTAACACCAAGTAAGGTTCACATCTGTGATAATTGATATTTTTTGAGATTACCAATAGTGTATAGGAACTTTAATGCTAATTTTCATTCAAGTTCATATGATATGCAAATGAAACAGCATATTAATAAGATCATTCCTGTCTAATCATACATGCATTTTATTGTCGACGCCTTAATCATATCTCAAATATTATTTAAATCAAAACAGCTGAATATATCTTTCAATTCCGGCTTTTAATAATTCTCTGAAAGGTAAAGAGGGCGCCGACCAAAATAAACGGTACGTGCGACAGCTTTTGATTTCAGAAGCCAACACGGATCTCTGTCAAACAGATTCTCTGCATTGGCGAATCCACGACTTTCGGCCCAATGACACCTCATAATAAACATGAGTGTAGCCTCTACACCTCTAAGTCTTCTGAACTCTCTATAAAAGGAACACAGAATTAAAGGAGTGTGTACTTGAAACGGAAAGGCAAATTTAAACAACACATCATGGCTTAAAAGACTAGCAGTATTAAAGTTCTGCCGTCGGATTTTAATCTGAATATTTGGGAACTAAGTTATAGCAACTTTGGCAGAATTGACTTCCAGATACAGTTGATACCATCATCTGCTTTACACCAATCATTTAATTCTTTTGAGATTAAAAAGGGGCTCTAAGGTCATATTCACTTATTTTCCAATAGAAAGTGAAAAAAAAAAATTCCTTATGAAAGGGGAAAAATATCACAGAGTCTCTTTCCTCACGTTAAAATGGTGTAAAATGACATTGTATTCGATACATCCAATGACGTCACATTTCAAATATATGGGTCTGTACATTTTTGTACGGGGAATTTTTAATTCATTCCTGAATCTCCATGATATTCAATCAAAACGGCGTTGAATTTTTGACTTTTTGACGAACGAAAAAAATCCTTTTATGGAATGTACAGATCCATTTATTGTTGACATCCAATGACGTCATGTTTCAAATTTCGCACTGAAAGAGTATCAAATAAAATGACATTTTACACCATTTTAATGTGAGGTTAGAGAATTTGTGATATTTTTTCTACTTTCATAAGGACTCTATCTATTGGAAAATGAGTGCAGCACAAAAATGAATTTGACCTCAGAGCCCCTTTTTAACAATAATACTTTCCCTAAAAGGCTATACAATCTTTTGTTCAATTCATGTAACTTAAGCCCCGTTTTATTTTATTTTAGGATAGCAAGCTGATTAGTGCATCATGACACGTGTTAACATTTCAGCTCCCTCATAATATTTGTATGTAGGCCTATAAAAAGAGAAGTGTGTTTCTCAACTCACCAAGCCTAGATACTTATTATATATTCTCAATAAAAAAAAACATTATTAAAAAAGAGGATGGGATGCAGCATTTTTTCAGTCATTTAACTCCGGCGTTTTTACTGCATACATGTGTACATAATTATTATATGGACCGTAAAATGGAGCCGCGAAATGCCCCAAACTTGGTGCAATAAGTACATTTTCGACACTAGAGGGTTATGGTGTGCACGAAGCGGTTAGCTGAGTTGCACTGTGTAGTTGATTTGAGTACAAACTGCTGAAACTGCACATAAAACATACACGCTGTGCTTTCATGGAAGGCAATAGTGTGTATGTTTTTATGTTCAGTTTTAACTGCATGGAAAATGTGGTATCAAAGTGCATTGGCGGATCCAGGGGGGGGGGGGCTAAGGGGGCTGTAGCCCCCCCCCCTAAAATCGTTAAAAATAAAAAAAATTAAAGGAGAGAAAGAGAGAGAGAGAGAGAGAGAGAGAGAGAGAGAGAGAGAGAGAGAGAGAGAGAGAGAGAGAGAGAGAGAGAGAGAGAGAGAGAGAGAGAGAGAGAGAGAGAGAGAGAGAGAGAGAGAGAGAGAGAGAGAGAGAGAGAGAGAGAGAGAGAGAGAGAGAGAGAGAGAGAGAGAGAGAGAGAGAGAGAGAGAGAGAGAGAGAGAGAGAGAGAGAGAGGGGAGGGGAGAACGCACTCCCATTCCCTCACTGTGCTTTGTTTTTCTCTCCCTTTGATTATTTCATTGTGATTTTTGTAGTACTGAAAAACAATTGTTTTTGATTCTCATCCCCCTCCCCTAAAAAATGTTCTGGATCCGCCCATGAAGTGTGACATAGTCTTGAGACTATGTCACGTGTGTGTGTTTGTGGCGTCTTTGAAAGCACCAGGGTGATTTCACTGCAGGCATAATGTATGTGTATGAATTTACAGGCTGTTTCTTTTTTTACTTTTATGGTCGGGGGTAGGTCAGTAGGGGGGTCATGGGCGGATCCAGAACATTTTTTAGGGGGGGCTGAGAATCAAAAACAATTATTTTTCAGTACTACAAAAATTACAATGAAATAATCAAAGGGAGAGAAAAACAAAGCACAGTGATGGAATGGGAGTGTTCTCCTCCCTCTCTCTCTCTCTCTCTTTCTCTCTTTTTTTTTTTTTCGATTTTAGGGGGGGGGGGCTACAGCCCCCCTTATCTCCCCTGGATCCGCCAATGGGGGTAGTCATGAGTCTTACTCCCTAATGTGTCGTCCCCCATCGGCACTGGTTGCATCGTCTATACTCACCAATCGACCGGCTTCATTATTGTGCAGTGTTATCATTGTTTTCACGTCACTCCTTCTCCTAATCTGAGTGTCCATAAACTCCTTAGACTTGGTGTAACCAAACTCGATGTTGTCTCCACATCCGCCCCACTCCCAAGACCCGTCTGGACCCGGACTCTCGCTAGACTTGGTACTCTCTGCACAGCCACACTGAAGCAGGTCACCCAGACTGCATGCTTGGGTCACGGTGAAGGCCACGCCCGACGTTGTGATAGCGTTGGCTAGAGCCGTCTCGGGTGTGTCTGCATTCAAAAAGAGAAAATGTGACGCTATTTCAATACATCGGTGGTCGTTTCACTTCAGGACTTTCCAATTTATCCATTGCATTTTCTGCATGCGAAATAACTGGGCTGCCTTTATATCAAAGAAAGTTACAGGTGCCTACCAAACTTTAATATTAAATCGTGTCTACCATTAAACCATTGCCTCGCTCTCTGTCTGATGCATGTATATTTATAACATATCCAGAACATATGTCTCTCATAACATATGTACTATCACGGGGCAGCCATCTTGATTTTCTGCCACACAAATCAATGTGACTAAACTGAGGCTACGATTGAAAATAGTCTGGTACCCTACATGTACTGGTGATAAACTCTTGCGTACAGGGAATCCGACAAAGATGGCTGCATATCGTCTACAGGTACAGGTGTAATCCGTGAATACTGATAATTATTACCGCACTCTGGACTCTCTTCCATCAAAATCTATCAAAATGCCTATGTTTCATTTTAGTTCAATATATTTAATATATCTTAGTCATAATAATAATAATAATAATGTGTGGATTTATATAGCGCACGTATCCACCAACTAAGTGGTGCTCAAGGCGCATTATATTATTATCCCTGCTCATAAGGCTCATAAGGCTCATAAATCATTCCTGAAACCATCTCAGCTCCCTGGGGAGTATACAACTCAATTGCTGCCATTTCTAGCGCATATAGAGCAAACCAACTCTGCCTTCACAGGTACCCATTTAACCCCTGGGTGGAGAGAAGCAATTATGATTAAGTGTCTTGCTCAAGGACACAAGTGTCACGGCCGTGATTCGAACCCACATTATGTTGCTAAAAGTGGAAACATGTTTCACAAATATGGATAAACTAGGCTTATTTGGGATTTGTCCTTGAGTGGTTTGATGGCAAGTTGAGAAATCAGATGTCTTGGGTTCGCTTCCCTGCACCCAGGTCGCCTGTTATTGCATTCTGCAAAGAGCGCCGAGTTTCCCTCAGAATTATTACGTACATATAACTGTAAAGTGTAAACAGATGAATAATCTTGAAAACGATGTATTCTCCTTTAAAAACAATCTGGCTCTGTTTTGAGAATTAGGAGAAGGGAATATGTCGTAAACAAGTTTGGGGAAGGTGGTAATAGTATGTCCTAATCCTAATCCTGATCTTCCTCTATACTCTGACTCTGACTCGCCCAAAGAGAAGAACGTGCCCAACTTGGCTACTTCGAAGGAAAGGCGTTAAACTACAAACTAGCTCATTGCCTGTTGAAATTTAAATTGTGCTGTTGGCATGTTATAATTTAGACACGTCCAAACCATCAGAAGGTTGAACAGATAAATTAAACGTAAGAAGGGGTTGTACTGAAATAATGCATGACGATATAGCATATCCAATTCACATATGAAAGCCAAACGTTCCGAGATACGAACCTGTAATGACCCGTTTCAGGACAGAATAACACGGCGGGAGGGGAAGGCATTTCTCCCGGAGCGACAAGGGATGTGTGTCATCGGGCAAACTGGGTGTCGAAAGACAAGGATCACCGATACATTGCCCAATATGAAATTGCTTCGCTTCAGAAATAATGTACCGTATCGAGAACTTGTATTATTACGGATGCATGTCGATGCTGGGTTGGTGGTCCGTCTGAATGTCATGATTTACGGTAGGGTATCAGTATCGCTGTGTTGTCTAGTCGCTTATTGGGGTTATTAGGAGACCAACTCATTCGTGAAATGATACAAAATGGAAGAAAAGTACACGCAGTGACGTATAAGTACACGCAGTGACGTATAAGAACACGCAGTCAAGGTCCCTTTTCCCTCAAAAAGACGGGGTGTCAACTAGATTATCCCATTGGCGAGTTGCCCAATATGTACACCATTGGTGTAGTTTTCAACACCCCGGTTTCTGCACTGTTAACGTTCATCGGTGACTGATTGATTCTCAGTCATGTCATATACCCCCACCCCACTACAGCCATTAACCTCAAGTGATAACCTACATCATACAGAAATCAATTAAACACTATAGTAGGCCTATACACTTTTTGTAAAATGTCTGTAAATACATACCTACTGCATGTGTAAGAATCAAGAGATACGTTTCAGTTTATTTCATTGTGAAAATATAATCTGATTTTTCGTATACATTCTAAATTGGAATTTTCATGAAGTCGGAAATTAAATTGTACATTTGTGTAATTCGAATGAGAGCACCTCATGCAGAAATATTTCAATTGATCTTTTACACCATCATTAACTTACACCAAATATTTTTGTGTAAAATGGGATAATTTGTTTACATTACCAATAGTAGTGTATTGTGGCCATCTGGTTGTTCAATAAAATGAATTCTGCAGAGACGAGTGAATCCAAGGCTGTCTTCAAATATTTGCAAGGAATTTGACAACCAAGAACATCACATGAAGTCTCGGCTCAAAAACGGGGGTAGATGGGCACACCAATCGTATTATGAGAGGCGGGAGATTTTGTCTGTATGTTACTTGCCCGTTCGTGCTCTTGAAAGAAACTGTGATTTCTCATATTCACTGCATAGCATATTATTATGGACTATTGCGTTCGCAAAGGCTTCGTCAGAAAGAATATTAGACTAGGGTCCTTTAGGCCAAATGTTATCAAGGAATATCTGGATCACTGTAGGCCAATATCAGAAACGGGTTCGTCACGTACTGTTGTTTGGAATTTTAATGTCCATTTAAATCATGTCATCAAATAAACCACAAGGGAAACTGACTTGGCACATAAATCAATTGCTGGAGTAAACAAAGAAAATTAAACAGAGCGGGACTTGAACCTGCGACTACCGTAAACAGTGTTCTCCCAACTGAGGTATTTAGCCTCATGTTGGCGGTCTTTCAATGTTGTCAAGATCTTTGTCCTGGGGGCGCTAGTCACAAGTTATTTAATCCATACATGTCGTGTAACCAGGGATCACGCCCCATGTTACGATGTTAAGCCTGGGAAGCGACAGTCTGGGGATCACTAGGAGAGGATGTGACCTATTTTAAAGCGCCTACAGAACAAAAATATTGACAATTGGGAGACCCCCCAACATAGGGTTAGATGGCTAAGCTGGTACAGCACCGGTACGGTAATCCAGAGGTCGCAGGTTCAAATCCCTCGAGTAAATTTCTTTGACAACTCAAAAAAGTCCATGTAGTATCTGAACATTCAGGGCTTATGTTTGAATCAAACGATTGCAAGGCAGTCTTTCTTAATTTCAACCTAGTCGTAGACCCCAAATTCCTTCCTGATGTATCCAATACATTGTGTCCTTTCTGCCCATGGCGCGTGCCACGCTGGATATTGATCCGTCATCACGATGCCCGTCACATAAAAGTCTCAGACATCGCAACCTAGTTAAGAAAAATTCTCAAATTTATATTATGTGCATTATCAGTCGCTCGTGAAATAAATAAATAAATAACTGAAGGCATGGACGCCACTGCATGGCCAGGTTTGCCCTATTCTCGGGCCAGCACTACCCGATGACACACCGCGGAGTTTTCTAGGTCAAGACGCGGCGAGATCCGTGTAATATACAGCAGGGAAAAACAGCATGAAGACGAAGTGGATACAGTAACATAAAATGCCCGAGGATGTAGATATAACAGTGAACTGTGAATGAACTACGTGTACTTTCCAGTCAGTGCACATTTACTCATAGCTTTGGTAAATAGGTTTTTTCCCCTTTATTGTCCGTTAATAAGCGCGGTAACCTTCATGTTTTTTTTGGTTAGAATACTGTTACTTTTAGGTAAAACTTGTTGCTTTGCATGGTGAGGATGATAAGTAAGACTAATTGCAGTGACACCATGTGGAATCTCAATTGGGTAGTAATTAGTTCTGAAAAGAACTGAAGGTACAACTCGACGTTTCGATCAGTATGCTCTGATCGTCCTGAAACTTTTGTTTAATTTTAGACACTGTATTAATATTCGTGCTCTCCTGCACTGTATGAAGTAATATATGTACAAGAGATTCTCTTTAGTACAACAGGTCCTACACTTCTGGTAACATGCCTATGAATGCATCCGTAATTTGTAAGAATCAAGATGTTAATCAATAAGGTCCTCAAGGAGCTAACGACAAAATAGTTAAATTGCATTAAGGTGTTTGTTGTATTCATTCTAATGATGGAATTTCTACCTCAAGAAGTCAAAATTCCAGTTTGGAAATCATTATTTTAATTTTAATCAGACAGAAAGATTTCAAGGGAAGTTTAAAAAGAACGATTTTACACCAATTACGTTGTATGTAAAACTGTGATCAATGTTTTTTAAGAAAACAATAGTATGTGGTGGCTAAACTGCAGAACATGTATTGATTATACGATTTACTATATGACTGAGTGAATTTGTAAATCTGTTTCTCTTTAATAAAGGGAATGTACGGCATTAGTAAACTGTTACGCCACTTTATGATGGCAACAAAATAGTTCACAAAAAGATGGCAAATGGCAAAATATAATGCACTTTGATAGCTTTCAGGCACGGCCCCCAATAATACCCTACTGTGTTTCGGCGTTCACGATGCTTACCGTCCTCTCTCGAGGTAGCCGGAGCTGACACGGCAATGGATCTGTAATTGCCAACAGATGATTTGGCGCGCGAATAGTCAGCCTAATATAATTTTGGCGGGTCGTTACAGAGGTGCTGATATTGCTGGTATGCTTAAAGGTCAGTCACCTTTGGCGTTATATCCCAAGTGGGACTTAAGCTGTATCATAGAAATTGACCAACATTTACAGAGCTACGCAAATGACACAAGACGAAAAAAATGGCACGAGTACCTCGAGTTGGGTAACTGCATATATCGACGAATCGATCGAACAAAATTTAAAATGTGATTTTTTTCACAGACATGTAGTTTAACTGACCATTACTTCCGGTTACCAAACACCTTGTGTTTGTTACAAACAAGGCTTAAAGGGTTTCTGTATCATAACCTTTTTCAGATACACAGATGGCACAATATGTAATAGTTACTCATGTTGGGTAACTATAAACGTCGATGAAGCCTTATTTTGGAAAACTTTTGAGGAATTTAGGGAAAATAAAATATACCATTGGTAAACTTTCAATATGCTGTGTCACTTCATGTGAATAAATAATATGAAACAACTAAACTTGTGAAATGTTCTACCATAAAATAGCGAGAATCCATACAGAAATTTCGATCGGCAAACACAAACTTCAGATTCATTAATATGTGGAATTTTAGTGTAGTTCACCAACATTCAGACGTGCGTAATTAGGGAATAACATTTGACGTTTCTTAAAAACTATAGCACCTCAGAAAAAATGTTTTCACACCATCATCAACTTTACACAGTGGCATAGTCAAAGGGGGCAGGGGAAGCGGAAGGCCCCTCCCCCCCCACCCACATACACACACTTGTGAGCAAAATAGTGTCTAATCGGTAAATTCACAAACCTGTTGGCATTTCTGAACTTCTGAACGTCTGCTACATATTAATATAATTTGTAATTGTCCGTTCATTTGAGTTTCGTGTCAGTTAATTTACCCCTAAACACGTATGCCCCTTCCCACTCTGAAAATCCTGGCTATACACCACTGACTTTACACCAAATAGGTTACATATAAAACTGAATTTATTAGCAATGAAGGAGGAATCTTTCTCAATTGAAGAACATGATGACGTGCCTGAAAGCACATGAATGTTATCATACATTGGTGGATGGTCAATGCTGACCGTTTACCTCGACATTCAGTAACACTTCACCCTGATTGGTTGTAGGTACATGAGTATTACCATAATACAAGCTTTTTAGCAGAGTCCCAATTACTGTCAACATCTTTGGAATTGTCTTATCAAACTTTTTGGCGGGAGTTGGATCATAGTTGAAATTCCCGACACAGATAGAAGACAGGGAGAGGGAACTGAGTAGTAGGTCTCTCATCATATGTAGACACGATACATATTACTGATAAATTAAAGACATGGCTATTCGTAAATCATAACAAACCTAACAGAGATATTATTTGGAAATATTTCATCAAACCTTTGACGGAAGTCAGATCATGGCTGAAGTTGCCGACACAGAGAGAGAAAGGGGTACACTGAGTATACATGTAGTAAGTAGTAAGTCTCTCATCATATGAAGACACGATACCTACCACTGATAAAGGACTGAGATATACTTCAACCATAACAAAACCAACAGCCATAACATGAAGTGATGTATAACATGAAAGAAATCCGGCCATCGCGCCAGTCGACCTTGACGGATGTAAGGTGTTGTAGACAGACAATGCGAGCAACTGAAGACAGGAGAACATAAAAGCCTGCTCCATTGGCGTATGACTATGAGTCAAATACTTATTTATACATACGCGATATTTGCTATACACGTAGAAAAAAAGGAACACTTCTTTTCTCTATGATCTGCAATAGAGAAATGTGGGCACTAACCCCAAACAGAAAAAACAACAACAGACGCCTTTGATCTCCTCGGAGCCATTCTCAACATCAGATTCCCTAAACAAATCACCAACTACGACAGGACGAAGCCAAATAATTACACACCTTGGATCAGAAAGATATAATAATAATAATAATAATAATAATAATAATAATAATAATAATAATAATAATAATAATAATAATAATAATAATAATAATAATAATAATAATAATAATAATAATAATAATAATAATAATAATAATAATAATAATGTGTGGACTTATATAGCGCACGTATCCACCAACTGAGTGGTGCTCAAGGCGCATTATATTATTACCCCTGCTCATAAGGCTCATAAATCATTCCTGAAACCATCTCAGCTCCCTGGGGTGTATACAGCTCAATTGCTGCCATTACAGCGCATATAGGGCTAATCAACCAACTCTGCCCTCACGGGTACCCATTTAACCCCTGGGTGGAGAGAAGCAATTATGGTTAAGTGTCTTGCTCAAGGACACAAGTGTCACGGCCGGGATTCGAACCCACATTCTGCTGCTAACACCAGAACTTGAGTCCGGTAAGCTAGACCGCTCGGCCACGACACTCCACATATGATAAGATATGACAAAGGATGAGACGCACAGGACGTATCCACCGGATCCATGAAGACGCAACAGCCGGAACGTCAAGCTCTGAAGTTAAAACAGCAAAACAGTAATAACCACAAGGGGGACAACAGCAGCGTGGGCAGGACAATCCAAGGAAGAACTGAAGAAACACAGAGTGGAGTTTGAGGAGGCCTCGGAACTTGCAAGAGAGAGACCAACATGGAGTAGGCAGTATCTTATGGGGGCATGTCTCCCTCAAGAAACAGATGTGTCCCCAAATTCCCCCACTGAAAAATCAACCCCGGTGCCCTCGCTTAGAAAAACACTATGGCTCCCATTTTAGTAGTGCCCCCCCACCCCCCACTGAAAATGTACCCTTTGTACCCTCCTTGACCCCAGCTAAAACAAAATCCTGGCTACGTCACTGAGTTAGTCACGGTAATTGAGTATCCACTGATACTCAATGTTGAGGGCGCTCATTACGAAAGCATGCTGTAATCCAGGGCATAAAGCGTATCGCTGGTTAGCGCGGGCTATTGGTTATTATAACATTGAAGTGATAACGGTTACCTGGGGAAGTTTTCGCTGACTATTATGACCTCAGTAAATCTACTAGATTTACTGAGGTAGATTTAATCTAGCATATAACGGACTATAGGGTACCGTAGTACTTCTACACACATTAATAGCGCCATGATGTGCCCTAGATGTGGGAGACCGAGTGCAATTTCACTGCTAGAGGGCTATGATGTACAAGGGTCTAATGGACCTATATTACGTAATGTATCTTTGTCACCGTGACATTCGATCTATGTATCGTGGTAGAAATGAGAAAATGAGAACCATTATCTTGCTCTAGATTTGTTTGGTCTGCCGTTCTGTGTCGGTGAAGAAAAAGAGGACAATTCGTCGTGACCGGGACTTGCTTTCGAAAGTGCTAGTTGTCCAAGGCTGAACGCTTTGAAAGTTTGAGAAATATTATTATAAATTATTTTTTAAAGAGTGTTTACGGGCAGAATAAATACAACGTGTCCAAGCCTTCGAAAAAATAAACGCAAAAACGTGTGAATAAATTGTTAACAAAAGGTCGTTTTAACATTAATATTTGTTTTAAACAGTGATAAAATTTTTGTAAATGCATCCATACACATGTCTAAAATCTTGGGAACTTTCTATAGTAATTCTCCACCTTTCTTTGAAAATGCAATTACACCTGCTTAAGGGACTGTCAAGGTTATATATCACAGATAATCCTGCGAGTAGACAGAAAAAAATGTGGTTAAATTCCTGACAGGTGTAAAGTCCCTTCATTGTGTTCATTGTGAGCAATTGAGGGAATTAATGGTTCTGAGGGCTTAATAGAGATGCAAATATTGGGATTTCAATTGAAAAGAAGTCTGTTACAAATGATATGGATTGTGGACTATACAAAGTGAACAATGTCAACGTGATTATCCAGTCTAGGTTATGATTTAGCGGACGGCCACTTGGCAACACCACCACTTTGCCTTGAACTTTTAAGGACCCCAAGGTCGCCGAGAAAATGACGAAAATTCCTGAGTAATTTTCCCGAAATTAGGAAACAGTGCGGGTCATGCGGCCGTCGTGGTACTTCAAGCAAGGCTCGCTCCCGGGCAAATTTGCAACTGTTGCGGAGTTGAAGGACATTGGAGACAAATAAGCAATACAAATAAAGGCCTGTTTAGTAGTTCGACATTCGACAAGTGTCTGTTTGCTTTGACTGCCCTAAATAGAAGCATACGATTCAAATAAGCCTGACAATACATTGTGTATATACAGACTTGTAAGAACTGTTGAGTTAAATCAATAACAAACAACAGTTGATACATGACCGAGTACTGGGCACCTGGAAACAAAATAATGAAAAATGGGGAATGTGGTCTTCCTATAGATTCTGAACTAAACACAACTGACTGGGGCATTTATTATGATGATATACTTCCACACATTTCTTTTACAATATAGGTCCCTGTAGCTTCAAATGTTTGTTGGCCAATAGGCCAATCAGGCCTATATGGAGATTTGGGCTGAATCCACGTATCTTCAATGCATACATAGCCACAAAATCATCGCTACTAAAAGTCAGATTCCTGTAAGATACTCGTGAAGTCCGCAGCCATCTTGGAAACAATCTCAATAAACCAGTTAAAAGGAAGGTACAACATTAGTATTGCTGGCGAAACTGTCTCATTGTGCATGCTTACTCTTTTTGAATCAAGATATACATTCAAAACATCCTGTGAAAGTGACAAGGAATCCAGATATTTCGGACTGGTTCCTAAATTCGAACCATACACTATGGTGGTTGTAGTGGTGACGTTGCATGGTGGTAGTGGTGGTGACCAAAAAGACTAACAAAGATACCCACCCTGTTTGAGGATCTTTACGAAGGAGTTGCCCACCATGGTGCAATTCCATCTATGGTACCTTAACTGGTACTGACACTCCTTCATTGCCAGCTTCGTACCCTTCACAACCTCCTCCACGATCTCTGGCTCCCTCCGACAAATATCATGCTGTTTGTTTCCGCTGCCTCGGAGCTTGCGTGAGCGCCGGCAGATGCTGTTGGGGTCGAGGTTGAGCGGGCTACCAACGGCCCTGTGGAAAATAATCATAAACGAGAGCATATTATGGATGAGGACTGGGCTGTGTTCTGGATGAAAAACCAACATTTTTGTCAAAGACAAGGTATCGGTCATGGAGGCAAAACTGCCTGTATGAGTATGATTGCTTTCTTTGAATCAAGACATACATTAAACAATCAACATGTGAAAGGTTCAGCTCAATGCAGAGTGTATGTAAGTCATGAGAAAAGTGGGAAAAGCATTAATAATAATAATAATAATAATAATAATAATAATAATAATAATAATAATAATAATAATAATAATAATAATAATAATAATAATAATAATAATAATAATAATAATAATAATAATAATAATAATAATAATAATAATAATAATAATAATAATAATAATAATAATAATAATAATAATAATAATAATAATAATAATAATAATAATAATAATAATAATAATAATAATAATAATAATAATAATAATATTAATAATAATCATCTGCTCTTCATGGACGACCTGAAGTTGTTTGCGAAGAACGAGAAAGAGATTGATTCCTTGGTGCAGACTGTACGGATCTTCAGCGATGACATCGGCATGAAGTTTGGTCTGGAGAAATGTGCTGCGATGACCATGAAGAGGGGTAAAAGGGTACATTCGGATGGAATTACTTTCCCAGATGGCACACAAATGAGGGCGTTGGGTGAAGAAGAAAGTTATAAGTATCTTGGAGTGCTTGAAGCAGATCACGTATTGCACGAGGAATCAAAAGAGAGGCTTAAGAAAGAGTATATAAGACGAGTGAAGAAGTGTTTGAAGTCCAAGCTGAATGGAGGGAATATGATAAAGACGATCAACACTTGGGCTGTGTCGCTGATGAGGTACAGTGCAGGAATTGTCGAGTGGACTAAGGCAGATCTAGATGTTGCTGACAGGAAAACGAGGAAAGTGATGACGATGTACGGTATGTTACATCCACGGTCGAATGTCAGTAGACTCTATCTACCGAGGTCAGAGGGAGGAAGAGGATTACTTAGTGTATCAGACAGCGTTAACATCGAGAGAAGGAGCTTGCAGTGTCATGTAAGTAGTACTCGGGAAAAGTTGTTGAAGGTTGCACAGAAATACATGAAGGCAGACGAATTAGGTCCAAAGGAGTATAAGAATCAAAGAAGAGAAGAAAGAACACGAGATTGGCAGGAAAAACCACTTCACGGCCGATTCCTGAGATGTACCGAAGAAGTGGCAAGTAGCAAGACTTGGGAATGGTTGAGGAGAGGAGAACTAAAGAAAGAAACTGAGGGTCTGATTACTGCAGCGCAAGACCAGTCTCTGCCGACGAATGTGATGAAGGCAAGGATCGAGAAGTCAGATGTCTCTTCTATGTGCAGAATGTGCAATGCGGCGGAGGAGACTGTATTTCACATTGTCAGCGAATGCAGAGTGAGTACAAAGGCAGACACGACAAGTTGGCCAAGGTGATCCATTGGGATCTGTGTAAGAAGTACGGTGTCAAGGTGCAATCGAAGTGGTACGACCATGTGCCGGAAAAGTTGAAGAAACGGACCATGTCAAGATTCTCTGGGACTTCAACATCCAGACAGATCATGTTATAGAACATAGACGGCCGGATGTTGTTGTCTTGGATAAGCATGAGAAGATGTGTCATCTTATTGATATAGCTGTGCCGGGTGATAGTAGAGTAGCTTCGAAGGAGAAGGAGAAGGTACAGAAATATCAGGATTTAGCGAGAGAACTCCGCAAGCTGTGGCAAGTCAAGGTGAAGGTTATTCCTGTGGTAGTGGGAGCACTGGGTACAATCCCAAAGGCGTTGGAGAAACATCTCAAGGAGATAGGAACATCTGTTAGAGTAGAATTACTACAGAAGGCGGCACTCTTAGGGACAGCAAGGATTCTGCGAAAGACACTCGAGATCTAAGGCTACGGGACGTAGCTTGACTCGAGGTGTAACCGGCAGAAAGGAAAACAAGATCTTTCTTTTCATGCTGTGCTAACGCGAAATAATAATAATAATAGTAATAATAATAGTAATAATAATAATAATAATAATAATAATAATAATAATAATAATAATAATAATAATAATAATAATAATAATAATAATAATAATAATAATAATAATAATAATAATAATAATAATAATAATAATAATAATAATGTAGACTTATATAGCGCACGTATCCACCAAACTGGTGCTCAAGGTTATATCATTACCAATTGTTTCAGAAAAAACTTGGAGCAAATGTACATAATTATGCGAGCACTTCAGACGGAATAATTTCTCAAGATGATACTTTTACCAAGATGATACTTTTACCAACTTCACACCAAGTTAGCTATCGGATGATACTTCACGTAAATGAGGTTCTTTTGGGGCTGTGCGTTTTCGGATATTTTTGGAACCGGATACCCGAAATCAAGAAACTTCGAATACCCGGATACCGTGTTAATTTTATTTTTAATTTCAACAACACTTTTTGTTAATAGCGCAACAATTAATGTGGACGTTCCCTTATAATAATATCCCCTCTATTATTCAGCTCATGGCACATACTCCCAATGCAGACATAAAGCATGCACTAATCCAGTAAGTGCAAACAATAGGCAAACATTGTATCACACTGAATCAGTCGGAGGAAAGTGTGTGGAAACTGTCCGTAAAAATACTACAAAGGCGTTATCTAGTGTAATCTCTTGAATCCCCTTCTTGACAAAATAAAATTGTAAAAGTGTAAACATTACATTATTCAAGAGTCACAGATTTCTGTTGGCACCGCTCAATGTTAAGTCCAAAGTCGTTTACGGGTAATTGGAACCGAAAAATGTAACCAGGTAATGACAGTTTCGGATGGTTATCCAGATACCCGGATACCCGGAACAGCCTTAGGTGCTTTTTAATTCAATAAAATTATTTCTCAGTTATTCTTGACCTAGTTCAAATCTCACGGAATATCAAAAAACAAGCAAATAGTATCAAATTCGTATTTGCAGATCAACAAAATCTGAATGGATTTTCACTATTTTTTGTCGTTAATCGATAACAAGTTAATAAGCTAAAACGTTTCACATAATAAATGTCGGTTGTTTTATGTATATCTTGACTCACAAAATGAAGTACAATCAATGACTAGAGCAGATTGAATAGAGAACATGTCATGTATAGAATCTGAAATTAAAAAAATAAAATAAAATTGGCGATATAATAATATGAAACTTTCATAGTTGATTGTGTTATATATTTCTTGATTCCGACAAAGTTTAAGGCATACTTTTAAAAGCAGTTTTGCAAAGCTTCCCCTTAAGCATCTCGGGTCAAATGGCTGGGTTCCCCTCCGACACCTTCGAGTGACATTTCAACTATAGCCTATGTAGTCTCTTTCACCGGCACTGAAAGTAGCCGTGAAATTCAATTTTCTCCAGAAAAATCATCAGTGTGGGACGTGGAAACAGTGTGAGTCAGTTGTTTTTTGGCGACTCTTCTTCAATAAAGCTTGCTATAAAACGGCACCGCCGTTGACAGATTTTGAGCAGGGAAACATCCGGTTTGGGTATGGCTTGCGTAACGCCTGAGTCGTAAATATGACAAAACACATGTTGAAGAGATCAACTTTTAACATGGGCCATTATCTATGAGTATGGTTACGATACATTTATCTGTATAAATCATCACTGAGGCTTGAACTGTCATACAATCTTTCGCCGTCCAGATGTCCTTCGTTCATGGATACAAACATGGCAGCTTAGGTTCTAGCTTTGGTGCTGTGTTGCTACATTGCTTCTTGGAAGAATATTACAACCATGGGGGGGGGGGGCGTTTTCTTGATAACTTTCCAACACTATAATGACTGATTTAATTTTCCCCTACATTGACGTGTGTATAGCACTGAGTACTCAGTGCAAAATGGCGTTGACAAAAATGACAAGTCCGTAAAATACCCGTGTGAATGTGAGCCGTGAATGCATTGTTCGCCACATACCCACCATTGTCTAGTAAAGTAGTATTGTTGTATGAGTGAATATGCCGGATGAGTTGTCCTGAATATATAGACGGGATTACAAATAAACCATTATAATTTTGAACAAAAGATTTGGAGTTGTTGTGGGACTTTCAGCAAATATTAAAAGTTGACAATTCCGTCATTCTGAAAGAGGCTATTACTTAGGAAACTAAACAACATACATTTTATTATCTAAATCACAGTAAAATACTGTAAAAGGTCACTTTCTCTGAACCTCTTTTGTCTTGAGTTCAGAAAGCCTATAAGGTCCACTGGGGAAATACAAATGGTAATTTTACGTTTACAAATTGCCTTACTGGTGTCACCCGTCCAAAGTTTTTTTCTTCTTTTGTTTCCTTTTTAACATCGAAAATATCAGTGCTGTTGCACGTATATGTATCATGTACAAGTGGAGCCATTTGATTTTCCCCCGACAGACATTAGGCTTTCCTGAATTCGAGACGAAAGAGGTTAAGACAAAATTAATTTTGTCCATTGTTGGGTTGAGATAATAAAACTCATGTTGTTTAGTTTCCTTATGACCTCTCTAAAAATGGGAAAAGCTCAATTACTGATTTTTGATCAGAACCACTTCTTTAAGGAACCGTTGAAAGTAGGCTATTCGAACGTTTACCACACCTAGGATATTCCCGTATTTCCTTGACCAACTTATTATCTTATAAAGCTATGTCGTTTTATTATATACTTTACTTGCTAGATCTGAATAATAAATACGAAAAATATAGATATATTTTATTTTTAACATTTAAAAAAAACTTTAACAGTTTTTTATATACACATGTATTATTATACGTGTGGATGTATTTACAGACACCACATAAGATGCCATTGTCAGATGCCAGCCAAAGTGAATACCAAATCCGATTATAAACATTTGGATGCAATATTAACACGTTACGAAGAAATATTTATAGGTTTTTTTTTCTTCAAAATGTTATTAAAACAATTCACACGCCTTGAATCATTTTCAAGGTGTGATCCTAAATATATTTTGGAGATCCCAAACCTTGCTCTTTTCCAAATTACCAGAATGAAAACCACAATGTGAACCGATCCCTTTGCCCTATTCAGCCTTAAGGCTTTGGCGCGGCGCGGCATTTCAGGTTAATTGTTACAATATGTTTATACCTTCTTTTCACAAACGGCCTGTTATGACTTTTATGTGCGCCCGCTGTGTATTCGATTTACTGCTAAAGACCCGCCAACGCAATAAAACTAATCTGATTCGATTACGTTATTTTCTTGTTTTATGATGCTATAAAGTTGTTATGGTAATTTTAAAGTACATGCCTACAGTGCAGACTTGGAAAAGGTTACGCCGGCAAACATTGTCTTAATACTCCCAGGTGACTAATAACTTTAACAGCTTGCTTCAAGGCTCTGGGAGCACTATTCTTATCAGTTGTGTGTTTTCAATGACATTTACCACCCAAAAAAACCCAAGAAGTTAAGACATGTGGAATCTTCTTCTTGTGGTATTTCAACAAAATCCATGTTTAACCATGGTTTAACGGAGGTAGCATTATGTAGCTGGTATACATGTACCTGTACACTTGTAGTAATACTACATTGTCCAGGAGCGTGGCCTGGGGGCGGCCTCTTCCCCCCACCCACTTATTGGCAAAATAGTGTCTGTCGGTAAATTCACAAACTTGTTGGTATTTCAGATTGACATAATTTATCGGTTTATTAATAATGAGTTTTGTGTCGGTATTACCCCAAAAATATGCTTTCCCCCACTCTGATAATCCTGCATTGTACATGTCTACATTATGTAAATGCATCCACGCTACGAGATGACCAATAAACATTGCCTTTAATTCTTGAAGGGACCTCAATTTCATTACAATGAAATAAGCCACCAGCTCTTGTGCGAACCGACAACTGACCCCTTCATGGCTATCGTATGGGATTAGTTGCAAAATCGATTGTTCTTGAAATCCCCCGTCACCGGCATTGACGTAAATATCTTACTCATCATGCGGGTACAGACAGGAGGTAAATTTAACATAGGACACAGAAGAAGTTACAACTCTGACACAGTCATGCAACCCCAAGTTACAGATCCACTGATGGAATAGTTATATTTTTGATACATTTTATGCAAAATACAGAGGGATATGATCGATGAACATATTTTTTATGTTAAATTCTTGGTATATCATTTTATTTTGGATATTTTTATAATTCAATTTATCGCAAGGCTACATGGTGTAGACAAAAGTCACGGACAGGAAATGTCATATGATGGTGTCACATGGCTCACTAGGGCCATCACAGCATGGGTCATTAACGCGATGGTGAGGACGTAATGTTGAAGACATCAACACGTAAAGAAAAAAAAATTACAGGTTTTGTGTTGGTTTGATCATGGTTTGATACACTTTTGGAATATGTGTAGTTCTTTAATGGGATTGGAAGTCTTCATTTACAGCTGTTCGTACGTCAAGTTGTACATTATTTCTACATTTAATTGGCTTTCACTGTAATTACATGTTAAATCAACCTTAACAGAGTTCGGTCAGCGACAACTATTTATAAAGTTGGATATATACATCAAAGAAACTGTTGAATAAACATGTAGTAACCTTAATCTAACTTAAAACATTTAAATTCAACACTTTTCAAAGTTCTACTTAACTTTATAAAGGCCCGTATTTTAGAACGTTCCTTTACTGCAAAGGACGCCTTTATGCCTATTGTTCTCTAAGAGAACAATAGGCATAAAGGCGTCCTTTGCAGTAAAGGAACGTTCTAAAATACGGGCCAAAGAGTTGTCACTAAACCGAACTCTTTAAAAGATTGATTCAACACAATTTGTCTAAAGTGTTACAGTTATCTGTTTATTTGTTTACTTTGTGGATGTTTACTTTTTGGATTTTAATTTAATGTTGCTCAAAAAATAGTGACTGTAAACAGTGACTGTAAAGAATGTGTCCCTGTTATTAAAGACACAAAGAATCAGCACATGTTGAACTGGACTGACTTGGGAAATTATCAATAAACTAAAATAGTACACCATTGGTAAAATGTCTGTTATTGCATCCATACTTGAGAATCAAGAAATATGTATACAAACCAATCCATAACAGTTTCAGCTTATTTCAAATTTGTAATTTCACGTTTTTCTCAAATATGTCAGTAGGATGTTTGGTACCATCACCAACTTCACATCAAGTAGGTTTTACAATTATAATTCAGTAATTTTGTAATCGAGTGATTACCAAATGTACGTGTAAACACTACAGGTAAACTGATGCTGTACTCACCACCACAATCCTATGATATTCGTCGGCAAGATGAGAAAGAATAGAAGACCGACGACAATGCTACTTGAACTACGTACCATCATTCTCCCCTCAGATCCTCCTAGCAACCAAAACCCGGTCAATAAATGCGATAGGGATAGATTGGAGAGGAACAATTAGCCTTTTATCGATACTTGGTGGAATGTTTGAGCAGTTACAGGCGTGTGTAAGGCCTAGCTAGCAAATCACTTGGCCCGGTCAATGATCCTCCGCGCTTCTCTGGAACGGTGATCAATCTATCGGCGGGAACAGGGGAACTGTGAGCGGCGGGCAAGAGAATTCCTCCCCGGCGCAGTCTAGCTCAAGTGCTGACAAGTCTTAACGAACTTCGATGTAGGCCCACGTTTCAATTTTAACTTCAAATTTATATACGAGCAGAACTATAATCCCCAACAAATTGAATATTTCTGGGTGAGAACAATCACAGCTTCACTGTTACTTATAAAGTTTTGATGACGGAACTAACATGTGAATAACTTCGACGTTGGCGTTGTTGCTTGTTCCACTCTCCAGGTAAAAATAGCTTTGTTGGCCAGTGTGCTTGCTCCTTGTTTTATATCAATTTTTTTATTCAGAAAATTATGTTTAGCAGCTTGCAGCTCACAGTGATGCTACTTGGCTTCTTGCTTGCCTCATAGTTATGAAAATGTGAAGGGTGTACACGTGTTGAGTTACTCCATGGTTGTAGAGTGCTTGAAGATTAATCCCTTGGTTCGGCACTGTCCGATCTCAACGAGGCATCGGTGTCATAACTTATCTCCTTTTCTTATAAACTACTTCGAGGATCTTTTACACACACGGCTGAATGTCTCAGTAGCTATATCCAATTGACGTGTTGATTTCTTATGTGAACCGCTTTGAGTAGCCCATTGCGGTACTCAGATGAGCCTCTCCTGTTTTCAACATGATTGTCCCACTGTCTATTATTTGCGACTGTTTCGGCATAAACATGGTTATTTTTTGTGCTATTGGTATGTCGTCTTATTTCATGATATGACTGAGCATCAGATCCTGGCAGCGTCAATCAGCACATTTCAATGTCGAGGAGAGGTGGCCCTTGCTGACCTCACCTACTTCAGTACTCGACTCCGCATGAGACAGTTGCCATGTCTTTATGGAGACTTATATATATATATATATGGGGGTTGTCTATGTGCTGTTGAATTTCCAAAGCGAATCAAAACCCGACGAGATAAATAGTAATACCCTCTTTCTTAAATTTGTTTGAAAGCTCCAGCAGTTTATTTGACTTTCAGGTGTTCAATTGTTAATATTTCTTGAGAACACTGCACAAAATATTAGGCACCGTAGCTCCAAAACCTGACCAAGGCTGAAGAAGTTTAGACTTGGGGCAGAAGGCCGAAGGCCGAAGCTTATTAGACAAACGTTTGAAATCCGTGACCGATGTCAGTGACACTGTACTGTAAAGTGAACTGACTCAAAGACGTGCCGCTACAACCGAATTATACCCATGTGCCATAAAACAGATTAAAAAATTGATTTTTGGGCTGGAACCGTCATATTTCTCTCTCGAAATTTCGTCGTTCAAGACAGCTGTTATTTTGTCTTTCTTTGTGAAATATTTGCAAACTAAAGGGCATTTTACATATTGTGTTTTGCATTTACTGAAGTCCGAGGTTGTATTCGTGTATGGTTTTAAACATTATTTGCTGACATCTTCGGCATTCTAGGTATGCTTTTTTGCACATGCAGAATCCCCCAACGGTCAGACGTCACCGTTTAGACGAACCGCAGTGAATTATCCAATCACCCGCCAGATAGCTGTGCGGAAGCTCAGTTTATTGTGGATGGATAACCCTTGTGAATAAGAGTAAGGGGTAAGGGTAAAAAGATGTTCACATTGTTTGTGTGTGTGTGTAGGAAGTTATATTTATGAGAAGTCCAATTGCCTCTGAGAAAGTATTTGCGTATCAACGCACGAGATTATCAGGGGTTTCGATGACCTGAATTGTGCCGAAAGGCTTGCATGGGGTTCCTAGCAATTTTTTTTATTTTTATTATAACTGACTTTTGGTGAGTGGGTTGTATTATATAAGGGTCCTTCTTGCACCAGGAGAAATAAATAAACGAATTGAATAAACCCCAACACCACACGTTAGCAAAAATATCAAATTAGGAAAATAACTGACCCCAGAAAACTGTCCCCATTTTTACCCTGAAAAGAAGTGTTAGTTTTTCACCCTTAAGGGGGGGTAGGGGGGCCAAAACATTTCTCCAGGCTACTCTTTTTAATTGCCACCTCAAACACCACCCCTGCCCACCCCCGCCCCGCCCCGTTTCACCTTAACAAATTTCTAGCTACGCACCTGCAATCATCCGGTTAATCAGGTCGTACTTCGACATAATCATGGTATAAATTGACAGAATCAAAGAGGCGGCAATTTAGAGTACGGGTCGGAATGTCTAAGTGTCACTCGACACATCATAGCACGAGTCGAAAAATCAGGGTAAAGTTTAATCAGAGTGCAAGTCGAGAGAGTCGTCAAATCAGCCAGCAAAATTCGTCCATAATTTGCCACAGTGACCAATCCGACCTTTTTCAATTTTAAGTTTTCCCGCCCATTAGTACATTCAGGAAGAGACCTACCATTGTATCTAATCCACATGCATATATTCATTATTGTTTTGGCGATAGAGCATGCATTCAAATGACGAATGCTCTACTGGCTATTTTTGTAATTTGGCAAAGTGACCAATACCGCATTGGTCACTATGCCAATTTAATTCGGGATTGGTCACTATGGCAAATTAGGGACGAATTATGGTACGAGTTTGCAAATAGAGGCGACACATCAGGGTATGAGTCGAATAAATAAGTCGAATAAATCAGGGTGTGTGTCGACTACTGATCTCTATACTAACTGGATAGGAGATAGGCGCTGATTGGCCTATAAAAAGTTGAAGTAACCGCCATATTGGTTCCCCAAAAGAGTCAAATGTCATGTTAACATACAGAAAATAACAACAACCGGTTCAGCAACACTCGGCATTGTCGTCGGTCGGGAAGCAGTAAACCTGTCCGGCCGTCACGCATGCGCCTTCTTTCCTGGAGGAACAAAGATGGCGGACAACGAGCTTCAGCCAATTGGTGCGATCTCCTATCTAGTTATAGAGATCAGTGGTGTCGACAAATCAGGGTACGATTCTGCAATTAATCACGGTGTAGGTCGAGTCGACAGATCAGGTAAAAATCAGGATGTGAGTCGGCGCCCCTCAGAGTGAGCTGCAAATCGGGTTAGCCTATGAGTCGTCAACAAAATCAAAGAATTAGAAATGATTTTCAGTTTAAACTTTCGCTGCGAAATATTTGAAAATCAGCTCTTGATCAAAATGACGATCAGAGCATATTGACTGAAACGTCGAGTTGTAACTACCAGTTCTTTTCAGAACTATAATTACTACTCATTTGAAAATTCACATGGTGTTACTTATCCTTTGTCACCATGCAATGCTACAAATATTACTTATCATCATAAAATCATAGCATGACACACGGTTCATACTTCAAGTGAACGTGAAGCGGCGACTGATTCGCACAAGTTCAAATGAGTTAAACTTTTGCCAGGTTTTTAAGTCACGTCTCGCTTCGCATTCGTGTTCACGATGAAGTATGAATTAAGAAACCGTGAGTCGGGGAATCAGGTTTTGAGAAGAAAAAATCAGCAATTCTCACCACAACAAGAGTATCCCTGCACCAAAGACCAGCGGCGTAGCCAGGACTTTTTCAGTGGGGGGGGGGGGGCACGGGGGGGGGCCTTGCTTTTCAGTGGGGAGCCCAGGGGTATGGGTTTTTTCCCTTTTCTTTTTCTTTTCTGTTTTTTGGGGCACTATGAGGATTTTTCGTGGAGGAGGGCACCTGGGGGGACTGGAAATTTGTGGGGGCACGTGCCCCCCAGGCCCCCCCCCCGTGGCTACACCGCTGCCAAAGTCCAAGAGAGATAGATTAACAATCTGGCGTGTTGTAACAAAACACGGGGGAACATTTAGCTCTCCTCCCCCTATTTGTACCCGCTGCCGTACCGTGGTTGTTTTTAGGTGGCCCAGATTTCAACATTTTATGGATAGGCCTGCGTCTGGATAAGCCTGTTATCCGGGGCGTACGGGTGTTTTTCACTGAATGGATATTACCTTTGCAACGAACACTCCACCCACAACTACATTGCAGCTGGCTGGTCAAGAGGTTCAATCAACTGATTTTCTTAAAGATACTTGGCATTAAGGTAGCCAAAAATCTTAAGTGGGACATACATATTAATAACATTGCGAAAAAAAAGCTTTATATTCATTAAAAGGTTTTGTGACTAAGGATCACTATCATCACTGTTGGTTTCATTCGACTAGTCTGAGAATAATTATACAGTCCCAGTTTGGCATCCAGGTCTCACTCTAAAACAACACAGTGCACTGGAACGCATATAGCCTAGGGCCCATAACTAATGATTATCATTTCTTACCATCAAGCTTTTCAATCATGTAAAATCCAAGACCTGAAACAACGTAGTCATGATATTTGCTTTAAATTTGCCAAATCCCTGATGAACTCCAATAATTATATTTCGTGACTGGCTTCCTAAACTATAAGAGGAGGAGGTAATGGCCCTGCTTTACGTAATTCACATTTGTTGACAATCAATCATTTCACATTTGTTGACAATAAAGTGCGCACTCAGAGGCATGCTAAAAGTGCAAACCCTTATATGGTCAAATTGCTAAATGAAAATTGTTATTAATGTAAACTGCTTTCGCCGACGTCATACTGGTGTTTTTCTCCGTTTTATTTTGTTTGTTGGTCAGTACCCCACATATCCCCTCCCACTGCTGATCCCCGCCCCTTCCTAAACCCTTCCCCTCCTTTCTGCCTCCACCCCTTTTAATTGCTGCTTTGAGATTTATTTCCAAACGAGAATTGTATTAAGTTTACCAGTAAATTATCTGTCTACTTAATGGTTTTATTTATTTAAATATTGTTCATTTGTTGCATAGGCCTATCTTATGTTTCGTTTTTATAACGTGTGTTTCATGGCCAGATATTGTTTTTGACTCCCATGGTATCTTCCCTTTCCGTTGCCATTTTACATTTCATCCCCTATATTTTCCTACCCCTACCCCTAACAGTAAATTATCTGTCTTTGAATGTTTGTATTAATTGTTGTACGTTGTTATCTGTCTTTTGAAAGAATGATGTGTTATATAATTTGCTTCAATAATGTTTCATGCCTGGTTATTTTTTTTATTTCAGTCATGCTATCCTCCCTTTCCCTTGACATTTGACCTATCCACCCCTATCTCTACCTACCCCTTCTCCTCAACCCCAACCCTTCTCAACACCCCTCCTTGACATCCCACCCACCCATATCTCTACCTACCCCTCCTCCTCAACCCCAACTCTTCTCAACACCCCTCCTTGACATCCCACCCACCCATATCTCTACCTACCCCTCCTCCTCAACCCCAACCCTTCTCAACACCCCTCCTTGACATCCCACCCTCCCTATCTCTACTTACCCCTCCTCCTCAACCCCAACCCTTTTCAACACCCCTCCTTGACATCCCACCCACCCATATCTCTACCTACCCCTCCTCCTCAACCCAACCCTTCTCAACAGCCCTCCTTGACATCCCACCCTCCCCTATCTCTACCTACCCCTCCTCCTCAATACCAAACCTTCTCAACACCACTCCTTGATATCCCACCCTCCCCTATCTCTACCTACCCCATCCTCCTCAACGCCAACCCTTCTCAACGACCCCTCCTTGACATCCCACCCTCCTCTATCTCTACCTACCCCTCCTCCTCAACCCCAACCCTTCTCAACGACCCCTCCTTGACATCCCACCCTCCCCTATCTCTACCTACCCCATCTTCCTCAACGCCAACCCTTCTCAACGACCCCTCCTTGACATCCCACCCTCCTCTATCTCTACCTACCCCTCCTCCTCAACCCCAACCCTTCTCAACGACCCCTCCTTGACATCCCACCCTCCTCTATCTCTACCTACCCCATCCTCCTCAACCCCAACCCTTCTCAACACCCCTCCTTGACATCCCACCCTTCCCTATCTCTACCTACCCCATCCTCCTCACCCCAACCCTTCTCAACACCCTTTCCTTGACATCCCACCCTCCTCTATCTCTACCTACCCCTACTCCTCAACCCCAACCCTTCTCAACACCCCTCCTTGACATCCCACCCACCCCTATCTCTACATACCCAATCCTCCTCAACCCCAAACCTTCTCAACACCCCTCCTTGACATCCCACCACCCATATCTCTACCTACCCCTCCTCCTCAACCCCAACCCTTCTCAACACCCCTCCTTGACATCCCACCACCCATATCTCTACCTACCCCTCCTCCTCAACCCAACCCTTCTCAACAGCCCTCCTTGACATCCCACCCTCCCCTATCTCTACCTACCCCTCCTCCTCAATACCAAACCTTCTCAACACCACTCCTTGATATCCCACCCTCCCCTATCTAGCGCACCGAACTCAAGTTCTGGTGTTGCCAGCAGCAGGGTGTGGGTTCGAGCCCCGGTCGTGACACTTGTGTCCTTGAGCAAGATACTTAACCATAATTGCTTCGTCCTTCGGATGGGACGTTAAGCCGTAGGTCCCGTGTACTACATTAAGTAATGCACGTAAAAGAACCCAGAACACTTATCGTGGAAGTGTAAGGGGTTTACCCCGGTGTTTCTGGTTCACATTGCAAGCGCCCTTGTTTACAGGTTTCCTCAGGCTTTCGAGCTTACAGTGCTTAAGTGCGCTTTTCTGAGGCATCCCTTGGTTTCATTACCAGAAATGATTAATAATAATAATAATAATAACCCTTCTCAACACCCCTCCTTGGCATCCCATCCTTCCCTATCTCTACCTACCCCTCCTCACCCCAACCCTTCTCATCACCGCTCCTTGAAATCCCACCTTCACCTATCTCTACCTACCCATCCTCCTCAATCCTAACACTTCTCAACACCCCTCCTTGACATCCCACCCACCCATATCTCTACCTACCCCATCCTCCTCAACGCCAACCCTTCTCAACACCTCTCCTTGACATCTCACTCTTCCCTATCTCTACCTACCAATCCTTCTCAACACCCTCCTTGACATCCCTTCCTAAAACTGTCACCTGTCTACTTGTGCAATACACTGTAAGCTTTTTAGAATTCCTGTCATCTGAAAACAGATATTCCAAGTTGGAGTTAATATGAACAATTTGGATGCATTTTCATTATTTTCTCGTTAAAGACATTATGAAATAAGCTGAAACTTTCACAGGTTGTTTCACAGATATTTTACCAAAAGTGTATATACTGGCTTTATAAAGACATTTAATAATTCAAATTTATACAGATTTTGTTTGTAATATCATTAAACATAATGCTGTTCGTTTTGAGAACCCAAATGAACCCATTTTGATGTACACAAAATGACGTTTCTGGTTGTCCAAACGTGATGATAA
Organism: Zoroaster sp. YZ-2022; assembly: GCA_029582265.1. Lineage (NCBI taxonomy): Eukaryota > Metazoa > Echinodermata > Asteroidea > Forcipulatida > Zoroasteridae > Zoroaster > Zoroaster sp. YZ-2022. Next base: position 19,365,084 of record CM055828.1, on the reverse strand, counting down.
CCCTGCTAAAAACTGAGGTGTTAAAAACTACAAGAATGATGTTAATTAAATAAGTAAAGACTGTTTGCGGTGACACCATGTGAACATTCTCAATTGAGTAGTAATTAGTTCTGAAAAGAACTGGGGGTTACAACTCGACGTTTCGATCAGTATGCTCTGATCGTCTTCAGGAAAAACAGTTTCTCGTGAAACAGTTTCTCAGTTCCTCCTGAAGACGATCAGATCAGAGCATACTGATCGAAACGTCTAGTTGTAACTTCCCGTTCTTTTCAGAATTGTGAATTTTCACATGGTGTCACCGCAAACAGTCTTTACTTAATAATAATAATAATAATAATAATAATAATAATAATAATAATAATAATAATAATAATAATAATAATAATAATGTGTGGATTTATATAGCGCACGTATCCACCAACTAAGTGGTGCTCAAGGCGCATTATATTATTATCCCTGCTCATAAGGCTCATAAGGCTCATAAATCATTCCTGAAACCATCTCAGCTACCTGTGGAGTATACAGCTCAATTGCTGCCATTTCTAGCGCATATAGAGCAAACCAACTCTGCCTTCACAGGTACCCATTTAACCCCTGGGTGGAGAGAAGCAATTATGATTAAGTGTCTTGCTCAAGGACACAAGTGTCACGGCCGTGATTCGAACCCACATTATGTTGCTAACACCAGAACTTGAATCCGGTAAGCTAGACCGCTCGGCCACGACATCCCATTTTAAGCATGCAAAGCTACTAATATAACAATGGTGTTCACAGTGTGCAACTCGCCCATAATATAAACACCACGGCAGAATTAAAATGTATCATTAGTGTTATTTTAACACCGCGGCTTTTGCATGGTGGAAACATAACAAAATAGGAAGGCTCGGTGCCGTTCATTATAATGAGTATATATACTCACTGTAATTATTCTTCAATATTGGCCTTTTAATGAAATCGCAATGAATTTGTAACCCCACTGGCAAATGAATGGACCAGTTGTGTTGTACAAGTGTGAAGACAGACGTAGATTGATTGAATATGCAGACGACCAGCTCTTATCCCTGTCACACACCCTTCGCTATATATCTGAAACTCGAGCCCGACCACGATCCTGCAGAAATCATAATAATAATATCAACAACATTTGGAAATTCTGTTTCCAATTTGGAAATGTGTCACCACGTGCGCCTCCTCTGGGACTAAGCGGTTGGGATGTTGTCCACGACTGAAAATCCTTAAGTAGAAGAACAGGCATATTGTGGCTGCACTTATATGCTTCTAAATAAATGTATTTAGTTATAACAAGTTTAAAAGTGATTCCGGACTGATTATAGGCTGTGGGAGGTCCATATGGTATTATCGACTCAGAAGTACCGATTAATGAAAAAAGAAACCCCTAGAAAAAAAGGAAACAAAATTAGATTGAGGAATATCTTTCAGAGGGAATAGGCCTACGTTTCCAAGATCAAATCTTTAACAAATAATAGGGACTTTAATTTGGATTTTATTTCCACAGAAATTAAGATGTAGGCCTGTCGAAAATGAATAAAACATATTATGAAATGTGTGAATTTATAGTTATTGCAAGTGAAAGCTATGAGAACGTTAACTATTTCATCTATATACTGGAAACCAGCCAAGGGTTCTTGGTTCAAGCAGGGTATACTTGGAAGGTCCGTGGGTTACTGTAAAGAAGGTGAAGTTGAGTTTGTTACCATAACCAAAGGGGTGAGGAGGAGGGGAATGTCCCCATGTGTCAGTCAAAATCAGTTTGTGACTTTTTTCTTTTAAATCACCCTTGCTTTTCGTGATTTTACCGACATTTGATCTAAACTGAGATATTTCACGAGATGATTATCAGAAGCCAGATAGGATAGGTTGGTTTAATAGCAATTAAGTGCGCAATGAATTTATAATCGGATCCACCATCAATTAATTGTTAAAGTAGGCCCATTTATTTTATTTTCCTCAGTAGTAATGTTCAAATTTAGAGATAAATGTCACCATTGCCCCTGCCCTATAATGAATATCCTGACAATGCCACTGAATATGGATTGTACTTTTTATGACGTTTAAGTTAAATTTAATTTAGACCATTTTGCCTAACCTGATCCATTTCTACCCCCAAAAGGGCCAAACTCAACGTCAAGGTTAGAGGTAATTTTCCACGCCTTTCACCTCGGAGAGCTGGGTTCGATTCCCGCCCTATCCGACAAGTTGATAAGGTATTTCTGTCACTACCAGGTTAGGGAAAATTTGTAGTAAGCAAGGCCCTTCACCTACCACTCACGACTGAAACCCCTCTCCCAACCCCCAACCCCCATACCGATAACCCAATCACATTTGGGGTTATAGGTTGTTTTGTTTGTTTTGTTTGTTTGTTGGGGTGTTTGTTGGGGTGTTTGTTTGTTTGTTTGTTTAAACTATCTAAATAGGCACAATCGGAATCAGAACATCCTGTACGTGCGTGTGCAGCCTGCGTATTTTTCCTCCAGTACGAATGTGGGTAATTTCAACAAAATTGTCATTTTTATTAACTCTTTAAAACAAAAAGGTTTCAGAAACGGTAATTATTATATTTGTCCACATTCATCCACGGAAACAAAATACGCGTGCGGCCTCCAGCTAAGTTTCGAAATCCTAATGAGGGCGCTGTTACGTGACAACAATATTATTTTAAGACAGCTTTAATATGAAGATCTGAAAATGTTCACAGAAAGCATTTTTTCTATAATAGACAGTAATGTGTATATATTGTAACATTTCAAATGTTTACCTATCAACATAAATCTCCTAGGCCTATATAGGTCTCTCTCTATATATACCGGTATATCACGCACATTCATTAATCCTGCTCAAACGCTTGCAACATTTCATGTTCTCGGTATACCAGGCGACATGCGATACGGAGAGCTTAACGCGGGCAAAGTTCAACCGTTTCTTTCGTCCGGCTAATAAATCCCACTCCAGCACGAGATACTTTTATGGGGAAGCACAAGAACGCGAATTGTCAAGCACGGTTGTGGACTTGACCGTCTTATTAGCGCGATGACACACGCGGAAGATCGATCTCTGATGTGGCGGATGTTATGTAGATGTTTATGAAAGTTGTGTCTGGCTTTCTTGAATAAATAATATTATATCACGAGTGATCTAGTTTCCAGCTGAAGCGCTTCACGATGTGACGCTCCGGCCGTATATACAGAGAGTGCTTTAGATTATGGTCGCAGCTGGTCATTCTTCATATTAGTGATCACCTGATTATAGAATCACCGAAATATTGCCTGAAAGCCAAAAAGTCATGTGATGTTTCTAAAGGTACAAATTATCATGAGAAATCATTCCGTTTAATTTCATGCTCTTAAAAGCCATTATAGATAATCTAAAAAAAAAAAAAACTTATTATATGATCAGAGTTTTACTTACTTGGTGTAAAGCTGATAATGGTATCAATCATCTTTTGAATTATTTCCATCTCAGGAGCTTTTTAGTAAAATCAGTAAATAAATTCCAAAATGAATTTCCGTGTCATGCCCAAAGACATCTTCCCTTTAAAGGGACACTATCGTCACGAGATCAGAGCAGACTTTCAACAGGGCATAGAATCGGCGTCCTAGTTTAAGATGAACATCACAGTGGCTGGACAGTACTGGCTCATTTATGCAGCAGCAACGGTAGCCCAGATCATGTTGTTATAGGCTATAGCCATGTGGGATTATTAGCTTCAGTCACTGAGTAGATCTAACACGAGCACTCCGAATCCATGTCATGACGATATTGTCCCTTATAATTAAATGAAAGGTACAGCATTGGTAATGACCTAATTTCAAAATTACTGAATTATTATCAGGAAGCTATCTTAATGTGAAGCTGATAACGATACCAATCATCGTAAATTTCTTTTCTTTTTTTAAAGGTCGGTCTGAAGTGTTCTTATTTCAGAGAAAACACAAACAAAGCAAAGGGCCTATGCGCATTCTATTAGTAAGACATGTCGCTACCGTCGGTCAAGATCTAACTGTTGTTTTGCTTTCTCATTGACAAAACAAACGTATAATTGCAGGCACTAAAGTTGTCAAAACGACAATTTACTCAGAAATATTATATCCATTTCTTCCTTATTTTGAAGACTAATATCTTGTAGAAGGGTTGTATTTGTAAATTAATTTCTTCTGAGATATTTTCACAAAATACATGACCGAATAATTCCACAGAGTGTCATTATTTGACTGGCTATGAACGGTATCAAGCTGTTTCATCAATTTATTTAATTACTCTATTTCCATGCCCTGGTCAGCTATTATGTTTGGGGCCTATGCGCATTTGCAAAAAGAAGCTGGACAGCAATATGTTTGCTCCATGGGTTCTCTATCAAATAAAATGTAATGTTTTTCTAAAGAATAAGACTCCATATTGAGCAAATAAATGTATGCACACTTTGATTAAAGTAAAGTTTACCCATAGAAGCAATTTTGCCAACTAGCACTCCGATTCCATACCCTATTGATTGTGACGATATTGTCCCTAATAAACAAATTTAATAATAATAATAATAATAATAATAATAATAATAATAATAATAATAATAATAATAATAATAATAATAATAATAATAATAATAATAATAATAATAATAATAATAATAATAATAATAATAATAATAATAATAATTATTATAATAATAATAATAATAATAAGCAAACCAATATTCTTTAAAACCGTGAATGATTTTTTTTTCAGAATGTTCTCATGATGGAGATGACAAGATGAGTTGAAACAGTACGTTGGTTGTTTGCTGTATATCTTGATACAAAAAATTGAAAGTATACCGTACTCGTAGAAGCAGTTTTGCCAACAATTATATGTTTTTGCCCTACACTGACGTAGTCCTATGTATGAAGCCTTATAAACTCAGTCAGTTTATTCCGTTTGCCTTTGGTTGGAATTGAACCCACGACCTCTTCCTTTCTGGTGCAGACGTCTTAACCTCTCGGCCACTGAGCTTGCAAAGTGCATAGCCAGAAAGTTATAAAGGGAAGGCGGAAAATACCCCAGAAAATCCTCGCCTGGAAACCATCACAGAACTTTTTTTATGGGTAAAAATAGGATCAGTCCTCTGTGGGCCCAGTTGTTTTCTTTTTCTTTTTATTTAGATCACGCCAAAGGGGAGGTGGCCGCCCGTTCACAAAATGTATTGGAAAGCATGGTTTTATATTAATTAAGTCACCCAATAGTGGATCATAGGCCTAATTACTTTGAATCCGTGGTTCTAGGTCTATATAGGTCTATATAGGTCTATATAGGTCTATATAGGTCTATATTCGCAGAGTCAGGCAAGCAAACAATAAAGACATCCATAATAAACCCATGGTCTAAATTCTGAAATTGTTGTTATTTGGAGGAAGCTCATCCACCTAAGTACCCCCCCCCCCCACCTTCGGAATACTTAATACCTCATAACAAGATGCATGGCTGAAAAAATCCGTCAAATACCAATATGTTTCGGTGGCATCGTGCGCCCTTGCGAATGGTTTCCTCAATCACGGGGCTTCCAGAGCTGTTACACTGCGGTTCAAATCCTATAGACCCAATTCAGGGGCATGACGCTGCGGCAGCGGCAACGGCTTGGGACCGCCATGTTCCCTACTCGATAGTTGGCTGACCGGGGGACCAGGGTGCTGCCGGTGCCGTCACTCCTCAATGTTTCATCGTGTCGATTCGCCTAGAGTACTGTATTATCTTGAATGCTGCCCTGGTCAGTACTCTTACTAACTTATACTTCTACTTTAGAGATCTGTTGAAGAAAAATCCCTGGTCAAGCGAGGGCCTTGCCCATTTTTGTAACAAACATTATTAAGTTTACTGCTTCATAATCAATTCATTATTTTTGCCCATATCAATTTCGCAATACAGCGAAACAACAGAGGGCGCACTTCGGGCGAACCGATGTCTATAATAAAAACACAGAGGGCGATAAAGCTAAACTGGCAGGAACACACAAAAAAGAGGGATCTCCCTCGATACCTTTTGCTCGTTATTACTAAGTGAAGCTTAGCATTTCAGATTGGGGAGGGGTATGGGGATGTTGATTGCGTCCCTGGTTCCGCGGGTAACTGTAAAAAAAAACTAATCCTGTCGATCTGTAAGGGAACCAGGCGTGACTAAATACGTGGCCAAAGTACGGTACTACGGTACTCACCGTACAATCTACGGTACTCACCGTAGATTTATACAAACTTTTTTTCAGGCGCATCAGAATGGGAAATACAAGACTGCAGAAATGATCAGTTTAGATTGACGCTATGCATAACTACAATAATTGTTTTGTTTTTCAATGAATATATCAAAGACAGTACAATGTAAAATAGTTTGCAATTCATCCATGGTTTATTGTACGCTTATTTCAAATGACTGTACTAATAGCCACTATACTACCATTCGCCTGCCATTCCTCATATCTTACAGACAATAACAATCATCTATTTCATTCTCGGTCAAGTATAGGCCTTTATGATTATCCAGGTGCGGTCATCTTGGTTGTCTTCCACACAAATCCAACGTGGCCCAAACCGGGGTTGGAATAAAGGAAATAGACTGGCCCCCTTGTATGCTTTGAGAATCAGCGCTATAATCGTACTAGTGTTACAGGGGATCTGACCAAGATGGCGTCACAGTGATAAATGGTTATAACCCAAACAGCATGCATGTGTTCATGTACAGTGAATTATGGATTACAATACTTATTCATACAATATCATCCGCAATGTTCGTATTTCGGAACAATTATATACAGACACACTAGTTTATATAAACAACAAGGATTCCCAATACAATTACTTGACGTTAAAGATGCGTACTCCGTGGGTATTCTCTTTTCCCGCTATTCTTGGTTAAATTACGTGCATTGCTCTTTATAAAGAAAGTACATTACTTTCGAATGAGTCATTTCCCCAAAAATAATAGATGACCAGGGCATGGAAATAGAGTAATTAAATAAATTGATGAAACAGCTTGATACCGTTCATAGCCAGTCAAATAATGACACTCTGTGGAATTATTCGGTCATGTATTTTGTGAAAATATCTCAGAAGAAATTAATTTACAAATACAACCCTTCTACAAGATAGTCTTCAAAATAAGGAAGAAGTTGACATAATATTTCTGAGTAAATTGTCATTTTGACAATTTTAGTGCCTGTAATTATACGTTTGTTTTATCAATGAGAAAGCAAAACAACAGTTAGATCTTGACCGAGGGTAGCGATATGTCTTATTAATAGAATACGTATTTCTTACTATACATTATCTAACAATGGTTCCATATTAACAATATTGTACTCAGTTTTAGCAGAGAATGAAAATATTTACAATTTACAAGCTGAAAAAAAGTCAGAATTCGTATACAATGTACAAAAGCAAATGTCTTACAGTCACCGTCCGCTAAATGTTTACAAGATTTTGCATTATAAGTGTTTAGTGCAAAAAAGCTTAGTAAATAATATAGCAGAAACGTTTTCACAGCTATGATGCTCAATATAATGAATTATACAGAGTTGCACATTATTACAGGCGAGATTTACACTCTTGCACAATGACATGACTATTCTTGAATGACTGTATCATGTAACAGCTGTGTTATAATCGAGGCGCCCTCTATTGACATCCTCTGTTATATAGCAGTCACAAATTACATTTGTAGACCTACATTTTTGTACATTTTGCACTTTAGCATCAATCATCCAATATAATTGAAAATAGCATTGAATTTGATTTGGGATTTAATGGCTTAAAATACTATTATAAACTTAAGGAATGCTGACACCTCATCATACTAAGACTATCATTCTGTGAACAAGTGATGTCATGAATGCAAAGCTGAATGGCCCAACTCAATCGACAGAGGGCGCTGATACTGCGTCGCGGTCGCACACTGAACTTGATAAAGTCACCGTGAGCACGTGATGTGACGTGGGCGGAAAAGAAGAATTCATAATGGTTCCACTGTCATAGAAGCCAGTAAAGCCATAAAACGGGAATTATTAGCCATCCATGCCCTTACAACGACAACGCCCTCTTTTGGTGAAGACAAATTTGATTTCAATTAAAGTTTTAACCATTCCCTGGATTATAAGATAATAAATCCACTACATTTTTCACCCACACTCAGTTCATGATTTCTTTTATTTCAACCTGTCCAACTTATTACTCGACAAGAGGCCTTATAATGGCAGTTCGCCTGCCATTGGTGGTAATGTTAGGTCAACTATATGATCGTATACACACAATGATTCGCACGCTAAAACCACTTAAATATTGATAAAGTATCATATAATATATATTTACATATAAAAAGTTTATAGATCATGTCTCATGGTTGAAATATGTCACAATCTGTAGGCCTTTAGATGCGTGTTAATGACAACATTCAATGTACACATTGTGCAACTCTGTGTAACGCGCGTAATTTTCTTTCAAAAGCTGCAGCAGGCCCATATGAATTAAATCATACATGACACATGATTTATTTTTAAAGACAATTTTGTTTACCGAATGAATATAAATATAATTTTCTACCGGCATCGGAAGACGGTCCGTATCGATGTGCATTCTTGGCATTTCACTTTGCAACACCAATGAAAAGTGCAGCTACATCTCTCTTTGATTCTGACCTGTGACCCGTCGTAGTCGCGTCCACAACACATCAGGTCACAGCCGTCTACCCCCAATGACGTATTGTTGCATTCTCGTCCGACCGTGCCCAGAGTTCCCGCCGCTTCGTTCCTCACGCAGAAGTCGGGAGAGTCGTCGAAGTAGACCAGATCATGGGAGCCGGGCGGCTTGTGATTTGAGTTGTACGGCTGGAAGTTGGATTCGGTCCCGCCCTCGGTGCGCTCCCCTCGGTCTCTGCGATCGCCCCGGTCGCCTCGATTAGAGTTGCCCCGGACGCCGTCGTTTCGCAACGCGACTCGCGATGCCCCGTCGAAGCGATCCTTGAGGAATTCTCCGACGGTGCGAAACGTTGGCAGACGCATCCAGCAGGTCTTGATGGTACAGCTACCGGACATGCCGTGGCATTTACACTCCTGACGCATATCTGAAGAAACCGTCTGGAAATAATGAATATAAAAAAAACACGTCAAACATAAGAAAGAATATAATTTTTAAGTAAAGACTGTTTGCGGTGACACCATGTGAAATTCTCAAATTGAGTAGTAATTAGTGCTGAAAAGAACTGGCGGTTACAACTCGACGATTCGATCAGTATGCTCTCATCGTCTTCAGGAGATTATAATTTTTAATATACTTTTTATAATTCTGTTAGGAACATCTCGTGTTGTTGCTGAAAAATGAAAAATTTATAATTTTGATCACTAATAAAATTGGGAACATTGACCTATCGCACAAAGAGGTTGAAACTGTCTTCTGTGATCGGTAAGCGATGGAGGAGCTAAATTGGTGGTGGCACCCCCGCCCCCCCTCTCTCTCTGTGTGTGTCCCCGCTGAATCCGACAATGTTATTTCCCGGACACAATCAAGATTCCCGCAAAATGACTCACACGCCGCGCCGTCAATACATTTTATGAGTCTTTTACGTTCTGGAAGCGCCGGCATTTAATGAACAGAGTGGGTTCTAAATCCCCACTCCGTTGTATCGTGCCGTCTTTATTCGTCTTGGTTTAAGTTTTAATGACCTGGCTAGTTGTAACAAGGGATACTGCTGACATTGTTCGCAACGAGGTAACCAACTTTTGTTTTCGTTTAGGGTCGTACTAAGCACCTTTTTACGATCTGTACAGAAGAGGGCGGTTGAAAGTACGATGAGTGCTCATAATTTGGACGTCGATAAGGACAAGAAAAGACAAAAGGGGAGCAATTACTCAACACAACCGTTCAAAATGCCCTCCTCGGTGTGAATTTGAAAACACAAAATACTGCCTTTTAAGGGAACCGATTTCTTTGACTGTAAATATGTTGTATAATCGTTGAACATCCCCACAGCAAGTGGTTTACGACTTTGGTGTCGCCGAACTGACGGAACTGAGTCAGTGGCGCGTAGTGGTCCAAACAGAGATAGATATTCTCATTGTGGGCTTTCTGTTCACCTGTATTCAGTGCCAGAAGTGGTTTCATAGAAAAGGTGTTTCGGCCGAGACCAAAGAGACAGATGAGCAAGCCATATATGTCATCAATTACATCATTTGTATCCAGCATTCATTTCAAGATTGCTCTTTTTTTTTTTGTATTCATGCGAATTGTAGGAATCCCACGGGAAAACCAATTATATTGAATAAAGGAAATAGTTGAGAGTCAACGGAAGACAGTTGTGTGTTGTGAATCACCAGCCTTAAAATGGCATTCGGGAGATCAGTTTGTCTAACGTGTGTGAAAAGAGTTACAATTACACTCCCGTAATTGTTATCGGAAGGCAAAGTCATTTCAAATACCGCCTGCGTGCTAACACCGATGAAACGGTTAAACCCACGAAAAGATGAGGGTAAAGCAACCATTATGTACATGCAGCCCAAACAAAGACACAGAAAAAGTGCCCATAAAAGACGAACAAAGGGTGATGACTTGTTTAAAATCGGTAATCTTTGTCAAAACAGTTTGCTTAATCTAAACTAAAATGCCCACTGTAGATTAATGGTGGGTCTATATATAGGGCTTAAATAAATGAATGCTTTATAAAAATATGTCTAAATGTCGCGACAACAGAATGCGTGTGGGCTACTGGCCTCTTTAGACATATGAATTGAGACTTCCATATAATAATCAGTTTTATTTAAACAGGGTAGCCTCATCAGTTAAAAAAAACTGCTATCCCTGAAGGCCCTGTATAAAAAGAGTTAACACTTTAACATTGTAAAACCACTAATAACTTGTAATGCTTATGGTTTCAATTCGCTATTTTACTTTTAAAATACTATTGTCTTTGAAGAAAAGAAAACAGTTAGTTAAAAATGTAATATTTCACAAAGTAGGCACAACTGCCAAAATCGTGTTTAAAACCAGTGATTAAGTAAGTGCCTGTATGAATTAAGATGGGAGCCGCCATTAATTCATTTGGGATTAGAGTAGCTGTTAAACCATAATCCTGACAAATATTTTGTGAAATAACGTTCAATTTTAAGTATTCGTTTTCCTTTTAAAAAGGAATTGGCCAATTTTATATAAATACCAAATGAATTGTCGGAACTAGCCTGTAAAAAGTGGGCGATACATTTTTAATCTGAAGCTCAGTTGCTCTCAATAAAATTATCAAAATTTCGTTATAAAGTTAGATTTGTCTTATGCATTTTTTACTCACCAGCCTTCCAACTTCATTGTTGTGTATATTCATCATGAATCGCAAATCTCGCCCCTTCTCGTCTGCGTCCACGAACTTCTGCGAGAATCTGTGCCCAAAGGCGATGTTGTCACTGCAGCCACCCCACTCCCAGTCCTCTTCACTGGGTCGTTGGTACTTGTAGTCGCAGGTACACGTCTCAATGCTGCCCTCACTACACGAACGGGCCACAGAGTGCGTGACGGCGGCACTGGTGATGGCGTAGACGAACGCCGTTTCTCTGCATGCTGTATGCGAAAAAAATAGAATTGAAATGTCATAAACGATTTTCAAATGAAAACAACAAATTATTGTCATTTAACATTTCCTGGAAGAAACAAACATCAACAGCCACGGGGGACCAATTCTGTGCACGCTTGGAAGTGCCCTTACATAAGCCTGTATATACTGACGAAGGTTAATCGAGCGGAACCAGTGAGATAATTTGGGGGTTTTCTGTGCAATGAATGAAAAACTTACTGCAGAGCGTAGAAGTTGGCCTCAGAAAAACTACCGAGAATTTGCGAGAATACAGAGCTTCTGGGCATAATACTGTTCAACGTGTGTCAATACATACAATTTTGAAATGTTTCGTTTTTAAAATTGGACTTTATTATAGCAGGGACAGCGGCTAGACTGGTCAGTGTTTGGTACCCAGTCGTTCACTCTAAAAGTAAACTTAAAGTCGCGCGACTTGCACGCATAGTCGAGGTTACGGTTTTCAAAATCCACGACGTGAAACTGTTGTTTCAATCACTATCAAAAACAAAATATTGTTTTTTCTGTATAAAGACGTTCCTGTATAAAGACATTTATCTGTATAAAGACGTTCTAGTAGCGATTCTACAGGATGTTATATACATAACAGCAAAAGAAACGTCACCCCCTAAATTTTCTTAAGTAATTATATTATTAAACATAATAAATATACAATGTTGTGGGATGGTTGGCTGCCAGGTCAACCAAATTTGCCACATTGTGTTTGTGTTACACTCCATACTCATAATATTCTTCATTAAACAAATTATATTAATTATAAAATGAAAATAATAAATATTTTTAGGGGTGACGTTTCTTTTGCTGTTATGTATATATTAATGTACATGTATATAGAGCTAAACTTTGTTTTACAAAACCTCAAATCATTTAATTTTCACAGCTGATGGTGGATCTTATTCCGATCCCGTCCAAAGCACCAGTCTGCAAGACATTCTGATCAAACCTTCCAATAACCATGGAGGAAGGATGTATTTTCCTTCCTCCATGCAATAACAATCTTGACTGGATTGTCTCTGTGATCCTATTATCCCTTTGTCCTAATCCCAGCGATCATTTATCAAACCTTATCGCCTGGGATAATCAATTGTGGGATAACCCTGGGAATGCCAAACTTACAAAAGCCGGACATTTTCTATTGTTCGCTAATCGCGGAGTTTGTGGCCGACACTCTGGGGAAAAAAATACAAATAGCCAGATTTATTCCATACAACGCACTCTAGAAAGTCAAGTAACAACAAATGTAACCGTTGTGTACCGTGGAGAACATCAATTGAGAAAACACTCCAGTTAAGTGCTAAATACGCTGCTGGACAAGGATATTAGAGGATTCGCGTTAGGTCACTACCGGTCAGCAGTTGAAAAGATCATATCTAAATTCATGATGTTGATGAAACTGTATATGCGAAAATTCTCTGAAGATTCGAATTGATGCTACAAGGTGTGTTCGATGTAGGCTATGTCACTACAACATGGACGTTCCAGCCATCTAGCTGGCAGTCTCTCGATTGTCGATTTGTTCTAGAAACGTTAATCAACACCCATGAAACCCATACATGCCTATAGTCAGGGATCACGCCCCAAGGTAATTGACTAGTTTTCTGTTCTATCTATATGTCACGCTGCATGTTTTTTGTTTGTTTTTTCCTTTTCTTTTTTTTATTCTTGTGTACTTTGTACTAGTGTTTTGTATTTTAAGTCTTGGTTTATATTTATTGTTTATGTTTTGTACTATGTTTAAGGATGCACCGTCTTTGACGTGTGCCACTGATTTGAAAGTGTAACTCCAATAAATTGATTGATTGATTGTTACGATGCCGAACCAGCCGGGGATCACTCAGAGAGGATGTGGCTGCATGGATTGGTTTCGCGGTAACTGACTAGCGCCCCCACAACAAAGATATTGACAATTGGCAGACCACCCCACTCTCAGGCTGTATAGCTCAGTCGGAATAGCCTAGTACAGTATTCTGAAGATCGCAGGTTCGAATCCCACTGCAACCAATGTTTCCTTGGTCACTCCAAAAATAGATTAACGACACCCACTCAGTTTCCTGTGTTGTTTATTTGGTGATTCTAAAAGCAGTTGATTAGAAGAGGGTTTGTTAGATGAAGAACGAATACTCGATAACAGTGAATTTATTTGACTGTACGGACTCGTCATAATAATTCGTGCTATGTTAATCCCATCAAAATAATCCTTCAATAAAAAACAACAAACAATCAGCTTCAATTCGATTCGTAAATATGAGGAAGGGAAAACCCCATTCTGGAGAAAAACACATAATTAGGAAGGGATTGAAAACCAAATCGACATGTCGGCTCAGGAACGTGTTGGATTCAACCCCCGCCCCGTCTCCCCTGGACACACACACACACACACAACGCCAATCTGATTCCCAAAAGACCGATTTTGCAGACAACAATTACAAGTATGGTATTGATAATTTCATAAAATGGACCTGTATGCATGAACCTTTGACTGCAGAAAAATCGTGCAAAATTCGTGCCCGAATGATCATACACACGTTTTCCCCCAAGGGACATATCTAGGTGGAAAATACCACTCCGTAGATTGATGGTTTCTCGTCCAGAAATGTCGCGCCCGGTCTTCGTGCCATATTGGGAAGCCATTTGCTCGATAAGAGTGACGAATTGGGGTCTATTTGGGTTAATGGTTGCGGTGCAAAGTCGACAAAATGAGCGGATTAAGGAAAAATGTTCACCCCTTTTTGTCATAGTGATGTCACTATGTTACCGAACCTACACAATGTTAAACCCATTACCTGCGTCACGTGAACAAAACAAAAACAATGACCGTTTGTTCTGTTTCTTTTGTAAAGCACACTGTCAGCATATTTCGCAATTTACCTATAACAAACAAAATTTGTTTCCCCAAAATTGCAAACAAAACTAAGCAACTGTTTTGTGAAGTTCCGAAGAAGAATAACAACAATTAAAGGGGGACTGTCGTGGATTTAAATCAAACAGTTAAATATGTGATCGTTTTATTCTTTTATATCAGTAAAAGGTCAATACAATTTTTGTTTTGTGTTTTTATTGTTTTTGAGAGTGTTATTTTACCATTGTAAAAATGCCCCCCACTTTTACTAGTTGTTCCCGCCCTGCACGGAGGAGCTGTTCGTGACGTCATGTCGGGAAGAGAAATACGGCGATATTTTGGGTAACTTGGGAACAGATGAAGGCTAACACCGTCTTTGGTGGTGTTGTTGCATCCTGCAGCAACACATCTTCCCGGCATTTTATTAGTTCCGGAAACAAAAATCACGGAAGAAATGAAATCGACGCTACGTGTGTGAAACGTATGTATGTACAGTACATGTACATCATGTACACATCGGATCTTCCCGACCTAACGTCACATATCTTATGCAAAGGAAGCTTCCACCATGGGGCGGGGTTGCCTCCCCCCAAACACTTCAAACATTGTTTTAAAATACTTGTACTCAGAAATCAATGATTAAATAGACACAGGTGGGTCTCAAAACAATATTTTATTACAAAACGCCTCAAGTAAAGGATGTCAGTCCCCCTTTAATGATGCGATTGACATGTTTTTGTATCATTTTCATAATGTTCCATTGTGCTGACTGACAAATTCACTCCACTCCATGTATTCCAAAATAATTCGCAGTGTAAATCATACTCTTTATTTACGCGTCGATAATTACTATAACAGACTTTGATAGGCAGGAGAGACCAATTCGTCATCACTCGGGGTACACTAAACCGAACGATTTGGGAGTCAATGTTATTTGGTATGGCCCAACAAAAGGACTCTGTCATCGATAACTGTCAGTGGAAATTATTTTGTTATACCGCCAAGAGGCCAAAGAACTCGAAACGTTACCTCCTTCATGTTTTCTGCCATGCTCTATTCTCTGTGAGAAGAATGGGAACTTTTCA
This sequence comes from Zoroaster sp. YZ-2022, assembly GCA_029582265.1. Taxonomy (NCBI): domain Eukaryota; kingdom Metazoa; phylum Echinodermata; class Asteroidea; order Forcipulatida; family Zoroasteridae; genus Zoroaster; species Zoroaster sp. YZ-2022. The sequence continues at coordinate 19,349,556 of CM055828.1, read as the reverse complement.
CAATTTGTAATCTCGAAAAACCTAAACGATCACACATACTTAGAAAATCTGTCATAATTTTATCCAGGCTGATACGGCATCTGGTGGTTGACTGGTTGCAGAAAATAGAAGACAAAATATATTGGTGGATTAAAATGTATTCAAATGCCGTATTGCCCTAATTATGCTACCTGTAGCCTGTTCTGTACCTGGTCTGAGCCATTAATTTATCCTATTTATTTTGAACTTTGCATTTATTTATTGACGTCCATATATATTTATTTATAAATGTATTTATTTATTGATTTTACTTCAGAGGCACAAGCCATTACCCGCTGATTTGCCGTCCTGGCTGCACACGAAGGACCGTCTCAATACCACCAGCATGCTGCCTGTCGGCATGCCTTTGTTCCAGTATCATATTTCCCGCTTTCAACGGTTCCCATCAGCCTCACCACCTTAGCTTGTTTTGTGGTTTGAATGGTGGAAAATTTCCTACCAATTTCCCCTCAGCCTAGTTGGGGGTTGTCAGCTCTGTGTGACGGGTAAAATCATGGAAACACGAGAAAAATGTATGCTGGATCTACATGTGGCGAGATTGAGAGATTGCCGCAAGTTAAGAGTCGAGAGGATGTTTGTAACAAAAGAGAACAAATTATTTGTCGATCATATTTCTACGCCAGGTGCAATATTCAACTATTTTTGTATTGTTAAACTGTATATTTGACATACAGTGAACATGGTCAGAGACTGTGATTAAGCCTGTACACAAATTAATCATAATGGACAACATTTCAATTTGTCTCAACTTTGTTTGTGGTCTAGTTTTACTAAAGATTGTATTTTCTTTATTTATCCCAGACATAAATGATATCAATTTGATTTTGAAATTTACGCAATAGACTGAACAGAACACCAGGGAAGAAATAATGTGTAGGCAGAAAACGATTCTGAAAAACCTGCACGTCATTCAAATAAAATATCCACAAACTATCATTTAATTATCAGCCGGCTGTCGTTTCACCGGATAGTATACAGTCCTGTTGGACCAAACATCTTAGCAAGCCCCGAGCCGCGCGGCGGCCTATGCACCTAGCAAAGGCGGCCCCAAGCCGTGAGTTGATTTTCAGCCAGCCTGCCGCCCGCTGTAAGGCGGATCAAGTCACCTTGTATCACGCCGCGTTGATAGTTTTTCTCATCAAGTGCGCCACACCGCCAAAAATGTTACTGTAACATTCTTTTTGGGATGTTTACTAGGCCTCCAATTGTCTCCCTTTCAGACCACCACGCGAGAGAACGTACTCCGCCGAGTGTTGCAACTTACAAGTAGGTGTACGAAGAATGCAAAGCGATTGATTCAATTATACATGCGAGCCGTGTCGTGCGGCGCTTGGGACACCGTGTGTGTACATTATTTTCCCTGTCAACCATGAACCGAAATTCGCTGTGACAGAATTCAGGGCGCTCGGTTCAATGTACATTTTGTAACCATAAACTCCATTTTTATTTAAGTTAAAAAATAAATAGATAAATAAAATTAAATTGGTAGCCCTTTTTACTCAGGCTGATAGATCTTTTCAATTGTTCATGGTGGGTAATATAGACAAACATTTTGACTTTAAAAACACCCATAAATTATGCGTGATGAGTGTATAGGCCTAGGGTAAACCTAAGCATATTCTTCATAAGTTACCGGTAATACTTTAAATTCTGTAGGAGTGATCAACACAAAGCGAAGCTCAAGCAGAGACTTAATGTTCGTTTTACGTGCGAACGCCTGGGTACCAAACACTGACTAGTCTATAGTCTATGGTATATATATATATAGTGATATTTGATATTTGAATCTAATGATCGCTAATGTATATTTTCATATTTTGACTTAAGTCATGAATTTGTTTGCCATGCAGTTTATAAGCCCAGTCTAAATACTATTATTTCAAACTATTAGATCGCCCACTTTTCCCCTGTGCAACGGACGTTCCATATTCTCTCAAAATCTGTCGAATTTGAGGTCAACTTATCAAGAGGAAATTGGTTGACCTCCTTTCCTTACCCGGCCCCCACGAACTCAAACCCAACACCGATGAATCTCGAAGGGATGATATCACATTTTCAGCCAAGTCTTCAAAGGAAGTCGGCAACACATCAGAACATTTCGGTCATGCTAAGACACCATGACCGAAGGTATGTGGGGGAGATCTTTGTCGGTGTGTCATACAAGGGAGGGTAGAAGAAGGGAAACGGCCAAGAGAAAGACAAAACAAGAAATGGATGGATAAGGCATCGCAGTATGGTTGATCGTTACAACCCAAGGAAGAGAATAAGTGAGACAGTCTCCAAAGCAGTTTCCAAACTAGCCAAATTGAACTAACAGGGAGGAACTGAACTGAAATTAACTAAACAACACGTTTTTATGGCAATTTTCCCTTTAATATTACAAGCTTATTTGGTATAGCAAATGCAGTGGCATAGCACGAATTAATACGTGTTTTGTCCAATACTCCAGCTTTCATTGAAAGCACTTTCCGGTGAACGCCTGGGTACCAAACACTCACTAGTCTAGCCACAGACCCTCAGGTCTGTGTCACACACTCACACACTATAATGTTCAATCGTTATAGGCCTACTATTCGCAATATCTTATGATAATGTTATACATCATAATGTTTACCTTTAATTTCACGAAATAAGTTGATAAAGATTCGCCAGTTTAGCCCGGTTATTGGGTAAAACTACATCCTTGATATACGCCACTTTGTCCTTCACAATATGTATATTGTTTTGGAAATCAACAAGACATTCTGAAAGCGTTCCTTACCTGTATTAAGCAGTTTACCAAAGAGACTGTTCGCCCCTTGGACATTTTTCATTGTTGGGCAGTTCCATCGTCTGTCTTTGAACTGGTACTTGCACTCAGAGACGGCAGTCTTGACTGCCTGGGAGATAGCAAGGAGGATCCCTGGGTTTTCTCGGACTATCTTCCGCTGTCGTTTGTTGAGCGGCCCAAGTTGCGGCTCCAAGTATACCTCTGTGCCTTGTGTATCGCTCACCATGTTGGACTTCTGTGGGTATGTGGCAATACTCCTGTATACAAGAAAGAAAATAAAGAAGAGAACTTAATTAATTAAAAAGGGTTTAAAATATATTATTGTTGATGTTGATCACATATACGTGGTGCACATGTTCTTCTCTTGCGGGCTTTATAAGCTACCCCAAATTGCACAATAGTCAGGATTTTTAATGGCTTGTATCCTTGTTAAACAAACATTCGTCAACTGAAAGCACAAAGATTTGTTGGCGTGTTTTCCAAACTTGTTCAACATAGCACGGCGAACACATTTTAGAACTGCCATCAGAAAAAATATAAATATTTCTACAAATTTTAGAAGTGTGCCACGTTAGGGGAAGGGATACCCAATTTCCGGACGCTGTACCTCAATGGTAACGATACATGTTATATAAGCCTTCTATAAACTGCATACATGTACAAGTCTCTCCATTCGCCACATAACCTCCATCTCTTTGACATCCCTCCTCCGCACAGAGATTTTACATCAACAAGATATTGAGCAGTTATCCATTTTAAACATCCCATCCCCCCCCCCCTAAAAAAAAAACCGAACAAACAAACTGTTATCATTAGGCCTAGGCCTAAGTGCATTCATACTTAGTTAAGATCAAGTCAAATGGTTAGAAACCAGCCAGTGAAAAGTTCAGTTTAATTGGTCATCACTTCTCTGATAAAAGTTCGAAATGGTCCATGTAGAATAATCCGCGAATTATTGACCTGCCTCCGATTTTAATTCAGCTTTGACAACATTTAAACGCTAGTAATAGCAATGTAGACAGAAAGAGTTCAAGAGATGTTTGATACCATCATCGTCAAGTTTACCCACAAGAACGTCTCATGTGATTGGGTTTTAAAGAAATTAACAGTGTTTAGTCTGTTTTCATTTTGTGGAGGTCCCAATGTGACCAAAAAGAGGTCACACTGCAAAAGAGGGGGCACAATGTAAAAAAAGGGGGAATCTAAACGTATGTTTTGGCGATAGAAAGAGTGGGGGGTATGACCACCTTCGCCCAACCCCTGGATACGCCACTGTTTTATTAATATCAAATCTAATACCAATAATTTATACACGAGCTCAACACGTCATGATAGACTTTTTAGGTTTAAGACAGTCAATGTACATGATATATGCCAGACACTGTTCCAGATGGGATGGCTCCACGGTGACCTCAGGTGAGGATACTTCGACAAAAACTCTTAAATCACTGATGTAGGTCGAAAATAAAAAAGTCTAGATTTGTCATTAATGTCTGTAGGTGTAATGAAACGATAACAGTGATGCGTCATCAAGGTTTTTTATGTTTCCACTTCAGATATTATAACAAGTGTTAAAAGGAAAGATATTTTTATGCCGATCCGGTTAAAGGGTGACTAGCACCATTATAAGTCGCCTGACAGGAAACTGAACCTATTATTATCTGAAAGCTGACTCGGTTTTAAGATGGTAATGATATCAAAGATCAAGGGAACTTATTCCATCTGTCAATTTCAAGAGCTCAAATCCGAAAAGGATCATCAATGGATGATCGATTTTCACGATAAACTGAAATACAACAAATCTGAATGCATTTCCACTATTTTCACGTTAACCACATCACAAAAAACAAGCTTAAACTTTCAAAGTTTGGTTTCTGTACATATCTCTTGATTATCATAAAGTATGGATGTACTTAAACAAATGTATTTACTAAACAATAGGCTAGGCCTATACTGCATATAGGCTAGGCCTTCTTCATTTAACGGAAACCTATACCATTGGTAATCTAAAATGAATATAGATGATTAAATATTACATGAAAGGTACTTAGTTGATGTATTATCAAACATCCCTTGAAATATATTGATCTGTGGTACTTCAATTTGGTAAAGTTGTCAAATTTGTTGATAATTATTCTTGACTGAATTCAACAATCTTACGGCAGATCCAAATACCCGTTCAGCAGGAGTCCGTAGTTCGTGTTTGCCGGTCGACAAATCTCAAAGCATTTTCACTATTTTCTCGTCGGGACACGATGTAATTGGCTGAAACTTTCGCAGGTCAGTTTTTGTGTGTGTAAGTATCTCCTTCTTTAGAGGAATTATGAATTTAAGGACCCAGAGTAAAATATAAAAACTAAAGTTATAGTGCTTTGCACAGTTGTTCGATTTTCAGAGGTTCGTCTCCGCCATGTTTCGCCAATCTCTGTAGTTGTACCCGCCAAGTTGTACCCGCCAAAGTGAATTTCGATGGGCAAAATGTCTTATACTTCAAACAGTCGTCGCTTCCAGTTTGTTATTTTGTCCCACTGTTATGATTTCATTGGTCTTTTATTAAGCTCATAAATTTGGATTATGTCGCCTTTTTGTCGTAAGTTTAAAGTTAGGAAGCCACAACTTTGAAGTTTCTTGAGAATTGTTGTTAATTGCATGTTTTAATTATTAAACAATTCACTCAATATGAGATATAAGCGATGTCATTTTGCTCAAAAATTCTTCAAGATCGAATATTGTGCAATTATTGTTGACTAAAGTGAGTAATAAAATGCAAAACACAACTGTATAATCCTTCGTTAGCGTCATTCTAATTCCAACGTCATATTTAGGTTTCCTCCCACACAAACCCACGTATGACGTCAAAGAGCGTTACCAAGGAAGGTTCGATGATTCATTGGACAGCAGCAAAATCTTCAAATATTGTTTTGAAAAAAACAAACACCCATTACTGTTAACGTAACAGAAGCCTTTTGACCAAACACCAAATCAAAGGAGTATTTGACCAGTGCTTCACTTGTGTGTAGTTATTTTATGTCATTAAATTGATACCCTAATAATGTGAAATTGATACAGCTGGGCTCTGAAAGGACTTAGACCTGGAGCAAACCGCTACAAAAGACCCGCATGTGTACTCTGGACAATAGATAAAAGGATGCCTGTGGCGAACAACAATTAGCATTAATACACTGCCTACGCGGATTATCACGTTTTAGGGGATTCCCTAGTGTGGTGAAAGAGTTTGTGGGTTTTCTGAATTGCCTTGCTTGGGATCTTTTGTGTCCTTTTTTGTGAAGAGGGAATGTAACTTTTGCCAGGAGAAGGATAGTGGGCAAGTTCATGGAAGCATCATCAGCGAAGGAAATTACCAGTCGTTTTGCCCCCGTAAGAATATTAATAGTCCATAAAACGCAACACATTTGGAGATCATTTTAAGATGTGCACACCACGGCCATTATAGTTTATTGCTCCAAAAGCTTAAACATGGAACAACCGTGCCAAATTATTGTTGTAAAGCAAGGTGAACTCACGTGGATGTGGTATGCAGAAGGAACAAACCGTGTTCCAATTTGCTTCTTTGTTTCCAGCAAATTATACCCAAATTTGCATTGGCAATAACGGACCTTCGGCAATGTGATTGGGGGACTGTCCGCAGTCTGAGCGGCGCATACATCATGCGGCGATGCGCGTTCGGTGAAGAGATTCCCGTCGTTTGGTGGCCCGAGGGGGACAGCAATGGAAAGTGTTGAAAATCAATTAATATCTAGTTTGTCTTGTGTCAGGGGCCGGAACACCTTGGGGGCACTTAACGCCTTGTCAAGGTGTATATTTAAGATTATAGGTACACGTCCGATATATCACTAGAACATGGTAGTATAATGGTATGCCGGTTAGCCTCGACCACTGTCAAGTTCGTGTGGTTTTGTGGAGGGGTTGACTCCCACTCACTGCGAAGGCACCACTTCGGCTAGTGCTTGGTGTCCAGTCTTTCGTTTCACGAAGTACAAATTCCAACTCGTGTTTTATTAGTCTCTTCGCCATAGGCATCCATGTACTTTTTTATATGGTTCTTAAACAACCTTAAATAATAATCAGCAAACTATTTGCGTTTAGGTTTCTTAGTACCAACAATTAACCTCTATTGTGGAATAATCAAACTTGTTTTGTTCATGTTTTTTTTCTTTTTCTATTTTTAATACTATAAAATTCTTCATGGTTATTCCATGGAGGAAGGAAAAAGTTTTCCTTCCTCCATGGTTATTCTCGTATCATAATCTTGCACTATTATGAGTCACTGCCCGACTGAAATTCTAGAGAGTTGTGAAGTGTCAAAGACAAACGTGAATAGGCGCCAAGAAAGAATGCACCGGTCATAAAAATTGCGTCAAATTTATCCCGCCATAAATTTGTTGCGATTTGTAATGTAAACATGGAATAACAAGCAAAGCTGTCCTCTGTCTGACAGCCATTTTAAAACAGATTTTGATTCAAATTCTATACTCTGCTCTCGCCTCAACTTGATTGTTATCCTGAACTTTTATGCTCCCAGTAAAAAAAAACCAATCTTGGTTGAATGGACTCCCAAAAGAAACGTTAGCAAATTTATGGCAAATTTGTCCAACTCCGAGACACTTGTAACTTTTTGATATCCAAATCGTAAATTTAAGTAGAACCTCCGTTATTTACAACTGGACGCAGACGAGAATGGATAGGGTCTGTAAACAACGGACCTTTCCCAAGAATACCACAACTAAAGACTATGTTGCATTATGGTGCTAGCTGACTCACCAAATGCCATTGACCTGAGGGAGCAGTGTTCCAACATAATAAACATGATTTCATAAGAATTCATGCAATTGCTCTAATTTTAGGTGCTGTCCTTGCCGAGAGTACTGATTTTAGTTGATAAAATAAACCATTGCTATCACATTGTTACGTGTAGGCTCTAAGAGTTACAGTATTATTTTTGTTCCAATGCATTTCGTCCCAAGATTGTTTGAATATGTCTCCAAAGCCTTCGTCGACCATTTTAGAGAATAGTTTTGTGAATTAGTCTTTGTAAAGATTATGGGAAATAAATGTGCATTAAATTGATTTGAAAAATATTTTAAGAGAAAATTATAACCCATCCCCAAAACTTTACTGAGGTAGAAACGGATAAATTACGACTTAAATTATGAGAGTGATTTACGCCCAAATAGGTCCTGCTGTCGGTAGCCTAATGCTAGGGGTCAGAGGTGACTTGTTGCGCAGATCGATGGCTGGTGCAGATCTTGTAGACCAATTATCTTGTAAAGTGCACTTTGAGTTGTGTATACCTTTTATACATACACGCTTACCGGTATGTGTTTCGTGTAAATCATTTTTACCACCTCCTGGATGTGGTATTAGAGCCTCAAAAATGTTCTTTGAAAACTTCAGTCAAAGAACAAACTAGCAGAGTTTTTCACATTAAAATGTTTTAATGATAAAATGGGTTAAGGACATTATTTATTTGTTACTTAGAATTGGCCTAAATTAAATCACATTTTAGAATGTGGACATTTCGATAAATCTTTTATGCACTGGAGAAACGGGTTTATCCTATATAGATGAACGATGTGCAGGCTTATGCTTATTGATAAAGCTTAATAGTCATTTAATGATCAAAGTTTACTTTAAAAATTACTCGCTGTATACATTTAATGAGGCACTATCATATAGTTAAATTATCCAGTTGCTGAATATCAACGGCAGGAACTTACGTCGTCATGACAAGCAAAACCTTCATTAGAGAATGATGTAAAGAAAGCATTGCTTTCGTGTAGCAATATTGAGACATTGTAATATTTCTCCCTTGTTTAATGCGTACTAAACACCGCGAAACGGTTCAGCCCCGTGGTAAAAACAACCACACTGTTGCAGCCGCGCAACTCCATCTTGTAGCTGATGGCTTTTTAAACGGGCCCAGGATACCATCGCCTACAATTACGATGTCATCACAGTTAAACACTATCACCTGTGGCAACAGAAGTGAAGCTGTGGAGGACTACAAGAGGACTGCCGGGGGAGGGAGTGCGGTCATGAAAATATTTGACAAGCACCAATACTTAATAATCAAGAGGGGATTAGCCCACTGAGAAAACCTGACCAAAACGTGGTGTTTTTATACGTTTTATATATTTAAGTAAGGTTACAAAATACGAAGAACTTTAAATGATTACAGTTGAAAAAAAAAAACTGTGTTGGTGATGGTATCAAACACCTAGAAATGTGTCTGTCTCAGGACAGGAATGTCGTCTTTCTTAGACGAAAATTCCTCACAAGAATAAAACAAATTCATGCAATATCACTATTTCGTTGTTTTTTTTAAATGTATTTCTTGATTCAAAGAAAGTAAGCAATCTCACTGAAGCAGTTCACTAAAAGTACAGCTTTCCTTCGAATAATGTAGGGCATATTTAAAGTCTCGGCGAGTTGTTATAGTGTGATCAGTCTAAGCGTTACCGCCATTTTTCTCTCCATTCGAAAACAACGAGCCCATGGCCGATTCACAGAGGACATCGACCCTGTATATCCATGGCTGATGTGCAACAAAGAGAATAAAAGCCTTGATGTATGGTATCGATTCAACACGATTGAACTTGTTATATTCGGTTGAAATGACCAGAATAGGAACGGGTTTGCCCACTGAGAAGAAACCCCGTTGTGTAACTGCATAGCACCTCGGTCTCTGGGCCACGGGCCGATGCCACTAGCTCGGAAGAACTTTTTTACCACGTTCTCAGACTGATGTAACGTGACTGCGCCATTCTTGTGATTCGTTTAAGTTGTTTGTGGTGAAGGGGGTGCGAGTGCATTGGTTTAACCGGCTGGTGGTCCTATTCACATGCAATCTGCGCAATGCAGTGGAAGATGAATGACACCACTTCCTAAAAAATCAACGCAGTTACAAAATAATGTTTGCTAGAGACTTGAACGCTGTAACCAACATATCAGATAACACAATTACTATAGGCCTAGCTGTTTACAGAAGTTTTAGTTAAAATTTAACTTAATGACTCATTTCATAAATGAAGATGTTAAAGAACGGGTACTGGTACATCAAGTTGAATAAGTAGATGAATTTACTCACTCTCTTTTTACTGTCGAATTTTTGTTTTTCCAGTTAAAAAGTGACTGTTTTTAAACAATTACTTAAAACACATTTTTTCTGTATGGCATTTTATTGATATTTTTGTGATGTGCTTTTATTGATATTTTTTAATATATTTTTATTGTATTGTACATTTGAAATTGTAAATTTGTAATGCGCATTTGAACATCTCATTATGGAATTTGCGCAATATAAGTTAATAAATTATTAATTATTATTATTATTATTAAGATTGGTTAACAACTGCTTAAAAAATAAATAAATAAATAAAATAAATCTCCAATGCTGGCAATGCGTTGATTTAATTTTAAACTGAATGTTACACTGTTCAAGAGGCATATACTATTTTGATAATTCGACTATCTGTGCAAAACTTAAACCTTGAATATTAATATGTATTCAGTGTGTGCCCTACATTTGTCTTTCCATTTGTAAGCCATAAAACAACCGTCTTCAGCCTCAGCACGCTTTGGGGTTACGAGGGGTTAAGAAGTTAAGACCTGACGGTGTACCACATATTGCCAAACGCCTGACTGGGGAACAATACCCCCAATAAAACCTCGAAAATGGCGTCTTTCAATTTTCCCAATCCGCCGTGAAAATTGGGATTCGCTCACCCGTACACCAATCCCAGATTTCTTCAGACTGGGGGTGATCCCCGTGTGTAGGGACCTATTATATTCGGACACACACCTTCGGTTCTGGGCCTGTCAAAACTAGCGTGCACGTGGAGCGTTAAGTAGCCGTGAAAGGATGCTGAAGTACCCTTCAACTAGTAGTAGCCGATGACAGGCGAAGAAAGATCGACTTGCCATGACACACAAGCTCAGATTATGTAGGCATGTAATGCGTGTGTAAGTATACCACATGTCTAGAAAACACGGTAGCTCAATATGTGTGCCCAAGAATTAACCTATCGATAGCTACTGGGTTATTTACAACATAGAGAAAGGAAGTACTTGCAGTAATGATACATGTACAACCTTATATGTCGCGCTCATTGTACACTTTTATTATCTTGTCAGATATGGGTCAAAACCAGGTCTCACTGCTGTAATAAGGTAATAATGCAGACGAATCGTATAATATGTATCCACTTACTCTACTTATTGTATAATATGGTTTCATCCTGCGAAAAATAGCCTATTCAATGATTGAAATATGTATTTTCAGATATTTTCTAATTAAGTGTTAATCATTCGAAAACAAATTACATAGGGGGTAAACCACATAGGGTATTCAATATTAAAATTCGATTCAAAAGAATTGAATTTTTTAAATCTGAGAAAAAACATAGGCCCTAATACCAATTTAAATCTTAAATGGATCCCCGACCGGATAACTAAAGCCATGTTAGAATGAATAATCTAAATGTAGTTTCAATTTATATAGGTTGTCTCTATATAGTGTGTACTAATACATTTACAGAGTTACACCTTTGTTAATTACCAAAATCATAGTCTAAAAACATACTTGATGTGAGGAGAGACGGCACCTAACATCCACAGAAATGATTCCGTCGGACATGCAGTCATTTGGGAGAAAAACTTGAAATTTATTACAAATTTGAAATGGATCACAGCCATCTATTTTCCACATTTGAATGAATGAGAAACAATCTGAATGCATTTTCGCTATTTTCTCGTTAGCGACGAAATGAGGAGTGCAACTTTAACAGTTTTTATTCAGTTCTGCTGATTGTTATACACAGAAAGATGCATTTCACAGACATTTTACCCAAAGGTGTGTGTACACTACCTTTAAAGTCCAAATCAAAGTAAAACAGGACGCTATTACGACTGGTATTTCTCAAGAATCCTTCCTCGGTGTCGATTAGTTTCAAGAGTTTCAAGTTATCGCGTGGTTAATGGGATGATTGAGTATAGGTTTCTGATGTTGGGCCAATCATGGCAGAAATAAAACAGATGAGCCATGAACTACCAAACCACGATTACCAAGCCGCCAGACAATTCTCCGGGAAATTAAACTTAGCACCTCCTAATCAGTTTTCAAACAAAACTTAAGTCAGTCTCAATTACATTTTGAAATTACCCTTTACCCTACAAAACTGGGTTGTCCTTAGACACCACTGGGGTTAATTTAGGGAAGATCTTGGTGCTTAGATTGATAAAATACAAACACCCACCGATTTATGAACAGCTCCGGTCAAATGTGTAACATCCAAGTTTTAGCAGGGTATAATCAACGGTAATATGATTATTAAACGTGGATTAATTTTTCTAATGAAATCATTTTTTTTAAGACCACGTGTAAAACACGGGCATCGCTGAGAATAGGCGGGATACAGCCATACCTAAACCAAATGCTACCAAACACAAGATATCAAACTACAGATGATAACTTTGTGACTTTTGTACGCCAACGGAATCGCTTCGACTCACAGAAGGTTGACAAGAGGTCCACTCGATATGGGTAAAAGCTTCAGAAAATGTGCATGTACTTACCACCACTTGCCGCTCGATGCTGCCGTAGTTTCCTTGGCCAGGAGACTGGCCATAGGGAGAACGAAGAACGCGACAAGCCATTCTAGTTTCATGATGATGGGCAAATAATAAGACGCTGTTAACCTGGATACTCAGAAGATCAACGAGCTTGGTTTATCCCTCGAGAGGTTGGGTTCCCGGTGCTCCCGTTTTCTCTAAACCGGTTTTTAACGATCAAGTTCAAGGACTTAAGCGGAAATATTATGCAGCAACCAAGTGTCTGTGTCTCAATAGTGATCACTCTTTGAGTTTGAACTCGCTAGTACAGTGACTGGGGAGACGGTGGACTGGCAATATACTTTGTGGTAGGATGAAACTTTCAAGTCTGGACCAATTGATGAATAATAGGAACCATCTTAACAATGGAGATACGGCCGGGTAGAGAAGCCAACCGTTAAAATGATACCGACTCCGGGAAAAAACAATAGCGCGCGGTGGGTCTGTTCCTTTTGATCGGCACCGCTGCGCCTCTTTGATAGCACGTAGGTTGCTTTGAAGTCTTTTCACTGAGTAACGGCGAGATCAAGATGCGTGGACGGTAGCAGTCAAAGAGGCGGGTTTCTGAAGGTGCTTGTTGGCAAAGAATGAGCCGGCTCGCCGCTTTGTCACGGTCGTGGTCACAAGCCTTACAAGGCCCTCCTCCCGGGCGGTAACTGGACGTGATGCCCTCAGTGGTCCATGTACGTGCCCGTGATGCTGATACTCTGCAATGACCCTGTCGGCTTGTTAGCTTGACACGGATTTTGAGTCGCGACAAATTAGCAATAATGAGCACCAAGGATTTGATACTTGCTTGTAATTAAGCTGATATTATCCGTCTCTTTTGATGAGTTTTTCACCCCAGACTTATTAAGAACTATTTCTCTATCACATCTCATAGTCAATGTTTTATGCTCGTCTTTTCACCAAGGGGAAGAAAAAAACGAAGTTTAGCAGTGCATCTTGGGTAAATCTTGGCTTGTTACTCGGCCAATCGCATGAGCCTGTTATTTATTAAGTTGGAAGTTCAGACATCCCCGTGACACCTTCCCTCGTTGGCCCAATGGGAGATGGGTATTTACGGCTGGCGATTGCATAATCGTAAGCCTGCGTTTTGATGGGTTTATGATGACGTTTGACCATGTCACAACAGGTACGTCAGCTGCACCGGTAAATAACGCTAGTGAAGTGTGACAGGCAATAGATCTATTTGTATAGTTTGAAGGTACCCGCCATGGTGGGCCCAGTTTGGTGTATGACTTATTGCACCCCGTCACAAGGTTTACCCTATAGGCTACCCGTAGACATTGTGAGAGGCATAGGCCTATGTGCCTATTCAGTGTGTTCATTTCGTCGTCTCACCGGAAATATTGTTCTTAATCGGTATGCATCTAGGCAAAATTGCTAAATTAGAAACTAAAAACTTTCTTAATGTGAAGTTGATGAGGGTACCAAACAGCACGAGAAGTTATTCCGTCAGACATGCCGTCATTAAATATAAAAGAGCAATGTGGGCCCGTGATCTTGTTTCCATACTTAGGCCTACAATGACAACAAATAAATCTAAATACATTTTCACTATTTTCCCTTTTAACGATACGATGAATTAAAGAAACTAAAGCTTTCACAAGTTGGTTTCTGTACATTTCTCTTGATTCGTATGAAGTATGGATGCACCATGGAGGAAGGATGTGTTCCTTCCTCCATGGATGCACTTACAGACGTTTTACCAATGGTTTACAATCCTTCTAAAAGAGAAGGATATCTAATTAAACTTGGAGATATTTTTCACGGAATAATTCACTAAAACCATGTTAAACTATCCATAGGTTTCTTTATTTGACCAGCGATACATTTATTAAGCTGCATTATAAATTCATTTATTCACTCGGGGATGCTTTATTGTAGTTGTACCGGTACACAATGCTGTCCCGGTCATTTATGTGTTAATAATTTATAACTTGCATAATTGGGGGTGCTAAAAAACATAGTAGTGTCAACTTTACTCCTCCCATTTTGTGCGAGTTGTCCAAAATGAACACCAAGGTGTATTCTTAAAAAAAAAAAACCCAGTGTTTTGTAGTGTACTAAATTAACTGACTTCCTTTCTTCTAGGAAAACACCAATTTACAATTAACATTGACCAAAAACGATGGAAAAATAAGGATTAGTTTAACTTATCAGGATTAGTCCACTAAAGTGCACCAGTGCAAAAACTGGGGTGTCTAAAAACCACACCAGTTGTGTACATAGTGGGCAACTCGCCAAATATGAACACAATGACAGAATAAAGTTGACACCCCGGTATTCCTAAACACCCCCAGCTTTGAGTTAACTTTGATTAACGATAGAGAATAAAACGCAACATTCGATACGATTAAGCAGAGAAATCGTAAGATATTAACCCTAACTTCGAAGAAATCCTCAGTATATTTCCACTTGAGTATTTTTGCTAAAGCATGAACCACAGCAACCACTTGGTAGCGAATGGAACTAAGTGATGTTGACACTTTCTTCCGTTGCCAGTGGCAACAGTTCGCTGTCAAACGGTGCTAACAATAGAAGTGAAACTGCAATTGTTGCGGGAAAACAATTTAAGTAACTATATAGGGTCTAATTAAACTTGAACGGGTCAAAGGTACGACGACTCACCTAAGGGGGTGGTCAAGCGGGGTTTGAGTCCTCTCGAATAATTGGTTTAGAGCATTAATATATACATTAATGTACCTCAGAGGCCTCTATATATGCGCAGTTAATTTTGGAACATATCTATGTTTAATAGAAGGAACAACATTAGTAATCACCTGATAACACAATTACTTAATTAAATGTTTTCAGAGAAAACGGGAAAACATGCACTTCTAAAAATGTTTACAGACGGTGTTTTCTCTAAGCATTTTTTTCACACTTTTCTCATGACTTTGAGTTAAAAACTTGGTTATTTATTATTGATTCATAGAAAGTAAACATATGCCTACTTGTACAAGCAGTTTTGTCAACATATACCACTGGTTTTTTTTTTCGCTTTAAATATCAGAGGACGTGTGTATCATCACAGGAAGATAGTTATGGGGAAACTGAGGAACGAGCCCCCATGATGGATTGTGGGGGAGGGAGGTGGGATCATGAGGACATCATTGGTAATAACCCGAAGAAAAAAAACTGATCTAATTTTTATCTAAAAAGCTTACTATGTTTTCAGATGGTTATGGTACTAGACATCCTGAGAAGTTCGACAACGTCTGACCTGTTGTCATTTTCGAGAAAATGTATATAGAAACTTTGAAATGGATCATAAGCTTTTAAATGTTGATTTTCTTCACGTGCATATCTCTTAATGAGTCTTATACAGGCTAGGCCTGTACAGTGGCGTAGTGGGGCAGGGAAAGCCGCTCCCATGCGCTTGTTGGCAAAATACGGTAGTGTCTGTCGGTAAATTCACGAATTTGTTGGTATTTCTGAACTTCTGAACGTCGGGAATTCAATCTGTATCGTGACATAATTTGTAGGTTCATTTGATTTATGTGTCGGTAAATGTACCTCCGATAAAAATCTGGCCACGCCACTGCTAAAATGCAGCATGGTCTTCAATTTAAAGGATACTAATGGTCAAATGTCTGTAATGAATCCAAGATATATGTATAGAAACCAACGTGTAAACGTTTCAGTTTATTATTGGCTATAATAATAATAATAATGTGTGGACTTATATAGCGCACGTATCCACCAACTGAGTGGTGTTCAAGGCGCATTATATTATTACCTCTGCTCATAAGGCTCATAAATCATTCCTGAAACCATCTCAGCTCCCTGGGGAGTATACAGCTCAATTGCTGCCATTACAGCGCATATAGGGCTAATCAACCAACTCTGCCCTCACAGGTACCCATTTAACCCCTGGGTGGAGAGAAGCAATTATGGTTAAGTGTCTTGCTCAAGGACACAAGTGTCACGGCCGGGATTCGAACCCACATTCTGCTGCTAACACCAGAACTTGAGTCCGGTAAGCTAGACCGCTCGGCCACGACACTCCACATGTCTATGTCATGCAGAAAACAATGAAAATACATTATTGGTATTCATTCTAATTTGTAAATGGATCACTGGCCGGACATTTGATGTTTTCCTTGTTTTTCCGAAATAAAGAATATGTCAAGTAACATTGTAGATTTGCATGGTGAAAAGGATAAGTAAAAACTGTTACAACTCGACGAGGAGATGACGCAGGAGTAGACTTCAGGAGAAGACGCAGACGAGCATACTGATCGAAACGTCGAGTTGTAACCACCAGTTCTTGTCAGAACTGATTTCTACTCAAAAGAAAAATTTTCCCATGGTGTCACCGCAAACAGTCTTTACTTAAAGAATGTGTCAGACGGAATAACGTCCCAGGATGAGGATGTTTGGTACCATTACCGTCTTAAAACCAAGTCAGCGTTTAGATACTAAATGTCTCGGTTTTTTTCTGCAGTGTGCAGCCCCAACCCGGAAAAGGAGCTGACGTAGAAACTGGGCTAGATAGAATCTGTTCCGGGTCAGTTTGGCCATCGATCTGGCACGTGATATGTGTACAACAAGGTTTCTTCTTATCATTGCGTATCTATTATTGTGTTTTTTCTACGTTACTGTGAGATCCACACCTATCATGGAGGATTAGGTGACCCAGACAAGAAAATCAGAATGATCCCCGAGAACCTTTTGTGACTGATTAATGAGCGGATTAGTCAGATTGATAGTTGTTTACATAAAGCAATTGGTTGCGTAAGTACACAAAGTAAGTGCACAAAGTAAATCTTCGCTGTCTTTATATATGTCTCTCAAACAAGTACCGGCTCTTGAACAATATCTTATCGATAGTACGAACTTCTCCGCCGCAATGACTAAATTAAGGGCTCGTACTAACACTTTACAACTCGAGAGATATACCCGCTCCTGGTCACCAAATAATGACGGGTTGTGCAAACTGTGTAAGAGTAATGTAGATGAAGATATTGGCCATTTCATGTTTTATTGTACAGCATTGAATCACATTCGTATTAAGGAATTCATAGCCCTTGAAAATAATCTTTTTGGTAACAATATGGATTTGTTTTGGGAAATATTTATTTCAGGCAATATCGACTTAAAACTATACATGATGCTGGGTAACATGTATGAATTCGATAACACACTTGGAAACATTCTTGATACATCATGTAAGAATCTTTTGACCAACCTTTGGGATGAGCGTAAGATGTTGTTGAATGCTATAAATTGACACTTAATCATAATTGCTTCTCTCCACCCAGGGGTTAAATGGGTACCTGTGAAGGCAGAGTTGGTTTGCTCTATATGCGCTAGAAATGGCAGCAATTGAGCTGTATACTCCCCAGGGAGCTGAGATGGTTTCAGGAATGATTTATGAGCCTTATGAGCCTTATGAGCAGGGATAATAATATAATGCGCCTTGAGCACCACTTAGTTGGTGGATACGTGCGCTATATAAATCCACACAGTATTATTATTATCATGTAAGAATCTTTTGACCAACCTTTGGGATGAGCGTAAGATGTTGTTGAATGCTATAAATTGATGAATTAATTGACAAGTTTTCTGTTCTATCTATATGTCACGCTGCATGTTTTTTTTTCCTTTTCTTTCTTTTTTATTCTTGTGTACTTTGTACTACTACTAGTGTTTTGTATTTTAAGTCTTAGTTTATATTTATTGTTTATGTTTTGTACTATGTTTAAGGATGCACCGTCTGACGTGTGCCACTGATTTGAAAGTGTAACTCCAATAAATTGATTGATTGATTGATTGAATTGGTTGCGTTGATTGGGGTCAGTGAATTGATTCGCCCACATATCAGTGATTTGCCCTGACAAGCCAGTAGGCAGAACAGTGATACACCAACGCAACCCGAATTTCCCCTAAAAGAGAGGACTCACACATTTTCATCACAAAGTATGTCCCCAACCAAAAACCCAACATAGCCCCACCCCCGCTGTTTAAATAACAATGAAATAAAGGCACAAAATATTGCTCACCACAATTGTTAACTTACATTGATTGAGCTGAAGCTTACTTGCAGGATTAACGTTCATTTATTCAATGTTCTTTTCTTGGAATGAACAACAAAAAATTAGAGTAGTATTTGAACTAGCGAGATTACCGTACCGGCGCTTTACCAACTGACCTCAAAAC
Organism: Zoroaster sp. YZ-2022; assembly: GCA_029582265.1. Classification (NCBI taxonomy): domain Eukaryota; kingdom Metazoa; phylum Echinodermata; class Asteroidea; order Forcipulatida; family Zoroasteridae; genus Zoroaster; species Zoroaster sp. YZ-2022. Next base: position 19,330,949 of record CM055828.1, on the reverse strand, counting down.
GCGATGTTCTTACAATGTTGCATTTTTTAAGATTTCAATTCTTTATAGTATAGATGTATAAAACTGTTGTAGATTTTCTGTAGAGTATTAAAATAAGGCCAAGTAAAAAAATAAACATGTTTAGCGTCCCCGCCCGCTTCCTTTTTAGAGGCCGCCTCCTTTTATTTTATTTTTATTATTTTTTTTTTAACGAAAACTTGAAAGGATACATTTTAACGATCTCAGAGGCTAAAGTGACATCATATGGTGCAATTGCGCAGAAGAGATGTTCGGTTCTGCATAGTGGCATTATTTTGGTCTCATTTTCTGTTGCATCTTGCCCATAAGAAGCCAATATGTCATTTCCTGAGTCTAAGTGGCGGCCATTTTGAAAAAAGCTGGCAGCCATCTTGAAAAATAGCCCGGCCGGTTGTCTTTAAAAATGTGTCGGGCGGCCATTTAAAAAAAAATAAAAAATAAAAAAGGCCCTCCTCCTTCCTTTTTTCAAAAAGGCAGGACGCTAAACATGTTTATTTTTTTATTTGGCCTAAAGCACTGTCTTATGAATTCCTTAAAACCAGTATATACTTCTTAATCTTTAGTTATGGCGTGCATTCTTGACATTTAATCCAAAACAGAGATATCTCTATTAATAATAGAGATATCTCTATTGTTAATAGAGATATCTCTATTAATAATAGAGATATCTCTATTATTAATAGAGATATCTCTATTAACAATAGAGATATCTCTATTAATGGATTAAATGTTAAGAATGTACGCCATATTATGTAGCCATTATTTATCGGTATATAAGTCCACACATTATTATTATTATTATTATTATTATTATTATTATTATTATTATTATTATTATTATTATTATTATTATTATTATTATTATTATTATTATTATTATTATTATTATTATTGGCAATGAAAGTATCACCATACAGTCATAGATTAATTGATTCACTTAAAGGGGCAGTATCGTCACGTTCAGAGCAGACTTTCGACAGGGCATGGAATCAATGTCCTACACTCTTAAAACTAAAGTGTTAATTCAACATTTTAAAGAGTTTGGTCAGTGACAACTCTTGATAACATCGATAAAGTTAGACATAGCTTGACTCCGTGACTTAGGCCAAGTAAAAAAAAATACCCAGTTAATCGTCCTGGTTTTTTCAAAAAGAGGAGGATGAGGGCCTTTTTATTTTTTATTTTTTATTTTTTTCCAAGATGGCCGCCAAGCATTTAAATTCAAAATGGCCACCAATTTTTCAGTTTGAAATCACTGCCAACTTTTTTTTATAGCTATCGAAGTAGTTGAGTAAAAATATTCATGTTAAACAATGTTTGATGTATTTTGTTAAACCCAAGTAAAAATACATGAAAAATTTACTCTTTTTGTGGACAAGTATAAAAAATAAAAAAAATAAAAAAAGGATGCGGCCTCAAAAAAGGATGCGGGCGGGGACGATCAACTGGTATTTTTTTACTTGGCCTTAACGGTTATTTACTTCATCTTAAATAGGAAAAGGTCAACAAAATAATGCACTTTTCATTTGACTTTATTTTAACCTAGGCCACTTCATGATAATATCCGATTACTGTCTCAGGCCTATTGTACAGCAAGAAGTCGTCAATACTAGCCTCCATAAGATGTTTGATAAGATGGTTTACCATAAGCCAACCAAAGGGATCTGATAGTGGATGGGGTACCGTAGATGGCAACGGGGGGGGGGGCGTAGGCTACATGGCAAAGTAGGGGCAACATAAGAAGTAATAATAAGAAACATTTATATTTTGCTGGTATCCGCCAAGTTTGACGCTCATGGCACATTAAAATTACAACTCCTGTCATGGAGACAAAGTTATCATCCTTGGAAAAAACATCTCAGCCCCCTGAGAAGTATGCAGAAGTATGTCAATTTTAATGACTCTCTTAATTGTTGCTATTCCGTTCTCACGGCTGGCGTAGGGGTGTACCGGGTGGATACAGGGGGATTATTTAAGAAAACAAATCCATTTTGATCGCGGGTCTACCCCGGGGCCTTTACTAAACCCACACTTGTTAGACCTTACCTGGTACTTCTTAATCTCTTTATTCATCACCTACTCAACTATTTGTCACATTATTGTTACCTCTTTTCATGTGCTAGAGGACAATTGTCTTACCTGGCGGATTATCCCTATCAGGGCGACTCAACCACTTCAGAGTTGGCTGTGAGTTATGTCCAATTCCAGCTTAAACTGGCGTCCCCAGACTATATAAGATTGTACCGACCAAAAACCAAAGTACCGAGAATTGGCGAGAACTTCTGTGCACAAGCTTTACAAGTTTCAACGGGAGTACACACCATTGGATGGTCCAGCTGATTGATCCAGGGGCGCCGTGATGCTTGTAATTTACCCATAGTTTTTGTTGGTTTTGCCCCTTCTTTGCAGTGTGCCCCCCTTTTTGCTATGCCCCGCCCCTTTCGAGACCATGGATCTGCCCATAGTGTACGCAGTTGGTAAATTGCCTATAAAGGCTAAATATCCATGTAAGAGTGAAGAGAAATGTGTTAAAATCTACCTGTGAAAGTTCCAGCTTATTTCATTGTGTGGTGTACGAAAAGAAAAACGAAAATGTATTCAGCTTTGTTTAAATGTGGACAAATTATCACGCTGAGTGATTTCAAATGTGTAATACATTTAACGTTTTCTCAAAAAAAAAACCAGCATGTCTGACGGAATGGTTTCAAAGGATGTTTGGTACTATCACCAACTTCACATCAAGTGAGGTCTTAGGTTATAATTGAATAATTTTGGAATCGGGCGTTATGGTGAGGGGGCGTTATGGTGAGGGGTGTTATGGCGATGGGGCGTTATGGCGATGGGGCGTTATGGTGAGGGGCTTATAGCAATGGGACGTAACAACTGGATGCATTACCAGCAGCTGCGATTTCTGAGTGACGATTGGGGTGGACGCGTTGGGGGGCGGGGGGTAGTGAAAGGGGCATGTAATCGCGTTCTGAACTTGCCGAATCGACTAGCATTCGATCGAACCTGACCTAACTCCTGACTTAACCATCCCCCATGACTACACCCAGACTCCCCCCCCCCCCCCATGATACTTGGGTGATTTTAACGCTAAAATATTCTTGAATTTCTCAATTTGTATTAACCTCATTTTTATTTATTCGGCATAAAAAGCACAACAAAAAAGTACATTACCAGTGGTACATGCCAGGGCATTATGATATGTATACTAACAGAAATATTACCCGAGTACGAGCGAGTACGAGTAGCCATACTACAATTCTGCTTGCGTGCTAAAGCCGCTGAATCGTATAGCATTCAATCGAACTTGGCCTTCGCTTTTAATTAAAGGCAATTGTATTCGATTCAGCGGTTTCAGCATTCGATTTGAAGGTAATTATCATTCCAAAATATATTCATATTAGATTTTGAGTATAATGGATTGATATTATTTGAACCTCAAGAATAATTTAGTGTGCAAACAATATGATGCCGTGTGCATTACACAGCTCTGAATGAGAGTGTATATGCACCCTCATTCAGAGCTGCGTAATACAACATGGCATAATTATATCATTAATTTATTGTGCAGAGGGTGTGTGCCATGGTCGAGCGGTTTAGTGCATCGGATTTGTGTTCTGATGGCTGAGTCGTCAGAGTGTGTGGGTTCGAAGCCTTGCCGCGACCATGGTGCTTGTGTCCTTGAGCAAGACGCTTTACCATAATTCGGCTGCGAGGGCCGAATTGAACCCAGCCACTGGGGAAGTACAAGCCAGTGTATGCTTAACGCCGCCGGTCTCAAGCCCGGATAAATGGGAGGGTTGCGTCAGGAAGGGCATCCGGCGTAAAACCTATGCCAAATCAAATGTGCGGATCATGATCCGCTGTGGCTACTCTAACGGGAGCAGCCGAAAGAGGACAACAGTTTATGAATAATGCCCTACAATTAATTTGTAAAATATACATTTTGAGGGCAATGCGATTGAGTATTTATGGAAATAATGCCCAACACTAGATAACTGACATTGGCGGATCCGGAAAGTGGTGGGGATATGTGCCCTTTTTCTCGCCATTAAATTTACCAAACTGTTTTTAGTACCCCCCCCCTTTCAGCAGTGTGCCTTTGCCTTTGTTCGCCCCACCCACTTTTCAAGGCATTGGATCCACGCCTGAATATTGGCTTCCCGTTTTGAGTATTTTTGGACAAACGAACCCGTGAAAAAGTGGTCCAATAAATATTGTCAAAAGGAGTTTTGTTTTGTATTTTTCTTTTTAATCGTAGGAAATTAGCATTCGTGTGTTGGTCGGTTTTCTTCCAAAGGGATCAGCGGCATAGCCAGAACATTTTCAGTGGGGGGGGGGGCACAGGGGAGCATTGCTTTTCAGTAGGGGGGCACAGGGGGTATGGGTTTTTTCCCTTTTCTGTTTCTTTTCTTTTTTGGGGCACTAGCGGGATTTTTCGTGGGGGGCACCTGGGGGGAACTGGAAATTTGTGGCGGGGCACGTGCCCCCCCCCCCCCCGTAGCTACTCCGCTGGAAAAGATAATAATCCGCGAGCCTACAGTCTTGCCACGTTGTTGTATTAACACAGATTGGTTAGAGACAGCATGTATGAGAGTTCACATGAAGTGCATCCATGAAGATTTGCCTGCCATAGAATATGTATAGCGCCCTCCACTGACAAGGAGTTGTTAACAATGTTAACCAAAATACATAGTGTTCCGCATCATGCAACAATCGTTTAAGTCACTGATAGCTCATTTGGCAGAGCGATAGATTTTGAAGCGCGATGTCCGAGCAGGGGCGGTTTAAAAAAATCAAATGTTTAAAATTCCCCCATCCAAAATCGCTCAACTGGGGAAAGGTTGAAGGAAGTGATTTTTAAAGTTGGGGGAGGGGGTTTAAACCAGCGAGCGAAGCGTTGTGGGCCGAAGCCCGCTAAAGAGTCCTGGGAAATGTTTACACCCGGGAAGCTCTGTGTTAAGGATTAATTTGGATTTGAACAATTATTATTATGAAGAAAATTTTGAGAAATGTTAAACCATATTGGGAAATTTCGAAAAAGGTTAAAAAGATTTTCAAAATTTGAACCAGCTTTTGAGATTGTTGAATTCCCATGACCTATAGGGAAAGGCTTCCCATGGTTTACCATTGGGGAGTAACTGAAGAACCCCCCACTCCCTCCCCCGCCTCCCCTTTGGTATTGACTTGCCACCTGCCAACCCAACATTGTTCCTGATTTAAGGACATGAGCTTAATGAAAAAGTAATACACGTTAAAGACTGTACAGTTTCATTCTCTTGAGGGCGCACTGCATTATACAGCGTTTCAATTTCGCGCTAAGGTCCCATACTTTTTTATTTTCAAGAACTCTCTTTGGAAACCGTATTTAAAGGAACGGTATTGTCACGATCAACAGAGCATGGAATCGGAATGCTAGTTTTAGATTAACTCAGTGACTACCATAACACCCCACATGATAAGGTCACATTACCGTTGCTACTGCATAAATGAGCCAGTAATTTTCAGTCACTGTGTCAATCATAAACTAGGACATCGATTCCATGCCCTGTCGAAAGTCTGCTCTGATCGTGACAATACTGCCCCTTTAACTTCTGGTGTCAATGCAAGTTATTAAGCTTTATACCTACCGTATAGCTAAGAACTGAAAACCTACAAACCTTCCAAAGAACTACTTTTGAGAGGGAATCAAAACGGTTTCCGCAAAGATTGCCCTACAACTGTGGAGTGTCGTGGCCGAGCGGTCCAGCTTACCGGACTCAAGTTCTGGTGTTAGCAGCAAAATGTGGGTTCGAATCCCGGCCGTGACACTTGTGTCCTTGAGCAAGACACTTAACCATAATTGCTTCTCTCCACCCAGGGGTTAAATGGGTACCTGTGAGGGCAGAGTTGGTTGATTAGCCCTATATGCGCTGTAATGGCAGCAATTGAGCTGTATACTCCCCATGGAGCTGAGATGGTTTCAGGAATGATTTATGAACCTTATGAGCCTTATGAGCAGGGGTAATAATATAATGCGCCTTGAGCACCACTCAGTTGGTGGATACGTGCGCTATATAAGTCCACACATTATTATTATTATTATTATTAACTGGCTACATATTGGCCATGCGCAGGATTGTTGAAGAGGCAGAACGGAATAACTAATTAAATGACACTAAAGACACGCTTATAATAATAATCATGGAGCATGAGAAGACGTCAGACCTGACGCTTCCCCTGACCCCCTCTTTTACAATGTCAATTAAATTATCACAGCTCAGACAGAAATATTTCAAGGTATGTTTAATATAATCATCATCATTGACATTATGTAAGTCGTCCATGTTTTTTTTAACTTAACAATGGACTATAAAAAACTGAAACTGGATGGTAAATGTACTTGCATGTGATCATGGTAAAAAAAAACTCCCCAGAATCAAATTAATTTTTACTAGCACAGCGACTGTATGAAATGTCTATTGGTGCTTTCCTAGTGTCTGTGAAAAAAAAGAAGGTATAACATTGAAAAATCACAAAATTATAAATGATTACACTTTTAAAATATGCATTATTATACATAATTCATATCTTTATATCTTGAGTATGCATACTCAGTGTTGAAAGCCGTGTTGCCGATGCTGAAGCTTCCTTTTAAAAGTCCAAGTGGAAATAGGCTACCGGTATATCCCGATGTGAATTTATTCGTAAAGGCCAAAAAAGTCTCCGGTTTCTGGTCACAGGTTGGCTTCAAAATCGGTGCGGTGACGCGCTTTTTTATTTATTTATTTTTTGAGGGTATTTTTTATTGATTTAATTTTTTGTTTACCAACCAGTGAAATACGTGATACACGTATACGCGGTTATTGGAGCCAGAACAAATATCCCATACACAAAGTATGGTGGCTAAGAGAGGCCTCACAAATTGGACAAACGTTGATACCTATGTAAAAGAAAAAATCGTTTAAAACACAGCACTGTAGAATTCTAATCGATCCAGCAATTTTGGCTGCAATTTGACATCGTTTCATACAAAAAAATAAAAAATAAAATAAAAATGCCGACGCGTGGGTCTGAGGCAACGCTCGCAGAGACCAGAAACAGAAGACATTTTTTTGTGGCCTTAGAGACTGTTTGCTGTATACGTTTTTGGCCTAACACGATGATACAGTTAGGCCTATGTTGTTAGGCCTATAACATACAATTATGTCCTCAATCTATTTCATTTCATTCGGTTATGACTATTTAATTCTTGCTCTAACTTCTTTAATTGTAATTTACCGCAATTTGATATAACTGATGTACACACAATATGCAAGGGCAGTATTAGCACAAAAATCTGACGTCACACGCTTCGAGGCTCGTGAAAAACGCCAGTACCGGCCCCTTCAGTTTCATGGAGATTCAACTTTGACCTTGGTTGGTGGCTACCACGCGAGCCTCGAAGGGTAACGCCATCTACGGCACAACGTATCCAATGAAATCCCTTAAAGGGACAGTACCGTCACGATCAGAGCAGACGTTCAACAAGGCATGGAATCGGTGTCCTTGTTTAAGATGAACACAGTGACTGAAATTTACTGGCTCATTTATGCAGCAGCAACGGTAATTATGACCTCATCATGTGGGGTATTTATTTTCAGTCACTATAAGTTAATTGAAAACTAGCACTTCGATTCCATACCCCGTTGATCGTTAAGATATTGCTTCTTTAAATGGTACAGCTAGAGTCTGTCTCTATCTTCGACATGATAAAGACATGGGACAAGTCTAGGGCAGCACTAACATAAATGAGAATGAAATTGAAATAAAAAAGATAAAATGCATTTGTAGTGTTATATATGGCCTATAGGATATTTTCTTTCCAGTTGATCGGGGAAAGCCCTTCTCTTTATTAGTATTGCATTCGATTCATGTTTTTCTTCCATGAAGACTAGTACTTGTGTTACAGTATAACATACCAACACATAAAATAAGTTACGACATACGCCAAAATAACGATAACCAAAAAACATGATGCAAAAACCTGCACACCAAGATATGGTCTGTCATCCCAATGATAGTCAGATAACTGGCTGTGTGGAATGTACTTGCGCATGACACTATGATATATCTTTATAAGGCGTTCATCTATTTTCTTGTTGTGGTGCTTGGTAATTACTGCGATGCCTTTTTCGAAAACCTTCCTTACGTAATATTTACGATATAGTGAGACGTAAACCTGGAAACCATCTCCGTTGCGAGGTTTGATGCCGGCCCGTTTCATGACCAACCCGACGAACACGTCATCCCACGGAAGAAAACGTACGTGCACGGACTCCCTGAATATCGCAACGGCCACATCAGCGGACATGACGTAACAACCGCCAGGAAAGAACGGTGCGTAGGTCGGTTCCGGGAAAAGTTCAACTGAAGTGAACCATTTACTGCTCACTCCTTCTGGATCACGATATGGCGTCCAATTTGTCTTTAGACTGCCTTCAGCATACATAATCTTGGGTTTGTCAACAAGCCGTTGAACAAGGTTGTAAATATTCAACATTATATCCGAATCGACGCTGGCTACGTAAGTGACGTTAGGACACCAGTAACTAACCCACTTCAAACCCATCATGTTTTTTACTGTAAGGTTAAGATATGTATCGGTAAAATTTTCTTGAATAATGTCTCCAAACTGAAGGCTTTCTTTAAAAATTCTTTTGGTAACTGCTGCATTGCTGGACTGTCCTAAGAGAAACATTGTACGCGTCAGATAATTGGTAACGTTCTGAACTCCACCCCACGTTCGCCTTATCTGCTGTCGATCGTTGAAATCGCCAGATCCGGATTTCACGAGAATTAACAAACTTTTTGGCATATTCCATTGTTCAATTGCATTTGTACAGGCTTCCTGGTTGGTTATTGTAAATTCGAAGGGATGTGGATTTATCACCCGATCGCTGTACAATGGTTGGTGTTTCACGTCCGTCAATTTTGATAGGTGCGCCGTAAGGTTGTTCCCGCCAAGTTGCTGACCGGGTCTAACGGATGAGGAATTTTCGTTGTCAACACCATTAGCCCTGTGATGAACGTTGTTTTGCCCATCCTGTTGAAGTTGTGGTGCAATAGTGAATCTCTGGTACGGTGACTCTGTTCTCTCGTCATCATGAACTCTCAAACTTGTTATTAACATCCAACTCACAACATACAAACCAACGACACAGACAATGAGCAGTTTGATCTTCCTTCTGGCGATCCACATAGTGCATGCGCCAACTTAGTTCCAACATCAAAGATGGCGGCCTCGTATTCTTCTTCGTTAAATTGACCACCAGGTTAACACATTGGAAAGTCACGATAAGCTAGCCTTAGTCAAAATACTGTTGTTGTGATTATCACTGAGTAAGGACCGCTGCATATCATGGAGGAAAAATGCATTAGAAACCATGTACTTTGTGCATAGAAGTATAGCCAACGTTAGTCACTCCGGCATGCGTCATCACAAGACCATTACTAATGGGCCTTCAACATGCTTTCTACTTCCGGCTGCAACACTGTCTAGGTCATAACTCGGAACTTGTAGGGGTAGCTATGAATAACTCTGACGTGCGTGTCGTGTGTTCCAGCTTGCAAAAATTACCAGTTTTTAATATAAATATCTATGTCGCATAGGCAATGCGCTATATTTACGAAGTGCGATTGTACAGTTCAAATGAAATGGACTTTGGATCTTGACTAGACTTGATTTCAAGTCTGAGATCGCGGTTATTTTTGTCTACCAGCACATCAGCCACGCAAAACGCCGTTTACCCCTACTGGCTATCACAGCCCTAACTCGCGATCTCAGGTTAATGTCGGAGGTTAATACACAAGAGGGCGCTATTTAATGCGATACTGTATTGGCTTCAGGCAGACAAAAAACCACGATCACAGACTTGGAACCAAGTCTAGCTCTTGACCTGTACTGCACTAAATATAGAACCGTGTACCGGGTATGTAGAATTGCAGATGTATCTATCTAAACACACATGCGTGTCAGAAATTGTTGTCACAGAAATTAAATCTGCCTAAAAATGGCATAAAATCGTTTGAATAAGGATTTCAGTGAGTTATGTTAATAAATTCGAAGCATTTTGGACGAGTAATATGGCCATACACTATCTACATAGGATTCGAAGCATCTTTGTACCAAAAACTTTTAATTAAATTAATTGGGCTTGCTTTACCGTCTAGTAATTCATGGCAGAACCTGTCGTCGCCAAAATTAAATCTATTTGAAGGTACATTTTCTAGGGGATGTAATAACTAATAACATTAGTTAGATATTTAGGAAGAGAAAAATAGCAACAAAAATTGTTTGAAACTGTCCTTTCCTACACTATTTATATAAGCGAAGACGCGAGGGCACGACACGAGGCACCTTTGTCGTCTTTAGAGGTGAGCAATTGTTGATCCGAGTCTTCTCATATCACAACTGATATTATATTAAACATTTCTGGTCAATCAAAAGCACACTTAAGCACTGTAATCAGTAGCTCGGAAGCCTGAGGGAAATCTGTAAACAAGGGCGATGCAATGTGAACCTGAAACACCAGAGTAAACACCCTACTTTTCCACGATAAGTTTTCCGGGTTCTCTTACGTGCATTATTTTAATATCCTTGTACATGTAACCGCTGTTGCCACGGACCTTTCTTTTATTTTGTAAACATTGAGGGCCATTTTGTATGGACGGCCATCATTGAGCAAAAATGGTTGGCAACAGACTTGAGCCCAAAATTATTTAAGATGAATTTATCTTCATTTTGTTGATTAATGTATGTTAATTTCAATATTGCATATTATTTCATAAACACATTAAATAAATGTTTTCCCCTTTCTTGCACTGCCGAACACCCATAGTTTGCAAATTGAGCGGCTAGCAAACTATGACTGTGACTCAGAAAAGTTAGTATATATAACACTCGTTCCCGTTTTCTTTACTGGCTCCATTCTAATTTTGCATGGTGATAACTATACAAAATGGCCGACGATTTGTTGCAATGTAAAAAACTCCTCTTACTCAATGAAAAGTGCGTCAAGATAGACGTTCAAAAACATAAGAAAGAGTATGGCATTATATTTGAAAGGAGGTGGGATGAGAGGATGGAATTCAGCAGTGAGAATTTCTGGATTGCATATAATATGAATGACTGAAAGGGACATGATCGTCGCGATCAGAGCTTGGATGATGGGGATCAGTTGGGAGTGGGGTATAGGTCATGGGGTCAAACTCCAAGCCGTCCTCCCCACAGTCGTAACAAGAAATCACCGCCACTGCCAAATTTGTGTAATATTATATCCAGGCAACTGTTACTCAATTCTGAGGTGTATCTAGAACAGGATTTTGCAAAATACGGGTAATAATATGCTATCAGTTAGTGACTTTAAAGCGACAATATATCGTTACGACCAGAGCAGTCTTTCAACAGGGCATGGCCATTTTCTTGAGAAGTTTAATTGAAATTCAATATTCGGACAATGTGGAGAGAGTTAGACCAGTGGGAGGTGGGTTTTTCACCTGTAATGTTACAGGCACGCGCGTAAATCCCGGGGATGGGGGGGGGGGGGGATATATATACCCCAAACTTTTGGCCCGGGGGGGGGGGGTGGTCCATAGGATCATCCCCCTCCCAGAATGTTTCATGCGGTAACAAAAAATAATAATAAGCGAATAATTCGTGCAAAAAAGGGGGAAATTTGGTTTGTTTAAATATTTATTGTCTGTTTGTTTCTTTTAGTCCAGTAAGTTGGCCTTATAATAGGTACTAATTTGACCATTGGGTCAGAATGTAGAATTGGTTGAGAGATCATGTAGATCCAACATCTTCCGTCATTGACTATTCGAGACTGTCCTGCAGTCGAGAGATCGTCATAAAAACATGCAGCTACTCTTGAGGGAATAATTCTTAATTGTCATTATCAATTCCATGATCGTGTAAACAGTAGGCCTACATTCAATATATTATGATCGATATTCAATAACCATTTGAAAGCCTATAATGTCATTAATGAAATATCTTCCACTATAGTTAATGAATTTCTGTTTAGAATGATCAATTTGAAAACAACCTGTCATATGCAAGACGGCAACACCTTTATGGCTGAAGTGGTTCTCAAAAAGAAATAATTTTGTAGATTTATGTTTTTGTTTATTTTTAATTTACATTAATGTTATTGTTGATGCATTACTTTTTTGTGCATAAGAGAACCAAATCTGCAATGCCTTTCTGGTCACTAAAATTATATTGCAGAACATAAATATGGAACCCATAGGTTCTGTTAAATATTTGGCTGATTTTACTGCCCTGCAAAAACTGAGGTGTTAAAATAACACTAGTGGTGTAAACTTTATTCTTCCATGGTGTTGAATCAAATATCTCGTCTTCAGCACATACAAAACACAGCAGCTCGTGTTGTGACTTTGTCCAGAAAGTCATGCCATATCACGCCAATCTTGAAAGAACTGCACTGGCTTCCTGCTTCACAGAGAATTGTTTTTAAACTTATGCTAATTGTTCACAAATCTTTTAATAACATTGCTCCAATTTATATTTCTGAACTGCTTAAAGTCTACACTCCATCACGCAATTTGCGCTCCAGCAACATGTCACTCCTAAAGGAACCAACTTCAAAACGGAACTGGGGTGATAGGTCGTTTTCTGTCGCAGCTCCGAGACTCTGGAATCATCTTCCAACTAAACTCAAATCTTGTCATAGTATAACCAGATTTAAGTCGATGCTTAAAACTCATCTTATGTCACAACTCTTCAAAGATGATGTATATTTGTAATTGCATTGTAGGTACATGTATCTCGGTACATAATTTTTCCCCCTATGCTATCATTGTATATTGTTTGTATTCATGTTTTTCTTTGTTTCCGCGCCTTGAGCGCCCAGCAGGGTGAATATGTGCGCTCTACATATGGAGAACTTTACCCCCGTTTTGAGCAGATAATACAACACCCACTTACTGTGTGCCTCACACAGTGAGTGCACTGACCTTGATTAGGTCGAGCGCACACCACATGCCTTGCACTGATTAACCAGAAATGGGGTATTCCATTTACATGATAGGGGATCAAATAGCTGTTCACACAAGAAGTGGCACTAAACAAACATGTCTTTTTCTTTTCTCCTTGGCAAAATGGAGGTTTATTTATGACTTCTTTCCGAAACCTCCCACTTCTTCTGACAGAGGCATCAGCCATTAATTCTGTGAAAATAAAATGAATGAAAAAACAAATTAATGTAATGTAGGACGCGTGTCACTACGTGTTAAATGTGCGTGTACAAGCAAGATATGGAAATAAACAAATCAATCAAACATATTGTGTTTTGATTAGTGAGGGTGAAAATAAAATAGCACATTTTTTGAGCGAGTTGATGTTGGCATAGGCCCCTAGTCGAACATAACTCGCTCCAAAAAATGTGCTATTTTATTTTCGCCCCCACTAATTAAAACACAATTTGTTTGATTTCAGCCATCATTTTAATTGAATGAAATGTCTCTTAAAATACAACATCTTGCTTCATATTAATAATGAGTTTGACTCTTTAAAGTATTATTCAGTAATATTTTTTAGATCCAACTTTTTAGTAGCTGAACATACTCGAACTGGGAACCATTCAAACCCCAAGTCATCAGGTGTCATGAATGAAATTGTGAATAGCTCTGATTACTTTTTTACTACCTTTTTGGTGCTTTTATCCGGAATGTCCCTATCCTTCTCAAATCTGGACCTAAGCCACCTGACTATAATAACAAAATAATGTTTGATCCCATTTTGTTCTGTGACCTCAATCAAAATATTTTTCCGGTGGAAATTTTGTTCTGTTTTCAAATAAAAAAGTAGGGCTTTTCCAATAAAATAATTTCTCGTTTGACATTGTACATGTAATGAGCAGGAGGCACAGGTTTTTTTAAATTATTTTTTATGCTTATTCGCCCGGAACAATACTAAAATCTACTCAATGTAGTGATGAACCAAGCTCACCATCAATATAAGCCAAATCAGATTGAAAAGAAATATAAACGCACGCCAGGCGCGCAGCAGGAAACTTGTCAATGGAGGGGCAGCCAACAATTTTGAGGGAAAAAAAGTATCTCGGGAAAATGATTACCTGGAAAATATTTTGATTGAGGTAACAGAATATATTTTAAGTGTAAAATTTTCAAGTATTTCACTGTGGGGCAAAACAAATTGCCTGAAGTAGGCTTGAGTAGTGATGGTATTTTTTTAAAAACCAAAACCGAATCGATGGATTTTTATCGCCAGCCATAGAATCTCGAAGAAAACAATCTCAACACATTTTATTAATGTTTAAAATCATCCATTTTTGAGCCCCAGAGCAGGGGGAATTATCCCAACAGTCGAGGACTAATTTCACTGATCTGCGGTGTTTCCACTGCGGTAACCGCAACGAAAAAATGAGTCAGTGTACATCCGATCGTTGATGATCGGAAGAAATAACCGTGACATTCCACACCCCCTTCCCTCGATGATAACACTTTCTCAATAACATTGATAATGAGTATGAGGCAAACATATAAATTCACAATTCCAATTGATGAATAATTATTCAAATGCTATTTTAACGCCCGTTTAACTCGCAATTTTATAAAATTCAATTCAAAGTAAAAATTACAATGCAGTTAATAATTTTGGTTCGTTCCGTCGGTGAAACAAAACTTTGTCTATTGTGTATTGTTAAATTATGGTTATATACTTACACACATCATTGTCAAACTATAGTTCGTTCCTCCCCCTAAAACTCCACAGGTGCATTTATACCTTCAGCGAACTTAAGTTGCCTATGAAGGACTTTTTTGTAAGTTTTGAAAAATACAAAAAAGCGGCCATGGTAGGACCACGCTTAGATTTAAGACGCGAAAACAAGCTGGGCGCTTAGTGAAAATGTTTTGTGGATGCCGGTACCACCTAGTCAGTTAGAGTCGTTTTAGGTATTTAAAGTGAGTTAGGTATTTGCATACAATTTTGTGACTTAAGTAGTTTCGTGAATACCGTCCAAGGCCCCCATCCCAATATTTATGATGGGGTGGGTTGGTAATGACAATTGTACCACTGGCCAACTTGGGACAAATGACATTGTGGTCCATTCTGAACCCCCATGCTAAGTGTCAAACTGATGACAGTTATAAATCGTATACCATCGATTCGAATTAATACAAACAATCTGACAGCATTTCCAATATTTTCACAGAATACAGACATTTTTACCAAAGTGGCTTAAACAACAAGTCTTTAACAATTTCAGCTCAATGTGGAATCTAAAATGCAAGAAAAAAGGGTAAACAAGCCGTTAACACTTGAGCCAAAATGTTGCCGTCTGGCAAAACTTGCATCAACATTTAATATAATTATTTAGAATATAATTATAATCATTTTTATAATCAAGATCTTTATCGATTTCACATCAAGTTGGCTCTGGGATAATACTCCGATAAATGTTATCGTTATAAGTTGACTTTTGGTCAGACATTGACAATTGTTTGTCATGATTTACTTATAGATTCGTGACTCTTTTTCGCTGAAAATTTCTACTTTTCAGCAACGGTTACTGACGGAATTCTTTTGGGAGGCTTCAGTCATCTGTGCGGGAGAACACGTGAGGATAAGCTTATTTCCCCGCAACTGTTGAGCAAAAACATTCAGATGGCACGCATGTTGTTATATATATAGAAAAAATAATAAAAAGTTAAAAAATAAATAAATAACTAGACGGCAGTGTTTGTGATATTACAAACACATAGGTGTTCGAGTTTTGTCAGGGCAGTGATGATGACGTCAGAATGTTTTTTAAAGAAACTTTTCATTATTATTTTTTTAATATTAAACTTTGACTTCCGGTTTAGACAGGAAGTAAAGGTCAAATTGGGGTCATGTTTTTGGAAATATTTTTGACAGTTAACAATCTGTACAATAGAGCAAATACTGTGAATTTACCTCTTGTGGTTGTTGAGATATGATTTTTTTAAATATTAAACTTTGACTTCCGGTTTGGATAGGAAGTAAGGTCAAATTGGGGTCATCTTTTTGTAAATATTTTTTGACAATTAACGATCTGTACAATGGTACAAAAATTGTGCATTTACCTCTTGTGGTTGTTGAGATATGATTCACGAGATATAAATTATATTGTTTTAATTATAATTAATTACGTAATAATTCACTAGATGACCTCACCATGATTATTATACAGTTCATTTTCGTAGCCGTTTACAGAGCGGCTACGTTCGTACAGACATTAGCAATGAAATGTAACAATAACATGTCATGGTGTACATAATAATTATGAGCAATCAAATTTTTGTATGGGCGGCCATGAGTAGCACACAATTTGTAACTGGATTGACCATTAGGGCCTACAAAACATTTTAACCTTTCGAATTGTTTTGAGTGGCAACCATTGATTGATTCGTCACCGATTTGGCTAATTTGATAGAATTTGGAATTAAGTGATAAATTATTGTATTTTTTTCAGTGAAGGCCGCACGTACTTTTGTCACCCATTGGTTGGCAAAATGTGCGGCTGTGAGGCTAGGCTGGCGCGGTGTGTACGTACATGCGTGTTTCTTAAACAGACTGGTGCAATACCATCATCAATGCAGAAGTGAATGTTTAACGTTCATCCAGCTAGTCGGCCGCCAGACGATGTAAAATATGTGAAGGTAGTTTCCAGACCAGTTGCGAAACGGTAGGTGTAATGTATTGTCAATTTTGTGAGTGAAACAATTGTAGAAAACGAGTGGTAGGATTGGGTATTGCTTATAATAAAAATAAAATAAAACAATCAGTGAAAGTGTATTTAATGTCATGGGAGTAGTTTGCAGTATAGTTTGTTTGCGTATGCGAATGTAACGAGCAATTATGGGGTAGGCCCTAGCCTAGTGTTTTGAGTAACATAACGTTAGGCAGTGTAAACTGTACAGAGTTGACGTTTTCTGGTACTAGCCTACTAGTACTACTAGTACTAGTACTAGTACTACTAGGGTCTTGTTATAGAAGGCTATGAATGATGAGAAATTGATATACTGTGATAATTCAGTAGCAGAAGCTCTAAAGACAATGCCTGTAGTAAGTGGAATTGAGGAATATGTCAATGATCTGGATCTGAAAGGTACTACTCTCATGCTGCATAACATTCAAGGTTTATTACCTCACTATAGAGATTTGAAATGTCAAAGAGAAATGATGGAATCAGATTTCATTTGTCTGACAGAAACATGGATTAAGCAGTGTTTTAGCCAGGATTTGGGAAAGTGGGAGTGCAAAAAAAAAAAGTGGGAGTGCAACTTATTGGAGTCCAAAATTTGTGTGCGAAGCACACAACTTGAGCGCGGAGCGCGAAGTCCCTCACGGCCGGGGTCCAGGGCCTGCTTAAGGACCCTGGAAGCTCTGGCTATTTTAGATGCTCTTTGGTGGTCTCTAATGCATTTCTGATACCTGTTTTTCAGGTAAAATTAGCTAATTTGGTTAGATTGTTTCCTTTTTTAAACAAAAAATAATAAGTTTAGCAGAAAATACAGAATGTGCAATAGTCCACTAATTTTGCATAGTGATAGCCATTAGTAATTAAAGTTTTTAAGAAAGTTTGTTAACACAATATATTTGGAAATGCGTATGCCACGAAACTAGTATTTATACCAGCAAGTGTTTATTATATATAAAAAAAGGGTTACATTTTTAAAATGAAATTATGTTTCGATGTATTTTATTTTAATATAATTTAAAATGTAATTTAATGTCAGTTAATAGTATTAAACCACAGCTATGTCAATTAGTTATGTAAATGAGAATATGACACAAATGTTTTCTTTGACAAATCACTACAATTTTTAATTATATTAAAAAAAAAATTAAAAAAAATGTACGTGCATATGAATGAACCTTTGTATTTTTTTGCCATTTTGTTTGAAGTGCATCTTGTTTTTTGAGGTGTTATGTGACTAGATCAAGTTTACTATTTTTTGCACACGGGCGCATAATGTATACGTACAAGCCCTCTGCGCTATTTATAGTGCCCCACAACATCACAGCGCGCGCACGTGCACACACGTCGTAGTCGTACACACACACAAACATAAACAGTCCGACCATGCACCACGAGTCGACGAACGATGTGGTATGCACATTGACATGCTTTTGACATGTGAGATCGGTCTTCAATGCTTATGATTTCAGATTTGCTAGTGAATTTATGTATGATATTATGAGGTGTTGTTCTTTAACAAGGTAATTTTCTGATCAGTTGATTTCGGCAGAATGACGGCGAAATTCTGATGCCAATTCCGATCAAGTTCATGAAACTCGATCTCATCAGCATGAAATGGCATTGTTAAACAAAATAGTATGGACGTTGAGCAACACAAAATTTGGGTAGGCCTACTACTGCATTGTACCCCAAAGTATTTTGATTGTACATGTTGTAAGTTAAACGTGACAATTTTGCTGTTACCTTTGTGAAGAAGTTTGTTATTTTTCCCCTTTTGGCCGACATGATGTAACTGACGTTCTCTGAATAGACTAAATCAAGTCTATGAAATACGGACTGGTTCCCCGTTTCGGTTGTGCACATGTAAATACAGAGTTGGTTTTATACCAACACGTGTACCAGACTAAAGTCGGACCACAAGCGTGACAAGTCAATCGGAGACTCCGCTGTGCGTGCACGATCGCGATCGAACTGAGGTGAAAAACTGGTGAAATTAAATTTATCTGCGTTACGTCTTTTATGTTTTAAATTGTCCACAAGAAAAAGAAAACTTCAAAGTTAACAAAAATTGTTTTCATAAAATAAAATCACAAATTGACATGAAATTCCCTTTTACTGAAATAGATTTTCTAAAATATTTTAGCACGGCTTCGATTTAAAAATACAAGCCGTGCTTGAAAATATTGCCCGTGTTTTTTTAAAACTGGCCGTGCTAACATGGCCTGCACGGCTCGCTGGCTAAAACACTGGGATTAAGGCTGATCAGATGATTGATGTTAATTTAGATGGTTCAAGAGCTTTCACCAAATACGAGCTTTGTCATATAATGATTTAAGACACTACATCAGCAAAGTCATGGAGGGGTTGCTGTGTATGGCAAGACATATAAGCATTTCAGTCGTTTAAACCTTACAGTACAGAATCTAGAATATGTCGCTTTTCATATAATTTCTCATGTATCGATTGTTGTTGTAGTTATTTATCGACCGCCTTCTTATAAGATGAAAGATTTCATTGACAATCTATTAAAATTGATCATTGACATTCACAAGGTTAGTAGTAGATGTATAGTGATGGGAGATTTCAATGAGAACATTTATGATAATCAATCACAGATTGAAAAACTAATGTTAGAACAAGGATATAAGCAATATGTAACAGATGCAACAACAGAGAATGCGACATTAATTGATCATGTATATGTCAGAGGTATAGATAATATTGTAGCTACTGTTAGGCCAACATATTACCATGAAGCTATAAAAATTGAGTTGAAGACATTGTAACGCAGAATGTTCAGAACATGGTGTACATTACATGTACTTGTATAGTACTACAGCGTCTACAAATATAGTTGGAACTTCTTGTATGTTTTTGAAATACTTTAGTGCAAAAGTACCCTAAATGATGGTTTATATCTGTCGTTGATACAAATGTTTTAAAATTATAATTTTTTATACCATCAGTAGCAATAACAATATACAGTACACAATTTCATAACAATATAAGGAGAAGAACTATTTAAAGTTGAAATAAATAAAAAATAATGGACGATAGGCCTATGCATGTACATACAAAAATAGTGATTATTAAATATTTGTACAAGCATCAGAAAAATGCAATGCAGTGTTTACAATGAAAGTGGGACATCGTATATATTAGAAATATTTAGTAGTGCAAGAGTAATCTAAATTTTTTGTAATACTATTGTTTGAGACAAATCAATTGAAATAATTTATGACCTTCTAATGCAATCAGTATCATAGAAAATGGCACAAAAGAAAAAGAAAGAAAACATTTAACTTAAGTGAGAGAAAAAGTGGACAATACATACTAACAATAACATTTACTTTCATATACAATGCAATCCACCATGTACAGATGTTCAAGTATGTACCACATACATGTATGTACCACCAGAAAAATACATTAAGTGTGTATCTTTGTGGGTTTTTTTTACTCGCAGAGTTTTGGCACTGAAAACCCATGTGATGTTCAAAAGATGAAAAGCATAGTTTGATTTTAAAAATGTTATTGGCAAAGCAACTTTTAAGGCAACCCATTCAGATAGTGACCATGTTTTACCATAGTTTTACATTGTATTTGAAAGTAAAAGTTACAATTTCTGGTACATGTACACTATGGATCCTCTTAAAGGATCTGTAGTACATGTACAACCATGGAGCTATGAAATCAGATAGCTCCATGGTTCAATAGACTGATTCATGAAGCTTCACTCATTAATCGTAACTCCATAATGTTTTTGGCTACAAACCATCCCATATTCAACAAACTTATGGTTTAATAAGTAGTACAGTATGTGTATCCACATTGGCAGTATATTATGTAATATATATCCTGATCCAACATGACCTGATTATTGACAAATCAACATAAAAATATGTAGATCATAATATGCATCGATACATATCATGTACAGTACATCTATACATATACATGCTGTACATGTTTTTTATGATTTTAATAGTCTCACAGATGACGGTGTTTCATACTCTCCCGAACTTGAATCCTCACTGCTGATTGGTCAACATCAATGCAATATTTCCAATATTGCACTCCTCAACCTTGTATTGCTTATTACATATTGGAATCAAGTTCAATATGAAATTATTGAAATTTAATATTGACCATGTACATACATGATATTCTCTGAAAATATTGTTTTCATTTTATATTTTGTTTTCAGAAAAAACCTTATTATGGACAAAGACTTTCAAGGATGTTAGTATTAACGATCAGTCCAAGCTGGATGTAAACAAGAAAGCAAGTTCTGTACAAAAGTAAGTTGACATTTTCTGTTATCGTTTCCATTCACCTTGCTACAAAAAGGAACTACTTGTACATTGATACATGGATATTATATCATTACCTTTTTCTGGTTTCTGATCAGTATGGTATGTGGGGACCTTGTCATATTGAATGATCCAGATTGAAAAAAAACCCAAAAAACCAAAAAAACAACAACATTGTTTTGGAAAAGCAGTAAATTTGGTCATATTATAAGAATATCTCCATGTACATGTAATCAAATTCATGTTTTAAAGCCTGAAGTGGTGTCCCAGGGATGATAAGTTTAAGCTACATAACACAAAATTAAGATGTACATTCACAAACCTGTATTATTGCTAGTCATCACTTATATTCCTCACCTTGTATTTGATCGTTACATTTGGTATTCTCCTCTCTTTCAAAGATAACACTGTTTTTTGTTTACTTACAGAAATACTTCTTCATCTCTACATGTCCTTTCCAAGCTACACAGTCACACACGCTGCTCTGAATAACTTCGTTTGTAGTCATCACTTAATAATTTTAATATTTGCCTTTTAATTGTTGACAAAATCACGAAGACCTAAACATACATAATGTACATGTATGTGTAGGTAGAGTGTGTACTTGACTTAAGGCCTTTTCACACTATGTACCTCTTACACGTGTAGAAGTGTACACGGTTCCACTCCGTGTTGACTCTGAAGAATTTCAACACGGTTCAATTCCGGTATGATTTCACACTATCCGTTTTGGGGTTACACGTGTAACTATCCGACACGGATCCGACACGTGTAATTGCTCGATCATTTCACACAACGCTCGAGTCTACACTGGTCACAGCAGAAAGTCCCACACTGCATTGCGACACTGCGTTGCGAGCAAAGGTCATTAGTTTGTTCGTTGTTTCATAACTACAATAATGCACACGGATCGAAAATCAACCCAGTGACTTTTCACACTACGCTTTCGCGGCGCTTTCAACACGTGTCGGCGGTCTCAACACGGATCGAAAGCTCTCAACCCACCTCATGAGCGGGGTTAGTTTCGACACGGATCGAGCATCTTACACGGATCGGCGCCGTGTTACATTTTACAGTGTGAAAAGGTCAGTCAAGATTACACGTGTCGGACCCATGTCCAACCCGGAGATTTTCTGTAGTGTGAAAAGGCCTTATGTAAATGAACAGTACATGTACATGGTCTATGTGCATTGTTTAGTTCAGATTTGGTTCAAAGCAGGCTCAAGATTCCTGACAAAAATGACTAGCCGTACAGGCTGACTAATAATACTGGTGTTTCTGAGTAGTTCTTTTTACCTAATAGGCCTACAGGCTTAAACTTGATATTGTGTCATGACTTTAGTTCAGTCTTGACTTTAATTCAGGGTGCAAGAAATGCTCTTTAGGAGGAGAGTAGCAGTCCCAACAAAACAGGGGCATAAAAACTAAAATGTTGGTTAAATCTACCCCAATTGTCTCAGCAAGGTAGTTTATATGTCAAAACATCTGTAAGATTTGTACTAAGCCCATGTACACATACTTTTAAAAGTTGTTTGTTGTGTCACTTTCATTGTTGTGCTTTCATTATTCTGTTTATTCTGGCTGACTATTTTCTTGGGATGAGCTGGAAACTGTTAAAAAGTTAAATTTATGTGTATGGAGTTTTTATTGATATTTTTCAAGCTAGATGAAACATTGAAAGGGAAACCATATCTGCTCACACATGTTCCTATTTACCCCTGGGTGAAGAGAAGCAATTATAGTTAAGTGTCTTGCTCAAGGACAAAGGTTTTGTGACCGTGATTTAAACCCACACCCTGATGACTTTGACACCAGAAGTTGAGTCCGGTGCACTAGACCGCTCGGCCATGACAATTGGTTCATGAGATAAATTGATGGTATCGGTTATTGCCCCTGACCAGACTAATGCTTACTAATGCTATTTGTACAAAAACCTTGATTGGTCCATTGCAAAGACAACATCATGTGACCTTCTGCTACTTATACATGATTGCAAAATTTCAAATATGTGTGTACCTGCCTGTATAAACATCATTGTGTACATGTACAATAACATTTATGTAAATATATGACCCCAAGGTTCTCCACATTTGTTTTGAAGCTCTAGTCTTACACAATCATTACCAATTGTTAAGTTGAAGGCAGGAACTTTTCTCAAGTATATACACATTGTATGTAAGAAATTACTGAAAATATTATCAGCGTAACTTTGTTTTATGATATTCAAATAGCACACTTGGAACATTGCTCAAAGTAAGTGACATTCAAAACAACATATTGGTGTATATAACTATTTTTTTTATTACTTCATGATTTGTTGTGCCATTAACATAACTTGACAGGTTTTCGTTGTTTAAACCTACAGGGTGCTCTATCCTTCCTTGTAAATTTGATAAGTAATTAATGGTAGTTGCCAAAAATGAAATTGAACATTTTGAAATAAGCAGTGTCCGTTATTAATTTTATTTCAATAGTTCTTTGTATAAAGTAGTTCAAATGTTATGTAAAGCAAATAAAGAAGAAATTTTAAAAAAATGTTAAAAAAATTGTGGAATGCTTGTATTTGCCTTTGATGCCCGACTTTATGACACCTTATCATTTGTCATGTTATTATTTTTTCTCCCATTCAAATAAGGTCCAATTTTGTCAATAAATAACATTTTAATTTTAGCAGACGGATATACAAGGATTGTGGCAGTGTGATTTATTATTTTGAAAAACATCTTTAGGCTTATCAAGATATTCATTCAAAGTATTTAATTTTGATATGTGACACGGATTTCTTTAAGAATTAACGACTATATGGCGAGTGCCACAGCAACCACGTGCATGCAATTTGGCCCATTTAAATGCCGACGACCGTCTAAGACCAGATTGTTTTATTCTAGCATTTTAAACTTGTAAGCATTATTGGGACAGCAATCGTACACGATTATTTTACATGTGATAAATATAAAAATAAGTAAATGGAACCAGCGGGTCTTATTTATGAAGCATACTTGTAAGGACAAGGTTCCAATGGCTGTCAAAAATCATTTAAGTTGGATTCTGGTTTTGAAACTCAACTCTAGCGGGCGCTACAGACATTTGGGATGTGTGTGAGACAGTTTAGTCGTGCGTGATATAAAAAGTACGTGCGTAATCCTTGAAGTCCAGATTGCACCGCAAACAAAGGTCATCTTGGGTTCACCCTGTGTAAAGGTTGTCCATGATCTGTACAATGGTGCAACAATTGTGAATTTACCTCTTGTGGTTGTTGAGATACGATTTTTTAATATTAAATTTTGACTTCCGGTTTGGACAGGAAGTAAAGGTCAAATTGGGGTCACCTTTTTGTAAATATTTTTTGATAATTAACGATCAGTACAATGGTGCAACAAATTTTAATTTACCTCTTGTAGTTGTTGAGATATGATTTTTTTTAAATATTAAACTTTGACTTCCAGTTTGGACAGGAAGGACAAATTGGGGTCACCTTTGTGTAAATATTTTTCGACAATTAACAATCTATACAATGGTGCAAAAAATGTGAATTTACCTCTTGTGGTTGAGATATGATTTTTTTTAAATATTAAACTTTGACTTCCGGTTTGGACAGGAAGTAAGGTCAAATTGGGGTCACCTTTGTGTAAATATTTTTGACAATTAACAATCTATACAATGGTGAATTTACCTCTTTGACCTTGACTTCCTGTTTGGACAGGCAGTAAGGTCAAATTGGGGTCGTCTTTTTGTAATTTCTTTTTGACAATTGACGGTCTGTACAATGGTACAAAAATTGTGAATTTAACTCTTGTGGTTGTTGAGATATGATTTTTTAAATATTAAACTTTGACTTCCGGTTTGGACAGGAAGTAAGGTCAAATTGGGGTCACCTTTGTGTAAATATATTTTGACAATTAACAATCTATACAATGGTGCAAAAAATGTCAATTTACCTCTTGTGGTTGTTGAGATATGATTTTTTTAAATATTAAACTTTGACTTCCGGTTTGGACAGGAAGTAAGGTCAAATTGGGGTCACCTTTGTGTAAATATATTTTGACAATTAACAATCTATACAATGGTGCAAAAAATGTCAATTTACCTCTTGTGGTTGTTGAGATATGATTTTTTTAAATATTAAACTTTGACTTCCGGTTTGGACAGGAAGTAAGGTCAAATTGGGGTCACCTTTTTGTAAATATTTTTGACAATTAACAATCTATACAATGGTGCAAAAAATGTCAATTTACCTCTTGTGGTTGTTGAGATGATTTTTTTAAATATTAAACTTTGACTTCCGGTTTGGACAGGAAGTAAGGTCAAATTGGGGTCACCTTTTTGTAAATATTTTTTGACAATTAACGGTCTGTACAATGGTGCAAAAAATCTGAATTTACCTCTTGTGGTTGTTGAGATATGATTTTTTTTAAATATTAAACTTTGACTTCCAGTTTGGACAGGAAGTAAGGACAAATTGGAGTCACCTTTGTGTAAATATTTTTCGACAATTAACAATCTATACAATGGTGAATTTACCTCTTTGACCTTGACTTCCTGTTTGGACAGGAAGTAAGGTCAAATTGGGGTCGTCTTTTTGTAATTTTTTTTGACAATTGACGGTCTGTACAATGGTACAAAAATTGTGAATTTACCTCTTGTGGTTGTTGAGATATGATTTTTTTAAATATAAAATGTTGACTTCCGGTGTGGACAGGAAGTAAGGTCAAATTGGGGTTACCTTTTTGTAAATATTTTTTGACAATTAACGATCTGTACAATGGTGCAAAAATTGTGAATTTCCCTCTTGTGATTGTTGAGATATGATTTTTTTAAATATTAAACTTTCACTTCCGGTTTGGACAGGAAGTAAGGTCAAAATGGGGTCACCTTTTTGTAGATATTTTTTGACAATTAACGATCTGTACAATGGTACAAAAATTGTGAATTTCCCTCTTGTGGTTGTTGAGATATGATTTTTTTAAATATTAAACTTTGATTTATCGTAATTCGATATCTGATGACCTAATCATGTTTCATCTACGTGTTAAGTTCTAAGTATATGCCAAGTTTCAAGTTCATGTGATGTTTGCAAGTATGTGTTTTTTTTGTAGACAATCGATGGGGAGAAGAAGAAGAAGGAGAAGAAAAAAAACCGAACAAAAACAATAGGTGTTTCGGGTACATACCCGAACACCTAAAAAAAAAAAAAAAAAAAAAACCGTACAAAAACAATAGGTGTTTCGGGCACATACCCGAACACCTAAAAACCCGAACAAAAACAAGAGGTGTTTCGGGCACATACCCGAACACCTAAAAAGTTACTCGGCGAATACCAGGCATTCAGGAGCCGTGATGATCCCTACCGGCGCTATAAAGACGTATAGGGTCCCTTCACCAGCTTCCATTAGGGCCCTGGCGTTCCGGCTCACCGATATATATTCTTCCCTGTTCCGATTCCTTGCCAAGAAGGCCCTGCACCTTTAGGGAAAAAATAAGGCAGCTCCCAAGCATCACCGGGGCCAGTTCCGGCGAAAAGCCAAGTTCCTAAATTAGGTGCAGTCGGTAATCTAACCCAGACCCCGGTGGTCTGAGGGGACAGTACCAGCGCACTATCGAATCGAGCTACGAGTACATTGGTAGTTGTTGACTGAAATTTAATTGTGTTATAGTATTCAAGGATATCAATTGAGAGCCGGTCGCTCTCCGAACTGAGCTATCAGTGACTTGGACGATAAGTGCAAGATGCGAGACACAATTAATTGAAGATGTTAACAGTACACTGTTAAAACTCCCTGTCAGTAGATGGCGCTATACAGTTATGGAAGGCGATATCTTGTTTTCTCTAAAATTGCAAAACAATTTATTGGGCTGAGGATGGTTGACGCCTGACGTGAACGTTATATGTTTAGATAATAAATCGTAAATTTGATAAAGTGGTAATTCCAAATGTTGTATAAAGAGGTACTTCTGAAAGCCTTCCAAGTTGATTGGTAGCATAGTGTTTTTACACGCTCGCATATTCGTTAACGTGGACCATGCATGGACCAACTCAAACCACACAAAAAATGTTTTTGTTATTGCGCCAACCAATTCTAACCTTTAAATATGTTTTATACAAATTTGTCAAACACCAACATGGTTCAGTGACGTCATGAGCGGGGAGCTGCGGGTCATGTCCTCCAGCATTTATGGTGGAGGGGACGCTAATAGCAATGTCAAATTTACCCCCATCCCCTAATACCACAAAAATGTATGATTAATATGCATCAGAATGCGATTGAGAATATTCATAATCTAAAATGAATTATCACAATGAATATTTCGTACAGCAATGTGTTTATTGCATTTTTAGATTCATCATACTTGAAAGTGTTTCCCTGAGGGCGACATTTCCCCGTCCTAATTGTAGGTACGTCTTCAATTCTGTTCTGAGAAAAAATGATATTTTATTAACCCATGATTGACAACTTAATAAGCATGGGCGGCGATCCAGGGGGGTGGGGGGTAGGTACAACATTTGATATATGCGACCGGTTGGCAATGCCCCCACTCTCAATAATGATCACCCCCTAACAAAGAGTTATTCTGAGCGCACATAATTATTATTCATTTTGTTTACAGACACCCCCAATTAGCCTTTTAGGTCTATTTGTTTTTTATTACACCCCTGTAATATAGTGCGTTTTCAAAAGATGCCATTACAAATTGAAAAATTCCAGAAATATGTTGGCGTAAAAAGGGGAAATGTGGGCAGGACGGGGGTGTCAGTCATGGGGAGTAGGCCAGGTAAGATCCCGCTGACGTGTTCCCCCCCCCCCCCCCAATCGTCACAAGAAATCGCCACCGCTGACTACAACCCTGGTTTACGTTTCGTAATTTTCTTTTTTAAATAAAAGCTTTTTTGCATTGGCCTCTGGCAATAAGGTGAACAATCAAGTTATCAGGCAAGGACTTTATGTTCGAAACAAAAATCACGGTAAAACCGAAAACTGCCGTGGTTTACCTGGCTGTATACCAGCTAGCCAAAAATTTAGAGATGACTCGACGTTTCGATGATTATACTCTGTTCGTCTTCAGGAGAGTGCCAGACTCAAGGCTTGGTCGTGAGCAAGGAGGTCTATGTCAGGATCATGTCATTTCACTCACGTATGTCCATAGCAGTTAACGTACGCGACACTTAGTTCCAGAGGTCATGATTTCGCAATAATATATACTTACGTTCGCCGTAGCAGACGAAGCTCGGCAAAATTTTGTAATGAGCAAGGACCAAAATGAAACATCGTTTACACATGTTTGGCATGCAGG
This sequence comes from Zoroaster sp. YZ-2022, assembly GCA_029582265.1. Classification (NCBI taxonomy): domain Eukaryota; kingdom Metazoa; phylum Echinodermata; class Asteroidea; order Forcipulatida; family Zoroasteridae; genus Zoroaster; species Zoroaster sp. YZ-2022. The sequence continues at coordinate 19,302,589 of CM055828.1, read as the reverse complement.
AAATGGTTAAAATTTTGTCTATATACAGAATATTTAATACATTTAAATATGTTTGACTCAAGGAGTTAAAAACGATTTGCAAGGGAAAAAATCGACACTTAGGCCTAAGTGAAAAAAAATTACTTTAAAAAAAAACAAAGAAGTTTTTTATTGCTAAAAAATAATTGCTGTTTTAAACTATTTCTTTTGTTTACATAAAACAGGCATACTGTCGTATAAATCAGGCGAGCAAAGATTGTAGGCGTACAGGTTTAAAACGAATGCAGTTTACACGCTAGTCTATTTCGTCAATTTATACACCGTCTGCACAGTGATTGGCATTGTCAAAAATATAAAATAAATTAAAATAAATGAATAAAAATTTAAACAAATTTAAAATATTACCATTATCCAATCTTATCAATTAAATGTGCTAAGTCAGTGGCAGGAACAAGCATTCATAACAGTGTGACGTTACATTATTGTACATGTACATGTACTGCACTGTACTATTATTGGTTCTCCCGCTGGTCACACAGACATACCGTGGCTGAGCTTGAGTACGACGAGTACCGGCGAGAGGGCGTCCCCCGACGCGGCCGTTAGGGCGTGGCGTACTGAAACTATTATAGGTTTTCCCGGCCAATTTCAACAAAAAATAATTCAATTTCATCAACACGCTTTCAAATTCACGCGATTTTGATAATTCAATCCAACTAGGGTTTCTCTTTCGATATTATTGCATTCAATTTCGTTTTCGTGCACACATGATTTCTTTCTTTTCATTCTATTTCGTTTATAGGCATTCAAAACTACAAGATCACCATTCTTATGTTGAATATCTACCACATTTTCGCAATAGGTGCAATCAAATTCAGAGTCATCGAAGCGCACCAGCCTGTTGCTGCTGGCTTTGACGAAATTGAATGAACTTAGCGACCATTTGAAATTGAATGATCTTATTTGTCGAGTGAATGCTCAAGTGTTGAAATTGAATGATCTTATTTGTCGAGTGAATGCTCAGGTGTTGAAATTGAATGACTCTTTTTAACTGTTGAATGCTGATGTAGCTGAGCATTTATTTTCAAACGAAATTGAATGAGCCGGGTATCAAATTGAATGATTCTTTTCCGAAATTGGCCAGGAAAACCTATATTAAAATTCACCATACTCCACATATACAATCTTTGCTCGTCTGAAAAGTAATGTGTGACTTTGTTTGAATCATTCTTCAATAGGTGTGACCAGCACTGCATTAACAAAAATAAAGAACATTGGGGAACATTTCGGGAAACATTTGAAAAGTGTAATTAATACAAATAAAATCATTAATTTTAAAGAAAAATACATAGAATTTAAAATTAAATGTATACAACGTTTATTCATGGTATTTTCTTTTTATAAATTGCCAAATTAAGGAAGATGTTGTTGAATGAAAATCGAAAGTTCTGATAGACATTGATACAGCCAGGACGCAGCAAGGACATTGGAGCGATTATTGAGCAATCTCGGCAAGGCCGCAGAACTAAACGACAGGTTAAGAACTCACGTATACTCAGGTACACTACAGGTTAAGAACTCACGTTAATCCTAGTGTACCGCATAACAATAATGCATTTCGGGGTGAATACCATATGCAGCAAAGTAGACTAAGTAGTTATACAAAATAACTGAACCATGGATTGCAATACGTTATGGTACATACACTGTCCGTGTCTCCACAAAGGGCTGAATTAGTCATGTCTGCTATAGACCAGGCGCAACAGATATTATATGAATATATAATATGCAAACTGCTATTATACCGGTACTCAAGGATGCAGTCACGCACTATTGTGGGAAAACCGTACACAGGCCGATATCGATTATACCTGCATGTTGTGTTGTATTGATGGAGTCGTGATTTATGTGAGTTCGGGCAAACATATTATGGGATAATATCATCATGTACGTTATGATCAGACTAAAATTTAAAGTTGTACTTTCTGTGTTAGGAATATGTTACATATGTGGTATGTTCCGTGCAATGTATTCACCATCAAACAGTGGGATTAATCCTCCGCTGCACACCGACGAGGTCATCAATCCACATCCGTATGACTTTACCATCGCAAATTATAATCACTGCTGGAACGGGACTTCAACAGCATGGCAACCTTTCCTCTTAATACTTGTCAAGACTGGTCCGGATAGCTTCTACGACCGACAGCAGGTCCGTCGAACATGGGGTGGCATGCAAACAGTCAGCGGCAAGCTAACCATTACCGTATTTCTGCTTGGATTGAGCGAAAACCCGGAAGTGAACAAGCGTGTGCGACAGGAGAGCGAACTGTACAGCGATATCGTGCAGGAAAATTTCATCGATTCGTACCGCAATCTTACTATTAAGAACATGATGGGCTTGAAATGGGCGGGAACTTTCTGCCCGAATGTATCCTACGTGGTCAGTGCTGATGCAGACATCCTGTTGAACACAGTGAATCTCGTCAACCGGTTGGTTGATAAACCGCGCCAGAGATATGCTGAGGGTGCTCTGAGGAGTCATGTCAGGCCAGTCAGGAGCGACAAGCGGGAATCCCTCAAGAAGTGGTACACGCCTGTGGAGCTGTACCCCAAGCCGACGTACGCTCCGTTCTTCCCCGGGTCCTGCTACGTGATGTCCGCCGATGTGGCCTCGCTGGTATACCTTGAGTCGAAACACGTGAGGTTTTTACCGTGGGACGATGTGTTCGTCGGGCTGGTCATGAAACGGATTGGGATCCAACCAACCTATGGACGTGGGTTCGGACAGTATGTCAAACTGACCAGCAATATTTCTATAATAGTTACTCTAGCGAAGGGAATTGGAGTCCTTATTCATCATCAGGAGAATCAAATTGATGAGAGATTAGTGGAATTGTGGCAATCGGCCATAGAGATGTCCAAACACCAAACACATATGTATTTCAAGGGACACATGTCCGGTATCATCACTGTTGTCATTGTGCTTCTTATATTTATGTTGAGTATCATATGTGTATGTTTCTATTTACTCTTATCATGAAGGTAGGAGGACTATTTCTAAAAGTGTTTTTGTAAGAAATCTCCTTGCGGAACATTTCACTGTTGTGATCAGATTGTGGTCGTCCTTAGCTAGGATGATCATATCGTTATGTTATTCACATAAGCGCTAGGATACAGAGTGCAGAAAGAAACGTAAATTGCATGTTTCACGAAAAGATTTTTGCACTGTAAATACCCTATGACCGTGAAAGCGAATGGAACAATAGGTGTATGACACGTGATCACATTGTGCGGACAGAATCGAACCGCAGAGAAGACAAAACAAGGTAAGAATTGGTCAAAAACACAGTGTAAGTTTCAATATTTTTTATTATCAAAGGCATACACGTAATAACAATACAGTATAGATACATAATATTTAAGGTCAATGTGTTTATTTTTTCGTGAAACATGCAATTTACGTTTCTTTCTACACTCTGTATCCTAGCGCTTATGTGATGAAAAAACATTGAAAAAACATTGCTTGTCTTTCAACTGCCACACGAGGTACATTTTGTAACCTTTCTCAAGATTTTACTTACCGTCCCTGTGAGTTTTTATGTACTATTCATTATGGACATTGTACGTGTAGTACGTGCTCCATGTCGTTGCAGTGTACTGTCCCTGACTTGAACTGTCCGTTATAAAATGTGTTATAAATGACTATCCACATGTCGGATGTTTCCATGTGAGCTCGGCACGTTTCGGAAATAGTCGTGTAAGAAATGGACTATTATTTTATTAGCTACAGTGTTTCAGTGTGTAAACATTTTATGATCCTCAAAGGGATTAAGCGGGAACGTATAACGTTGGTATTCTGCTCATCAGTCAAAATTGATATAAATTTTTCTGCTGATATTGAAGTGAAAATGCATATTTTTTTAGATCGGCAGATATGAACAACACCCCTTCCAACGTGAAGGTTTATTGGGACTATTAATTTGAAAATAATTTTACTTAGATGATAGCTAAGTAAGACTAATTGCGGTGACACCATGTGAAATTCTCTATTGAGTAGTAATTAGTTCTGAAAAGAACTGGTGGTTACAACTCGACGTTTCGATCAGTATGCTCTGATCGTCATCAGGAGAATGATGATAGCTCCTGAAGGTGGTAAGGGGGTGGTTGATATACCATGTTCACATCGAGTGTATGTTTAATACAAACGTTTCATTAGGGGACAATTTTGTCACGATCAGAGCAGACTTTCAGCAGGGCATGGAATCGGTGTCCTAGTTTCAGATAAATACAGTGGCTGAAAATTACTGGCTCATTTATGCAGCAAAGGTAATATGACCTTATCACGTGGGGTATTAGTTTAGTGACTGAGTTCATCTAAATCTAGCACTCCGATTCCATGCCCTGTTGATTTTGACAATATTGTCCCTTTAAGTGGAGATTACCAGTGATATTATAGTATTTTTAAGTTGTACCATCAGCTCTTTCCTGACTACAATAAAGGAATAACAGTTTGTCGAGTGGTCTTACCGCAGGTTAACGACCGGTGGTTACAAACCGAGATCCCACTTTATACTCAATGATAAAAACTAAATCTTTTCTAACAATTTATATAATTACGTGGTAAGGCTGTTCCGGGATACCCGACAGAATCTGTTATTACCTGGTTCCATTTTTCGGTTCCAATTACCCATAAACGACTTTTTAAAATTTCGACTGAACATTTTAGCCACACATACCGAAGTCTCTGATTTGTTGTTAACAAAATGTGTGTGATGAATGGGGATGCTACTAGTCGTTTTTAATATAGAGGCGGGAAATTATTAGAGTAAGTCCACATTTCTTGTGACTTGAATATAGCTAGCGAAACTTATGTTCATATTGGTTATTGTATACATTCAGAAGTAGGCCTATTTATGTGTTTTTGCAACATTTTTTACTGGTACCCGGATATCCGAAGATTTCCAATTTTGGGTATCCGGTTCCTGTAATAACCGACAACGCACAGCCTTATCACATGTGCTGTTTTTTCACATTGTGTTATATTTTGTATTCTAGCAAGAACAGCAATTATTTACGAGTGAGTTAGTTGCTATACTGTTTATGGGAACACCCAAAATAACCTAATGTCATGGCACCATGGCACTTGACTTAATGTGTCTATGCAACAGACACACGTTGCTACCTCCGTGTTGAGACCGCTGTGCTATCTACCTCTTAATTGCAAATTTGTGGGTGCTTTAATACAATTTGTGTATTATTATTATTATTATTATTATTCGTGTTTACTTGTTAGGATTGATCATAGCGGGTCATATGAATAATTTGTTTAAACATTAGACCAAAAAGTATCTGGTTTACAAAATTTACAATTTTTAAAGGAAAACATTTGCAGTCAAACAACATTTTCATCATTTTGGGAGTAAGTTTTTAGATTGTAATTCATAAATTTTGTAAAGGCGGTGCTGTTGGGGGAAGGGGGGGGGGGGCATTTTACCCACATTTAATTTCTTTGCCTCCCAAGGGCGGAGCCCCACCTCCAACCACTTCCTCTGAGTGAAGACCATTAAGCAAAAATAATATACGCGCACTTTGCCTCTCGGCCTGGTCATTAGTATCTATGGACTTGATCCCAAATACCAGAATTCCTCTGGTGTAAAGCCTGATGTCTTGGTAAGATCATGTTTTTCATTGCCTAGTTTTGCCCCCTAGATTTTTGGAGCTGGTGCCGCTTCAACATAATTTTCAAGCAGAAATCCTTTCGGGGTAAATTTATTTTGGCTAATACTAAATAGGCGCTTTCTACCACGATGTCTCCTTTCTATATACATTATCTATTTTTGACAAGTACTATTTATATTCAAAATTAAGGTGCTTTCATTTATCTTTTTTTTAAACATGACTGTATTTTGTGTTGAATTAATTAAGACATATTTATAAACCAAACAAGAATATTTTCTAAACATTAATATTTTATTGTACTGGTACTGCCGATGCTTGTATATGTCCAAATTAATCAAGGCGATTCATTTGTGTTTATTTAACATTGCCATGTTTTGTGCTGAATTGAGTTATACATATTTTTAAACCATTATTTTCTCAACATTAATATTTTATTATACTACCAAGGCTTAGGTGGTTGTCACGCAGTGTGATTTCTGCTAGAAATAAATACTTGAAAATCTACGCCTGAGACTAACCCTAAACAATCGTTTTAAAGGTGTTTGTAATTCTCTTGAATATTTCTTTATAGCGATACAGCAATGGGAGATTCAACAAATTTGCCATTTGAATTGGTTATAGAGTGCGTGTGCGTGCGTGCGTGCGTGTGTGTGCGTGTGTGTGTGTGTGCGCGTGTACTTAAATTCGCTACCTTGTGGAGTCCTATAACAAAAGGGAAAGGCAAGCAGAACAATAAACCCTTTCACGGTAATATGCGCCACGTTTTTGACGCGGCAAAATTGTTTATTTCAAACACCCGTCTGCGACCCAGCGCTCGAACTTCAACGTACATTCCAGACGCGTGCGTGAAATTCGAGCGCTGGGTCGCAGACGGCAACGAATGTTCAAAATAAACAATTTTGCCCCGTCCAAAACATGGCGCATATTACCGTGAAAGGGTTTATTCCACAGGGGAATTCTAAAGGACTCCGGTCTCCACAAGGAAATTTGTGTACAAACCCTATGAGGAATTGTTAAGTACAAGTACAAGCTAGGAAAGGACAATAGATGTCTCCACAAGGATGCATATTTGAGAATGTGTGTGTGCGCGTGCGCGTGCATGAGTGCATGCGTGCGTGCGTGTATGTTTTTACAGGGAACTCTTTAACAACAGGGACAATAGGTCTTCGGTCAGAATTAAACAATACAGTAGGGGGCCCGGGGAAAAGGGGAGGTCCTAGGTCGACACCATTAGTCTCAAAACCCTGGCCCAACATACCTAATAATTTGACCCATGGCGGCAATTGTTTGTTACAATTGTGGGGACGGTAGGGATTAGAACCCATGACCATGGCCTCCAATCACCACCCAACTGACACCACCTCCCCAACTGATAAATCCCTATTATTTGTTATATGTTTGGAGATGGCATAATAATAATAATAATAATAATAATAATAATGTGTGGACTTATATGGCGCACGTATCCACCAACTAAGTGGTGCTCAAGGCGCATTATATTATTACCCCTGCTCATAAGGCTCATAAGGCTCATAAATCATTCCTGAAACCATCTCAGCTCCCTGGGGAGTATACAGCTCAATTGCTGCCATTACAGCGCATATAGGGCTAATCAACCAACTCTGCCCTCACAGGTACCCATTTAACCCCTGGGTGGAGAGAAGCAATTATGGTTAAGTGTCTTGCTCAAGGACACAAGTGTCACGGCCGGGATTCGAACCCACATTCTGCTGCTAACACCAGAACTTGAGTCCGGTAAGCTAGACCGCTCGGCCACGACACTCCACTAATAACTTCGTTTTATGCGGCATGCATGCAGCAGCAGCAACAACAATGGCTTCCTTGTGGGACCCATCTGCAGAAAATGCGTCGCAGAAAATGTACTATTATGCATTTGTCTAGCATGGAATCCAAAATAATTGTTATCATTTTCGGAAATGAGTTGGACAAAGTTTCTTTCATGTGCAAGTGGATGGAAGAAATAGATGGTATGGTTGAGTGTGATATTGCCAATAAACCATGTCTAACCATGGAGCAGGGAATGGTCTAACGTTAGGGCTGGAGCTAACGTACACAACATTAGGCCAAAAAAAAAAAGATGTTGAGTTGCCCTCCACCGACCGACCCAAAAGTGCTGAAATCTCGGGTCGGGTTTTAAAATTTTTTTTTTTTTATCCCCGTCATTCATAGGCCTATTTTAATTAAACTTACCAATTTTCTTTGTATAAAACATAATACGTTTGATTTGTGAAATTTTCCACAGTTTTTACCGGTAAATTTACCGGTACCCAAGACTCAATCTACATGTTTTCAAATCAAATGGCCCTCACACGCTGTGCACTGGCTCCCCGCACTGTATGTGTGTCAACGATAATCGAATGGCCACTCACATGTTGAGCATTGCACGCAATATGGATGAATTTGCTGTGTCAATCACAGCGAAAAGTACAACAAAAATGCTTGAGATACTTTTATTCTGAAGCAAAATTCCTTGCTGATAGGTATACAAATGAAAAACATGGTATGTGGTTTCAGTTCTTAAAATCTTAAAATGACAGTCAAGCCTCAAGGCAACTCAACAATTTTTTTTCTTGGCCTTATGTATAATGTAAGCGATCGCTACGTCGTCGCTGGTAACGAACAACTCTCAGAATCTCTGTTACATGTAACGTAGGAATTATTTTTAAATGAATTTGAAAAATATCTGGACCTAATCAGACTACATATTTTTTTGTAAAATAGTTGGACTTATATGAAAAATATCCTTGACAATTTAACATGTGTCGTCAGACTTTTAATATCTCATTCTCGTCTGTCCCTCAATATCGTGTCTATTGTTAACATATTATCATACTTTTTAGAAGTGACAATTTCAAAAAAGATCATTCCTGGTGATTATTTTCAATAGTTACCATGTTAATACCTTGACCAACAAAATAACCTTGACCAACAAAATAAACTATAACCCTGACCACCCCAAATCCATCAAAATCCTCAAAGGGGCACTTTTTGGGAAAAAATCAGCACTGTTGAAAAATGGGATCTTTATACTGGAGTTGTATCAGATACTTAAAAGTAATACTTGTATGTAGTTGCACAAACATAACTTTGTACATGGGCCAAGAATATTCAACCTTTGGCGGTGTGAATAAGCATGGAAGTGATGCTTATTCAGCTGAACTAAAGTTTTGGGGAACTTAAGTTAATTTTTCATAGTGTATACAATGAAGATGGGTGCTGACCCATTTATTTTTTATTTTACATGTATGTATGAATGGATGAATAGCCGACATTCCTAAAATTAATTAACATTTGATTTACAGATTTATGGGTACCACTCTGAGTGGTACAAATGCTTCCATGCCATTTGCAGGGCTGAGAAAAGAAATGAGAAGAAACAGAAACATCAAGGTAGGCAAATATTGAAAAAATGCAATCAAGTTTCAAGTATGCAGTAAGCTTGGGCGATATCAAATTTTTTTTCATCCACGATATATCGGCAAACATATATCGCGATTTTTGATAATATCGCAATTCTTTTTTTCATTCATGCATGATTGCTTTAGAGCCAATTACCACAGGTATGTACCCCTCTACAAGTGTCACAATAAATTGCAAATTCATTTGCAGAGCGTGTATGTACTTCTGAAGTAGTTTGCTTTTGTTTCTCATTTCTAAAAGCTCAAAAGACTGTTCTGATTTTGTTTCCATGGAATTTCTGACTTGACTCACAATGTCGATTTATTTTTTATCGTGATATATTTTTATTCGCGATTCGCCGATATGCCGATAACTTAAAAAGGTTCTCAATATTGTAATCGAATAAAAAAGGTATCGCGATATTCGATATCGTGTTTATCGCCCAAGCTTAGTATGCAGTAAAATTGTTTCTAGTTATATGTTGCTTTTTCGTTTCTTTCTATCTGTTTACCTTATCTTTTGTGTGTACTTCTGTTAATTTTCACTCTCTTTCTGTCTACAATGCCCATTCCCCTTACTCACTTATTCCTCTATTTCTATTAAATATTTATCATTCTTTCTTCATACATATTCAGGTCAAGATGAGGTTGAGCGGTGAGAATGCAGCACTGAACCCCAGAGAAGAAAACCGTGGTCTTCATCAGAGTTCCTCCCTGACAAACCAAGAAAAATTGAGAGAAAAAAACTGTGATAAGTATTCACAGTGCCAAACCTTGATTGCATGCCAACTGTTTGAAGCAGCCCAACGGAAGGATGAGAGGTTACTTTTGCAAATCGAAGATAAAGATCTTGTGGGTTTAGAAGTTTGCTATCATTGTTTTTGCTATAATGAGTATGTACCCAATTCTTGACAAGGCCAGATCCATCAGATGAAACACCTATTTGGTACAATGATGCATAAATAAAATTCTGTGAAGAAATCATCCAGAAGAGAATAATAAAAAACAATGAAATTCTTTTCACAAAGTCATTACATCGTAAGTTCATTAAGCGCGTACAAGAAGTTGAGGGAGTTGACTGCAGTAAGTACTGGGGCCGATTTCACAAAGAGCTAAGATTGACCTTAACTGTGTATCAATCTTAATTGCTTAGCAAAGTGTGATGTCACAATACAAATCACTATGGTAATACTAACAACTCATCTTAAGATGAATCTTAGTGCTTTGTGAAATCGAGCCCAGGTCCCACAATCTGAAAACACGTCTGAAAAGTACATTTCCTACGCTGGTAATTCATACATGTAGATCATTTACTAAGAATACAATTGACTTGGTGTACAGCCAATCTCTTGCTGCAAAAGAACTGGTAGAGACTGCAATTGTCTCAGATACAGTATGTACTGATACTGATATAGACAGCAGTGAAGGTGCTGGAGAAGCGCAGAGATTTTCACATGAAAGTGCATATCTTCACACACTCTTCAATGCATCAGCTGTACTATATAATACACTTATAATGAAGAAATCACATGGCATTACAGCTGCCCTGGCCATCAACTTCAGATAACATATCCTTACAGACTGCTTAACAAATGAGCCAGTAATTTTCAATCACCTGCTTTGTTCATCTTACACTAGGACACTGATTCCATGACCCGTTGAAAGTCTACTCTGATTGAGATAATGTTGCCCCTTTAACCATTATCTTTAATTAAAAAATTCTGTTGACTTTCTTTTCATGCACCAGTAAAAGTTTTTTAAGTGCTAAAGATTTAACAATACTAGCCAAGACCAATTAATGCTAGGGACTACAGGTTCACTTATTGGAATATTTTGTACTTCAGAAAAATAAAATTCTTGCAAATTAGACCTAGAAGTTTGGATAACCTTTATCCTGTATGAAATGGATTATTATCGATAGGTGCAAAAATGGATGGAAAAGGATAATCATGACCATGACAAAATAAAGCAGAAGTGTCATTCAAAAGATAATGTTGTTTCGCATTTCCTTTATTTAAATATCTATTTTGTGTATTAACGAAGAATGTGTTTTATCAATTTAAATATTTACACAAAATGTTGACAATTAATAACCAATAATTTACTTTTTAAAGATGAGAAAAGATTCACAAACTGGTCTTTGATGTAGGCAGGGTTAGATCCAGGGTTGCCTAAAGAGGGTGGAGCTCAAGGTAAGGAGATGGGGATGGGAAACGAAACCCCAAAATATTGAAATGTCTGGACAATTTAGAAGTTTTTCACATGATCAATTAAATTGGAATACTACCCCACGACACTATAGATCCTACCCTGGAAGTAATGGGTAGAGGACTTGGGGGGGGGGGGGGTCAGACGTTCAGGGAGCAGTCGGGTTCACACCTTTTATTCAAGGCAAGATTTGTTTAACTCTTTCTGGACGGTAAGCCTTTTGAAAGGCTCATGCGCGCATCGCGTTTTTACAGCGAGCGTTTTAAAAGGCTTGAACTTCATCACCTGACAACGGGTCTTGTTTTGACAACAGAGTGCACAATTGACCAATAAGAATCACAACCTTTACTTTTATACCTTCAATAATCCAAATATAAACAGATTATTAATAATTTCCACACATAATTGTTATAATAATAATATAATAATAATAATAAAGATTTGTAGCGCGCACATATCCACCCTGCTGGGCGCTCAAGGCGCGGAAACAAAGAAAAAAACATGAATACAAACAATATACAATGATAGCATAGGAGAAAAAAAATTATGTACTGAGATACATGTATCTACAATGCAATTACAAATATACATCATCTTTGAAGAATTGTGACATAAGATGAGTTTTAAGCATCGACTTAAATCTAGTTATACCATGACAAGATTTGAGTTTTGTTGGAAGATGATTCCAGAGTCTCGGAGCCGCGACAGAAAAAGACCTATCACCCCAGTTCCGTTTTGAAGTTGGTTCCTTTAGGAGTGACATGTTGCTGGAGCGCAAATTGCGTGATGGAGTGTAGACTTTAAACAGTTCAGAAATATAAATTGGAGCAATGTTATTAAAAGATTTGTGAACAATTAGCATAAGTTTAAAAACAATTCTCTGTGAAACAGGAAGCCAGTGCAGTTCTTTCAAGATTGGTGTGATATGGCATGACTTTCTGGACAAAGTCACAACACGAGCTGCTGTGTTTTGTATGTGCTGAAGACGAGATATTTGATTCTGCGGGAGACCGTAGAAGAGAGCATTCCCGTTATCGAGACGTGATGTGACAAACGCATTTATAATTTGTTCAGCAGCACTTTTATTCAAGTATTTCCTTATTCGGCTAATATTTCTGATATGAAATGATGATATGCGAACAATGTTGGAGATATGAGGTTTTAAAGTCATTGTCGAGTCAAATAACACCCAAATTTAATACGTGCTTGTGATGAGGGGTTATCTGCGAGTCACCAATTGTAACAAATGGAAGAGAAACTTTAGACAATTGCTGACGTGATCCAAATAGAACAAATTCTGTTTTTTCATCGTTCAATTTCAGGAAGTTTTGTCTCATCCAACTTCGAATCTCTTGAATACATTTCTCCAGTGTTGTAATGCAGGAATCGGCAGGTTCTTGAGAAGATTTAAAAGTAATGTAAAGCTGTGTGTCATCAGCATAGACATGGTAATTTAAATTATACTTCAAAATGATATCACGAACTGGAAAGGTATAAACAGTAAACCACTGTGGGCCGAGTACGAAGCCTTGGGGTACAGAATAGTCAAGAATAACAGGCTCGGAGATAGCGTTACCAATACAAACATAGAGAGGCCTATTTAAAAGGTAGGACCTACACCAATCCAGGGCTGTGTCATGTATTCCAAGATGATATTGAAGGCGAGAGAGAAGGATTTTGTGATCGACCGTGTCAAAAGCGGCGTTTAAGTCTAACAAAACTAATGCAGTGATTTTTCCATCATCCATGGCAGATAAAATGTCATTGTTGACGCGGAGAAGAGCAGTTTCCGTTCCATGAAATGGTTTGTAGGCTGACTGAAATGTGTCCGACAGGTTATTAGCACGAACATGGTCAGAGATCCGTGATGAAACAACTCGCTCGATTGTTTTTCCAAGGTACTTTAAATTCGCTACTAGTCGGTAATTTTTGAAAACTTCCTTGTCTAAATTGGGTTTCTTCGTGAGAGGTTTAACATGAGCAACCTTCTGGCTATCAGGGAAACAACCGGAAGAAAGAGATCTGTTTACAATAATTGTGTTATACTTAGCAAACACATCAATATTTTGTTTTATTAGCGAAGTTGGTACTGGATCAAGTTCACATGATTTTGATGGCGATTTTATGATGAGTTTCTTGATCTCCGTGTTGAATTTAATTGTTTACAGTATCAAATTGCAATAATGAAAACAATGTTTAAAATTCAATAGTCTGTTCTCAGTAAGAGCTGATACCTCTCATTATAATACGAGCCGACAGCAGGCGGAAAAATGTAATGAAACACTAAATTAGCCTGTCATCAAAAAGACTTCAAATTTATTGATTTCATATCTCACGTTGACAAATGATTTATATGATATTCGGTAGTTTTATTGTCATTTTGTTTGAGATAATTACCGTTACAAGCATAACAATACCGAACAAAAACAGAACAAAAATAGTCTGTTCATAGCAAGAGCTGAAACCTCTCAATTTACGAGCCGACTGCGGTTGTTTCCACTTAATGAGCCATTTCAAGTCCAAAGTCCTTGACTAGTAATGTTATTGAATGTTATTGACATTCAGTAAATGAATGTTATTGCAATTCAACACACGATTGCAATATAAAAAGACCACTCTGTAAAATGCTATTTTTTGAGTGAGCTGTACTGCTAAAATTAACATAACAATTTCCTTTTGAGTGAACAGAAGCAATTAGATGTTCGCGCGCTGTCGCACGCGAACACCTAAAAACCGAACAATTTCAAAGAGGTGTTTGTGCTGTCGCACAAACACCTAATTAATTCCGGAGAGAAAGAGTTAAACTGGTTCATTTCTTTACAATGGCATCATCAAATATTTCCCAAATATGGAATCCCCTTTCCAAACTCTTACCCACCTCACTGGACCGATTTGACAGATTAGGGTAGGGGAAACAACAAAAACCAGCCCATGTGAACTATTCAATTATACAAAAATCCCCATTGAAATGTAGTTTTCTAAGAATGGCCGAAAGAGGGCGCTATTTTCATGTCATAGTTCAAATGTAAATAATTATCTGCCAAACTGGCAAGTTTTGTGAGTGTGGATTTATATAATAGAATTTACATGTAATTATCTATTAAACTGTTTCTACGCTCATGCCTGATATTCGTCACGAAACACAATTTCTGAATGCATTTTCATTGCACGCTCCGTGGTCTAGTAGTCTGAAGTCAAGTCACACTTGGCACCACGGATGCGAGTTTTGTCATGAAACTTTTCTGAAGAGAAAACCATATTTACCAAGTTCAGACTTAATTATTGTATTTTTAAACAACTTTAGGTGATGACGTCATAACATGATGAACAACCAAACACCTTGAGAACGAGCATTCTACTCACTAGACTAACATGCTCGTGCAAGTTGTTGGTGAATTAACTATTGAAGAACCTTTCAACCTTTGTAACATTATATTTTTATGGGGATTTGTAAGTGAATGAGGAATTGTACCGCAGAAAAAATAGCTGTCTGGCTTGGCTCGTACCTGAAATGTCTCCCCATTTTAGCTGTAATAATGGGCATTCTATTAAGGATTAGATTTCTTAAATGTTTTGTTTATCATAACTGGGAGAAAGACAAATAATCTGATAATCAAAAGCTCTTTAATTCATAGTACACTTAAAATAGGCTCTTTATTTCTGCAATTACAATGTACTATTAAATACAAACTTATACAATGTTCATAACTTAAAGGGGGACTGACATGGACTTAAATCAAACAGTTAAATATGTGATCGTTTTATTCTTTTATAGCAGTAAAAGATCAATACAATTTTTGTTTTGTGTTTTTATTGTTTTTGAGAGTGTTATTTTACCATTGTAAAAATGCCCCCCACTTTTACGCCCTGCACGGAGGAGCTGTTCGTGACGTCATGTCGGGAAGAGAAATTCGGCTCAAAATGATCGCTGCACAAATCTATGTGAGCCGATGGACCTGACCACTTTACTCTTGTCAGTCGAACTTTGCTCGTCCAAATACGGCGATTTTTGGGTCACTTGGGAACAGATGAAGGCTAACACCGTCTTTGGTGGTGTTGTTGCATCCTGCAGAAACACATCTTCCCGGCATTTTATTAGTTCCGGAAACAAAAATCACGGAAGAAATGAAATCGACGCTACGTGTGTGAAACGTTTGTATGTACATGTACATCATGTACACATCGGATCTTCCCGACCTTACGTCACATATCTTATGCAAATGAAGCTTCCACCATGGGGTGGGGTTGCCTCCCCCAAACACTTCAAACATTGTTTTAAAATACTTGTACTCAGAAATCAATGATTAAATAGACACAGGTGGGTCTCAAAAACAATATTTTATTACAAAACGCCTTAACCCTGTATATACCAAGCCACATAAACAGTTGAGGACAATTCTAATACTATATTTTTTTTATCTATTGGGGGTAAGACATGATTTAAAAAAAAAATAATAATAATAATAATTATTGACTTTTCTAATTAATGACTGTAGCATATATGCTACATTGGGTGATAATGTCATGATTTTATTTACACACACGCAGATACATATGTAGCAGATGTGCTACAATGGTTCATACAATGTAAATGAATACTAAATTGCCATCAACAATCTGTGATAAGAGGTCAGTCGCTGTGTAGGTAGCCTGTCGAGCACTCCTGTCAGCCATGCAACTTTCACCTCCATCATCCTTCCTTGTGATTCCCTTTTTAGGTCCATATTTGCTCTTCTTCATTTAGGCCTGCAAAAAAAAAATTCAATAACTTTTTAAATCATAAACATAAAGGGGAAAAGCTGAAATAATCATCATGAAAAATATTTAAAAAATCAACTGGATGTTATGCACGATATTTACCTGACAGTCGCCTCAATCTTGGTAAAACACCGTAAAAAATGCAAACTTTCCGGGAATTTTTATCGCTGGAGTGCCAGGTTTTATCTTGAAGAAAAAAAACACCATATAACTATCTATGGCCAATTGAGGGGGCTATAACACTTCTACAGGAGTAACATAAGTGCTACAATGGCTCATAAGTGATGTTTTGGTTTTTTGAGGGACAGAATACGAGCTCAAAGTTGGTGTAAGGATGTCAGTCCCCCTTTAACATTTTGGATTCATTTTGCATTAAATAATGTCTATATTGCATTCTATCATTTTTCTTTATAAATCTTGAAACTTCCAGTTTGCATTGTTACTATCCAATACCTTGTCTTACCACCTCATGCCTTGACTAATTCACTGTTATTATAGTGTCTGTCAAGACGCGATGAAACAATTCCAAGAACTCTACGAGGTTTTTTGAAATGTTACAGATATTTACACATTAAACTTCAGATTTAAAAAAAAATCACAATTTTATTAATATAAAATCTAAATTGGTAAATGTAATTTGCCACCAGCATTATTGAAAACAATGTTACATTCTTTAAAACCACCAACATTAGTGAAAACAATTTTAAATTGTTTGTATGTTTTTTTTTATCTAGCTTTTGCAATTCAATTCATTTAAAAGGTAAATTTATTTTTACTCATAAATCACATAATATACATGTAATGGTAAAGACAATATTATATCAAAACATATGCAGGCACACTCCAAGTACCGTAAATATTGGTTACAATGTAAGAGGGTGTATATCCAGAATTATCTTCTATATACTCACTTTAATCAAACAAGGAGAGGTATTACACATCCAGATGAGAAGTATTTGTGCCTGGTATATGTCATTTTCCACAATGTGGACAAGGATTTCCATCACATTCATTACAATAACAACATACTTCCAACGTATTTTGTAACAACTTAAATTGATGACATCATAACATGATCCACACCCGAACACCTTGAGTTTGTTTTTTACAAACTCTATACCTCTAGTTTTTTTTGTAATTTTTTTTTATTTAGTTTTTTTGCCAAAGAGGGAAATACGTGATACATGTATACGCGGTGACCAAAGTATGGTGGCTAAGAGAGGCCTCACAAATCGGGCAAACGTTCATAACCCTATGTGAAAAATTGGTTTAAAACACAGCACGGCAGAATTACAATCGATCCAGCAAATTTGGCTCCAATTGGACATAGTATATAGACCAGAAACTGGAGACTATTCTATTTTTTGTGGTTGTTGAAAATGCAGTCTAGCCTAAATATTAATTTGACTTCGTCTACAAGAACATTTGGTTTAGAAATTGTTTTCCAAAATGGACTCAATAAAATCACATTTTAGAAGCTGAAATATCTCACAAATGCCCACACAGAGCCCCCTGAATGCAATTACTCGAGTCATGAGTGAATTTCACTTATCGCCTTGCACTACTAATCACTATAAACAAACTACCAGCTAAAATATAGGCCTGCACATATCGTATGGAAGTTTGGCTATTAACCAGCAAAACCAATTTTCAGCTAATCACTTTTTTCTACTTAAAGATGGACTTCAACGGAATATATTACAGTGTTTTGATGCTGTTAGGCTTACAAGAAGTGTGTAATGATTACTTCTATATGATTAAAATTCAAATAAAGTAATTTCTTAATGTAAAAAAAAATTCATTTTGATCAGCATTTCACTATCTAGAAAAGTCGTGTTTCGCAAAAAGCCCGAATGCATGAATAATTCATATCGTAGTTGTGACGTACAATCAAGGACTGGCATTCGCTGCTTATGCCCACATGTCATGAGTGTTCCCCAGCAAAGTGCATTAAAAAGCGACGTGTACGAAACGAGGACTCGGCCGACGAACTCCCAGTCGTACTCACTTGCCTTCTCTCGATATTTGACGCTTTCAAAGTTGGAACAGAGCCTTGCTTCAAACGATATTTGGTATCCAAACCAAAACTTTCTTTCACTTGACTGGAAGAATCTCTACAGTCGCCCGTAAAATGGGCTGAACAAATCATCGACCATTTTGTCAACGTGAAATCCTTTCGTGTATTGTTCACGAACTTCACCCACTCCTTGGAAGCCGCCGGATTCCGCGGAAATCGGAAAAAACTAACCTCTGGATTCTTGGTGGCACTTCTTGTACATCCACCAACAGCACATGTGCTAGGCATTATGCCGTCTTACACAAAATCGTCAAAACGGGGAAAAAATCATGTGTATCAGCTTCTAGCAAGTAAAATCCCCATTGCCAAACACAAAGACAAAAACGGCTTCCTTTATTTATGCCCCAGATAGTACGTCACACTTACGCTGGTTTACGTGGCCGCTGGTATTTCACCGTTCATTTCGTATTGTATTTCTATGGGCCTTTGCTGGGAACCATGAAAGCGCGCAGCCAACGGCGAGAAAAAACCACTCGCTCAGAAATCTAAGAAGGGGGGCTATTTTTTACAATCAAAATTAAACCAAATAACGGGGAATAAAACCATCGTACTGATAATGAAATAATAACTAAACACAACATAAACAAGACTCAGGAGACGATTTAGTGTACGAGCTCTCGTTGAAGTCCATCTTTAAGAGCTCAATAAAATTGGCCCCAACTGAGCGTGAAGAGGAATTGGCAGAGACACGTCTATACGGTTATAGGATTTGGCCAATAGGGGGCGCACCCTCTCGAAAAGCATGCGCTTTCTTTCTTGGGGGAACAAAGATGGCGAACAACGAGCTTCAGCATATCGGCGTGATCTCCTATACAGTTAGTATAGAGATCAGTGCATGTAACCCACAAACTACAAGGAGGGCCCTCAGCCTCTCTCCCCTCGTTTTGGGCCTCATTTGGTGCTTAACATGTTGGCGTGTTGGTTGAAGATGTATAACCCATCTTCAGACAATTTCCAGCAATATTATTTATATTGGAAAATAACCATTTAAAGAGAAGGTACAAATTGACGTCTAAATAAACATCTAAATACTTACTTGGTGTACAGTTGGAACACATCCTGAGTTATGATTTCGTCTGTGCTTTCATCTTCTAGAAAACAGGAATTAATATGTCAAATTTACGAAAAGTAGCTAGATGGCAACTTTTTGTAAAACGTAAAAATAGAATAAACATGAAGCAGATTTTCCTGTTATGATATATTTACAGGTTAGTTTTAGGAGATATTTCTTGATAGAGAATTGGCTGTTGCAAGCTGCTTACCAACCTAAAGGACCTGCAGTAGGCCTATATAAATGCCTTAGGTCTCGAATTTAGCAGGTTCTTTATCTTAGAAAGAACTTGAAATGAACGTATGTTACCAAAATACCAATGCTGTACATTCCCTCTAAAGGACAGGTAGAAACATTGGTAATGTTGGCAATACTGCCTGTACGGGTTTACTGACTTAAAAAAAAAAAAATAGAGAAATAACTGATGCAAACTGCTTATAACCAACCTGAAGCACCTGTAGCATATCAGTTAATGGCCTTACGTTTTGAACATAGCAGGTTCTTTCTCAAAGGCAATCAATTTATACTTATACAACCAAGCAGCTCATTGCGGAGTCTATACTTCATGCGGCAATTATAACCTTTCTTGCAAAATACACAAGTTGATGTCTGGAAACTTTTTGAAAAGGGGAATATTTGTTCGTATTTCCTCTGAAATGAGAGCACTTCTGACAAAAAAAAAAAACACAAAAACAAAAAACAAAAACAATTTTTTTTTTCAGGGTGATTCGTATCTTTACCAACTTAAACGTCAAGTTATTATTTGGATAATAATTCGGTAATTTTGTAATCACCTTCCCTTTAACTTAAGGAAAATAAGTACCCAAGTCCCATCATAAATTAATTTAGGCACTTAACAGGGTTGAATCCAGGGCCAAAAAGGGGGACACACTAAGACAAAAGGAATGGGAAATGTACACCCCAACCCCTGGATTCGCCAATGCCACTTAAAGGGACAATATCGTCATGATCAGAGCAGACTTTCAACAGGGCATGGAATCGGTGTCCTAGTTTAAGATGTACAAATGTGACTGTAAATTACTGCCGTATTTATGCAGCAAAGGTATACATGTGGGGTATTATTTTCAGTCGCTGAATTAATCTAAAACTAGCACCTCAATTCCATGCCCTGTTGACCGTGAGAATATTGTCCCTTTAATCAATAATAAATCAAACTCCTAACAACTTTAAGTAAGACTATTTGCGGTGACACCACGTGAAATTATCAATTGAGTAGTAATTAGTTCTGAAAAGAACTGGAGGTTACAACTCGACGTTTCGATCAGTATGCTCTGATTCTCAATTGAGAATTTCACATGGTGTCACGGCAATTAGTCTTACTTATCCTCTTCACCATGCAAAGCTACAAGTTTCCTAACAACTTTATTCTATTTTCTAAAAAGAAAATAGAAATATTCCTATTTTATTTTTAAATTACCGAAATTGAGGCTAACAATAACTGAAAACACAAACGCTACACCTTGAAACGAGTATATTTTGTTTTTATTTATCTAGTTTTGTTTCCAAAAATAAAATATAACACAATTAAACTCAAACAAAATGAAAGATGGAAAGCAGTGTCAGTTATCTAGATTTTAATTTTGTTCTTTCTTCATATTTTTATTGTGAATAATTCTTGACACATTAGTATGAACATTGGATGATCCAGGGGGAGAGGTTTGGGACTGAATTTCGGGGGAAATGGAAGATTGATAAAATTGTATTACATTTCAGACTGTCTCCCATCTGATTACTAGATCAGCCACTGACGTAAATAGGGAAAATATATTTGAATGTCGAATGCATTAATTGGAAACAATTATTATATTTTTATATAAATAAAACTTTATTTGTTTACAAGCGTGTTTACAGTTTAACATCATCACTATATAATATAATAAATTCTACATTTTTTCGGCTTAGGAGAATAAACTTACAAAACATCCCATTTATACACAAAGCTACGCGTACACTTTAAAGTATTTACACTTTGATGTAAATAAAATGTACAGACTCTACAGAAACAGAAGAAAGTGTACTAATACAAGTCTAATAGGACGATATCAACACTTTTTACAAGCAAACAAATAAAATAACACAATACTGGAAAAAACACCAACATTGGTAGGCCTATGTAGCTTAAAGGTAAGATGCATGGTTGATATAAATGATAGCGAACTTGCTTCTAAGAGTACGTTTATACTTTCTTTAAATCTTTAGAGTACCATGGTGATTTCCCGCCAGGCAAAAGTGTGTGTATTTGTATGTAGAGAATGTCAATTTTGTACTTTTTTAATTTTCAGATGAAAATGTTAGTGTCTTATTAAAAATAAATCAAATTAAGAAATTTTTCTGCCGATAACTCAAAATATGTTTTTGTTATGGTTTCTTGTCATAGACCAGTGTACATGTTGTACCCAGTGCAGTTTGACCTTTGTCATAGATCACATCGTCTATACAATAAGAAAAAATCCAACCGTTGAAATTTTCAGATTATTACGTTGTGTCGTTCACAAGAAAATAGTACAGATTCATTCAAGTATTGTATTCATTCTTATGTGGAAAGGACTCTTTCCTAAAGTTATTTTTTCTTTTCTTAAGAATATTTTTTAGGAAATATTAATACCAATCAGTTTAACGCAAAGGAAGTTTTACACTAAAACTTGACCATTTGAGTATTTTTGAATAAACAATCACATACCTTACCTTTAAACCAATAACATAATATAAAGCACACTTTTGTGTAAACTTTCTGTAAAGAATTTCGTGAACATAATCTCGCTGCTCGTATTTTTACTTCATTGATCTATACAAAGTGTACACACCTTAGAAGTTCCTTTACCAATACAATTTTCGTGACCAACATTTTGAACAGCCTTCTCCGCCTTCAAACCTCCCCTTCAATTTAGGAAAGAGTACTCTATCCGATAATGTTGTTTATTGACGGTATTTTTTACCTTAATTCCAAATAACATCACATCAGACAACATTAATTTTATAGGAAGATCGATGCCATCATCAGCTTTACACGAGTACACAACAAAAGTTACAATTTGAAACATTTTGAATTGCCGATTTTAATAGAATGTACAACACTGGTGACCACTAGATTATCAAATTAACAAGTATTGTTATCTAAAAGCCTTTTAATTCGTGTAAAGTTGGTACACACGGATCAATCATTCAGAGAAATTATTTCGCCAGAAGTGCTGTCATCTTAGAGGAAAAAAACACTGGTTATGTCTAACTTACAAAAAGTTGGCAATATTATGTTTTTTAATGTAAAGGGTTGTCATTTCCCCCATGTTACCAAATACATGTTGTATCTTCGCTTTAAGCATAATTATAGCTGGGTCAAATGGGAATAGCCTTTAGTCAAGGCGCACGCAGCAACCCGGAACACCGCGCCCGAAAGAAAAAAAAGACCACGAACGCGAGTGCCGAAGCCACGAACGCATTTACCAGTCCGTTCTGTGGTCTTATTTTTTCCTTTATATTTCTATGGCAGTTTGGTAGAGAAATATCAGTGCAATATTAGGTAGGTTTTTCAATATGGCAGTACAGCAAATATGGCAGTACAAACAAAGTTCATGGCCTACTCGATTAAGTATCAAAGCTCAAGGTCATTAAATGTAAACAAAAAGAATCGGAACAAAGGACAAACACCTTAATGTCTAGTTTTCTTTATATTTCTATGCCAGTTTGGTAGAGAAATATCAATGCATTATTAGATAACTAATTTGTTATGATATCACCTATTTAAATATATACAAGCCAAATGATTGGTTTAAATAAATTTGCATATATTAATTAGCTTTATGAATAATTCAGTAGTAGCGTCCACAAATTGGACTGGTATATAAAGGCGCTCGTGACTTTGCCACTCGACTCGCGTGCGTGTTTTTTGGGGGCGTGGTTTTCGGGCTGCAACATGCGCCTTGACTATATGAGGTGTTCCAGCTGAGAAAGAATATCCTTGTAATATCATTATCACTTGGCGTATTATATATAGATTTAATAAACATACAGAATGCTAAACGCGACTTTCAATTACATTGGCACACAGAACCTATGGGTGGGGCACGTTCCCCGACCGCTTCAAAACTTCCTCTAACCCTAACCCTTCACCCCGCTGCCCCCCCCGTTCAGAAATTGGATCCCTAAGAAACCCCCACTCCAAGTGCCCCCATCTGAACCAGCCTTAGTTATGTGATTTTTCAAGGCACATCCATGTGAGGATATGGCCGCGCGGAAAATCAAAGAATTATCGTTGAATCTGATTTGAGTTTTCTGAAGTTCATTTACACAAGTGGAGCTCCTCCCGCGAGATGCACTCATTACAGATGACTTCACAACACCATTGGAATTTACATTCACATCGCCTTGTCACTAGTACACTCTGTATATTATAACCTCTCCCACAGCAAATACTGTCACAATTTGTGTCCTTATCACATTGTCTGTCCCTCGTCCCTTGCGAGTAGGGGCTGGCCTCGCAAAAGTCCGGCGACCGGTCGATGTAGACAAGGTCATGTTTACCGGGACCCGACCGTGGTTCAGTGGGGGCGTTGAGCGTAGGAGGAGGGGCTGTATACTTCGGCTGTTTCCTTCTCTTTTTCACATGTGTGACCAGTTCGTGGTCCCCGTGGGCCGTATTTGCAAGCTCCACCATCACAGCACGATCGTACATATCCTTCAGAATCTTTCCCGTCTCCTGCAGTCGATTTAACTGATGCCAGCATGTCTCGGATGTACACGAACCTGACATGCCGTGACATTTGCACACTTTTCTTGCACTCTCCTCCACGACCTGAAAAGATTAGTAAGCAATGAAAACTTTTAACAGTCGCATTAAATAGCGCCCTCTCTTGGATTTTTGTACCACCATTCGCGCGCTATTCACAAACTTTTTTTCTTCGAATCTGAATATTGATTGAGTTGACTTATGATGAGAGTCAACAGAGTCCGTTTATTTCCCCTTTTAAGTCTTGGGCTTATTACACGGGGGAAATGCATATTTACTTCAGTTTGCTAATACAGGCTGACAATGATCGCAAACTGTCATAGTTTTCCTCAACAACAAACGACCTTATGACGTACACGCAAATGTAATGTATTATATCGTCTGTTGAATTTTCTTTTCCTAATTCAGTGTGTTATACTTAATGTGTTTCTACCTTCTAAAAATATGCTGAACTGTGGTGATTACAAATGTTGTCAAAGGACATTGGTTAAAAGCAGTGTATACTGTTGGTAAAATATATGCATCAATAACATGTCGGACGGAATCATCTTAAAAACATCTTAAAACCATGTAAGCTTTAATGTAATGCTTTTCTCTGTTTCTTTATGGTAAGTAATTATGACAGGGGTGTGACTTGACAAAAGTAAAATATCCTGAAAATGGGTAGCGGGCCTGAGTTAGGCTTGGGCAGTTTAAAATGTTTGGCTAGCCGGTATACCGCCGATATAAACCGGTTTTCGGTTTTACTGTTTAACAGTCCTTGTTTCTGATGTTTGTTCATCTTATTGTCAATACAAAAAAGGTTTATTTAATCCATTGTTCCTTATTAATTTGTATTGTCACAAATATTGGGGGACATGTTCTACCTCCCCCCCCCCCCCGATCGCCACCGTTGCTTATTAGGGTCGCCAATCGTGGGTTAATAAAATATCATTCTTTCTCAGAAAAGAAAGGAAAACATAGCTACAATTAGGGTGGGGAAATGTCGCCTTCAGGGAAGCTGTAAATAAAAATGTAATCAACACATTGCTGTACGTAAATATTTATTGGGAGAACATTTTTAGATTATGTGTACTCTCAAACACATTCTGATGCATAGGACGTATTAATCGTACATTTTACATCTTACGTACTCTCTAAAAGGTTTAGACTGAAATTCACTCTAACCGATTAAAACTAGTAACAAATTGCTCAATGTTTTATCCCTAGTTTCAGTCAGTTAGAGTGAATTTTAATCTAAAACTTTTAGAGAGTAATAGGTAATTTTGCAAAAATCATAATATGCACAAGGAAAATGTTTATTTATTTATCTATTTATTTTTTGGGGGTGGGGTGGGGACATTGCCATTAGCGTCCCCTCCACCGTAAATATTGGGGGTCGTCCCGTTGTCCCCCGGTATCGCCGTCCATGCTAACGAGCAACTCGAAAGCTTCGGAGGTTTTATTTAATTAAGAAGCATCTTGTTTATACAACAGCTTACGGGAAGGTGACAATATTGGTAATTACCACATTATTAAACATTCATGTCAGACGTCAAACAATAAAATGATAAATTGTTTTGTCTATAGTGCTTTAATTTTAGAGAAAACAATAATAGTTATGTTCAATTTGAACAAAGTTGCAAATAATTGAAAGTTTATTTAGTAAAGGACACCCATAAGTATTGCCCTCCATTATGTATAGCGCCCTCCACTGACGGAAGTTGTTAATGTTAACCATCTTTAATGTAGTGCAGTAAATGTCAAAATCACTGATAGCTCAGTTGGAAGAGCGACTGACTATGAATCGAGCGGTACGAAGTTCAAATCGCACAAGTGGCAAGAATGATTTTTGTTACCCACTTGATATAGGCTATTGGTATATTTTAATACTATAACACATTTAAATTTCAGTTAACAACTACCAACGTATTCGTAGCTCGATTCGATAGTGCACTGATACTGTCCCCTCAGACCACCGGTGTCTGGGTTCGATTACCGTCTGCGCCCAATTTAGGAACTCCAGTAATGCTTGGGAAGTTGCCTTGTTTCTCCCCTAAAGGTGCAGGGCCTTCTTGGCTAGAAATCGGGGCAGAGAAGGATATATATCGGTGAGCCGGAACGCCAGACCAGAAGAGCCTTAATGGAAGCCGGTGAAGGGACCTTATGCGACTTTAAAGCTTATGCCTTTAAAGCGCCTGGTATTCACTGAGTAACTTTTTTTATTTTTTTTTATTTTTTATTTTTTTTAAATTTATTTATTTATTTAATTTTTAATTTTTTTGTATTTATTTATTTATTATTATTATTTATAAAAAAAATATATTACTATATATTTATTTAGTAAACATCTGACTGCGGATCAGTGAAATTAGGCCTCGACTGATAAATCGCTCTGGGACTCAAAAAGTGATGATTTTTATTCATTAATAAAATGCTTTGAAAGTGTTTTTTCCGTATATAGCTGGCGACGAAAAAACAGCGGTATTTTTATTGAAAACCGAATTTGGCAGTTTTTCGGTATAATAAAAACCCATCGGTTCGGTTTCGGTTTTTAAAAAATACTGTCACTACTCGGTTTTTATACCGAAAAACTGCCCAAGCCTACTGGGTCTCCTGTTGGTCTAGAGGACAAAGCACACTGAACCTCCTGGATGTTTAATTTTGAAGGATTTACAGACTCTCCACATCCCACAAAAAAGAAACGAGAGGTTTGGACACAATACTTCTTTCTTTCCTTGGTGGCTACGTCTCTTCTTTCAAGAACATTTTGAGGCAAAGGGAGATTTGTAAAAAACAAAAATCCTGAAACCAGGAAACATCCTGAGAAATCAGTGGCCTGTTATACTTATAGTATAAACCCACCCCTTTTAAAGGAGTGCATGTAGATACAGGGAACAATTATCATCATGGAGTGTCGTGGCCGAGCGGTCTAGCTTACCGGACTCAAGTTCTGGTGTTAGCAGCAGAATGTGGGTTCGAATCCCGGCCGTGACACTTGTGTCCTTGAGCAAGACACTTAACCATAATTGCTTCTCTCCACCCAGGGCTTAAATGGGTACCTGTGAGGGCAGAGTTGGTTGATTAGCCCTATATGCGCTGTAATGGCAGCAATTGAGCTGTATACTCCCCAGGGAGCTGAGATGGTTTCAGTAATGATTTATGAGCCTTATGAGCAGGGGTAATAATATAATGCGCCTTGAGCACCACTCAGTTGGTGGATACGTGCGCTATATAAGTCCACACATTATTATTATTATTATTATTATTATTATCATGCATGTAAATAATACACCCATTCCCCAGTGCATCAGTCTTTAACGCGTGCCCCCACTGCTCCGCCCATTTTTAGCCATTGATGTGCGACATAATTTTTACAGGATGAGATGGCCTTTTAAACAGCACGAACGCCCCTTAAATCTGTATAGTTTTTTAGTCATGGTCGGAATATTGATGGGTGATTTTTGTTTTAGTAATATTTACTGGTAGAAACGTCAAGTGACAGAGTTCTCAGTGGTATTTGTTAGCGTATTTAACATCATTTCAAAAATAAATATGTGCATGCGTATCTCGTCCTGTGAAATTATAGGAGCCCAATTTAGCCCAATGGCGCCCATAAAGGCGCTTTGTACAGCGACAGTGTTTTATCACACCTGGATAGCACCCTTAAAGTTAATCGTCCGTGTTTGGCCCATTTGATTTAAAACTGATTTAAAAGTTGACTTGTTTTTTTTATATAAGGAAGTTACGAGCTTTCATTTGAGACATTGAACGAAAACATCCGTCAAGAATGAGTACAAGTAAATTAAAAACTCAAATTAATAAAATACTGCGAGTCACTGTTTTAATCCTCAGCTTGCAAGAGGGCGTGTGCAGTCTTCCGATTGGCCAGCGCGGCTGTCAATCAGAATCAAGTGCGTTTTACATATCGGTTTTATACAGTTTCGTACAAATTTTTATATCAATCTTTTATATACAATCTTTTATACAATTTTTGTTCGTTCAATAACGATATTAAATTTCAATTCGTTAGCTTTTAAAATTTTATTTTTGGGGTGTCTCTTGAGCTAAACACGGGCGATATATCTAAACTCACCTTCATTCCCAAATTAGTGTTGTGTCTGTCTATCTTTGCCCGGACATCTCTATTTCTCGGTAGGTCCCCTTTCTTGGGCATGAGAAACCTCTCCACGTACTTCTTACTGTATTTCAGGTTGTCCCCGCACCCTCCCCATTTCCACGTGTCCCTGTTGTCCTCCTCGGAGTAGTAGCTTGTGTCGCAGGAGCACCGCTCCATGTTGCCCTGGCTGCACGCCTTAGCCACGGCGTAGGTCAGTCCCGCCGATGAGATGGCATATAAGAATGCGGTCTCTCTCATTCCTGTATAAAAAAACGCAGAATATTTGTCAATGACTGAAAGTGACAAAGTGTTGACATTATTTGGAGATATCAAGGTCGATTGTGGAAGGCAAAATCTGAATGATGTAATGGAAGGCACCTTTAATTTAGAATGGATGTCAGAAAGATTCTTTGTCATTTTGGTAATAAAAATTTTACAACATTGGTGATTTTACCTGACAAAACCGAATTACTGTCTGAGAGGTAAATTTGTATGAAGTTGGTAAAGATAGAGTAGTATATATTCACCTATTTCAGAGGAAAGCAAATTTGCAAAAAGTTGCTGGACGGAATTTTAATTGATTTAATTTTGCCCTACACCGACGTGTGTATAGCACTGTATACTCACAGGCGACTCGGTGCAGACGTCTGCACTAGTAAGCAGGAGGTCGTGGGTTCGAATCCCGCCCGAGTCGCCTGTGTAGTTTTTTCACAGACACTCGGAAAGCACTGAGTATACAGTGCTATACACACGTCGGTGTAGGGCAAAATTAAATCAATTGTTTATCTCCCAACGCAAGAATTTCACCAACCTATATGGACGGGATTTTGTTTTAGTTTCAAATGTATAGGCTACTGTAAACCAATTTGTAATGCTTTAGACTCAGCACCGAGCTGAATCTTTTCTTTATTATATACCTGGATTCAAAGAATGTAATTATGCTCAAATAAGCAATTTTGTCAATATTACCAATATCAGCGATATTGTACGTTCCCTTAAAAGATAAGGTAAACAACATTAATAAAATCCGCAAATTTTAATGTGAAACCCCCTTGATGTAAACCATCTTTATGCATTTTCACTATCGTTTACGACACAACGTAATACACTTATTTGTCATAATAATGTTTATAAAGGAAGAAGTATCCTTTCCTGTCACAAACGACACTGCGTATAAACTTTACCAATGCTGTATCGTCCCTATTAGTTAGTCACCAGTTTACAAGGTTTAGCTCACAGCTAAATACCTACTTAATTACATAATCATTTGAATTCTTCTTTAAAACAAAATCAATTTCAAAATTCCAAAATCCCCTACAGGAATACATTTCACTTGTTCGGTGAGTTAGAGTTTTTATTTGTTATTCCACTTTCTCACGTTCATGCCAGACTTTCTATCAACACGCAGTAACTTGGTGACCACGATTAATGAAAATATACTATTACATGGATAATTTGACATGCTCCATCTTCAACCCGGGATTCAACAATATGGGTCAAGTGCAGAGTGTCGTCGTTCCGTCTGCGACTGTCATAGGAAAGCGGCTCTCGGCAAAGACGAGGACCATGTTTTATGAGAAGACTTCGCGTAGTAAATCTGACAGATGATTTAGCACTTCGTGACATTTATGTCCTGGGGTGAAACAACGCACAGCAGCCGTGTACGACTGGCGCACGCAACTTCTCAAAACAGAAAGAGACCACCAAAGCTGGACCCAGAATTTAAGGGGGAGGGACGTGACTGAAATCAAAATCGGGGGCAATGGGGCACTCTGAAGTCAGGCCGAAAGCTGGTTTGAAATCGGGGTGGGGTCCTATTTGGAGAAAGTGGAACTTTTTGGAACAAGTCAAACTCAAGTTACGAAGTTCCTCAAAAGCGCCTTCAAACATGCAGCTCACAAGCCTGACAAAAACATTCGCAGAGAAGTAATGTTCATTTTTAGAAGTTGTATGGAAACCCCATAACATAATATTCCAGAGGAAAACTCGTGTTATCTAGTAGGGACTGAAAACCCAATACAAGTGTCGGCCCTGGTTGGATCTTGGTGGGATTCGAACAACAGATAAGCCAACCTGACTCCCCAAACCTGAACCCACCCTACGAAATTCGACAGAAAGACAATTGTGTGACAAGCAGAGCTCACCTGTCAAGTGGGAGAGCTTGCTGGGGATTCAAACACAAATTCAATGTGTCATCTAACGATTTAATGGGGGTAAATAATCGTCACGATCAACAGGGCATGAAATTGGAGAGTTGCTAGTTTTAGATTAACTCAGTGACTGAAAATAACACCCTACATGATAAAATCATATTACCGTTGCTGATACACAAACAAGCCAGTAATTTTCAGTCACTGTGTTCATCTTAAACTAGGACACTGATTCCATGCCCTGTTGAAAGTCTGCTCTGATCGTGACGATACAGCCCCTTTAATGTAGGTTAGTATATATTTTATTTAACATGTAATATAGTAAGTGAAATTTATTTTCCATCTCAGGTGTTAGTGTGCCCTGCGGATAGTTGCGAAAGGTCACGACCCCTTAACCATCCGTAAGTGCGCATGACAGTCCTTGTCTGGACGCCATTTTGATTTACAGCTGACAGGATGAGAGTCTGTGTTTAGTCAGTGTCAACTTTCAAATATCTCAGGTATTTACAAAGGAATATTTTATTCCAAATGATTTTTGCTCATTGTGAAATTGATTTGTTTATTTTAGCCTATAGTGACCGTTGGCCTGGCAGTGCTGATCCTGGTGATTACATGCTTAGTATTTAAAAAGATACTATCGTCACGATCAGAGTAGACTTTCAACAGGGCATGGAATCGGTGTCCTAGTTTAAGATGAATACAGTGACTGAAAATTACTGGCTCATTTATGCAGCAGCAACGGTAATATGACCTTACCATGTGGGGGTATTATTTCCAGTCACTGAGTTAATCTTAAACTAGCACTCCGGATTCCATGCCCTGTGCTAATTGTGACGATATCGCCCCTTTAAGGCAGTACACGCTTGTCTGAAACGGCAGCAAAATGTCAACCATGGAGGAAGGATGTGTCAACCAACCTGTGAAAGTGTCTTTCAAGAGAACATTGAATGATCCAAGGGGTGACAGAGGGGGAATTTGCCCCAATATTCTATCGCCGCACATGTCAAATTTACCATACGTGTTTTCGTGTTCTCCCTTGTTTGTCAGTACGCCCTTTTTTTCAAGATCTTGGATCCGCCCCCGCAGGAGAAGATAGTGAAAATTAATTCCATATTATTTATATTCATTCTTATGTGGAAATGTCTCATCAACTGATGATCGATTTCAGATTTGAATTTTCATTCACGTTGTCCCCGAAAGTGACAAAATGTCAGACGGGATAACTCTTCAGGATAAACGGTATACCAGCTTTGAAACGAAGTACACTCACTGGCCAAAAGTATTGCAACATGCTCAAAATAGCACTTTACAGTAACAGGTGAGATGATCATTTAATCCGATTTCATCGATCGTGTATTACATAGCAAGAACAGTAAAAAAGAAAATTGACTTCAAAACACAGGCACTGTCAAGAAGTCTTAAGTAGTGTAAATAAAATAAAATAAATTATTGTAACACAGTTCTCCAAACTGAACTTTGGTGTGAATTTCAATGTTGCAATACTTATGGCCAGTGAGTGTATAAGCTTTTAAAGTGCATTAATACGGTGAAGTTACCATCTACACTCCCTGGAGAGCACAGGCAAGTATACAGGGAGGTTGAACAAGGAGCCTACGAGAGAAAAGGAACACAACGGCAACACACACATAATAAACAGTTGTTATATACCGGTATATAATGCATGATGACCGAAACTGGGAACTTGTCCTATTTATCCCCTCTCTATATCTGTCAATGTCGAAGAGTAACAAGTCATTATGACGTCACTAATTATTCTATCCTTTTCTCCGAGGGGACGAGGAAAGAAAATTAAGCTTATCTTTATTCTGTAGACCATTTTAAAGTAAATGTTGATTAGGCTTATATAAATTATATATGATATCTCTAAGTTCCAGTATTTCGGAATAAAATTACAAACACAACATTGTATGTAAATGATGTGTGTATTTCAGGTAGGCCTATTCAGTCATTATTTTATTAATTGTATTCATCTATTCTTTTTTCAATGTCTATAAGCCTAATTGGTTTATCAATGAAATTAGACATAGCCTAGACTTATTTGTCCTGAAAGTTTCCGTTGCTATCTAATAACATTAGCACACACGGGGGGAGGGGAGGGTGCAAAAGACGGTATGTTCCCTCTCCTTTTTCGCCACGAGTGATAAGTTACTACATGCCTACCCAGGATCTGCGCCTTGAGACCCTGGATCTGCGCATGAATATGAATATACTGACTTTTGATACAGTCATTTTACGGCGGTTGGCGCGATAGATCAATCTTAATTGCCCGGAACATTGCTGATCCGGTTGGCGTGGAATACTTCCGGGTATACCACCCATGCGTGATGCTGGAATGACGAGACGTGTGCTGTTAAAGATATTCCCTGTGAATCCTCATTTCCTGCCATGTTTTTTTAAAAACAGTTCACTGTCTTTTCCATGTATAGACCCTTAAAATAAGTTATTTCATTAAAAAGTAATGATTGATCGGGGCATGGATGACAATAGCTGGTCAAATATAAACACTTGCTTCGATAAATTTGATGAAATATCTTATTATGAAAGTGACCTACTTCGAAATCATTCAGTAAGGCAATTGTTTTACGAATTTCACTCAAATAATAGCACCTCAGGCAGAGAGACTTCAGGGAATGTTTTTTTTACATCGTCATCTTTACACCAGGTATAGTTTTTAAGTGAAACTGTAAAACTGTGATAATTTTTTTCTCAAAATATCAATAATATATAGTGGCTTATTATTTAACAATGAAAATAGAGATGTACCGATTATGTGTATAATGTATCTCTTTTGCAATTTATAGATTCTTATGAAATGTATAAAATCAGGGGTGTGATTTGATAAAAGTAAAAAATCCTGAAAAATGTGTAGCAGGCCTGGGTCTCTCTTTGGTCTAGAGGACAAAGCCCACCTGAACCTCCTGTGGGCAGCGGGCCTGGGTCTCTCTTTGGTCTAGAGGACAAAGCCCACCTGAACCTCCTGTGGGCAGCGGGCCTGGGTCTCTCTTTGGTCTAGAGGACAAAGCCCACCTGAACCTCCTGTGGGTAGCGGGCCTGGGTCTTCCTTCGGTCTAGAGGACAAAGCCCCCTGAACCTCCTGTGGGCAGCGGGCCTGGGTCTCTCTTTGGTCTAGAGGACAAATCTCCCTGAACCTCCTGTGGGTAGCAGGCCTGGGTCTTCCTTCGGTCTAGAGGACAAAGCCCCCTTGAACCTCCTGGATGTTTAATTGTGGAGGATTTACAGACTCTCCGCATCCACACAAATAAGAAACTACAGGTTTGGATACACTACAAACTTCTTTCTTTCCTCGGTGGCTACTTACTCTTTTTTCAAGACAATTTTGAGGGAAAGGGGATTTGTAAAAAAAAATGGGCCTTCGTTTGAAGAACTTCATCTCACGTAAATCACTTTTTGTAAATGAAACAATGTCTATAGCTTTTTATTTGGGGAGGGTATATAATCTTCTACTGATGTAACTCCCCTATTTTAGCTTTCCTTGTGCCCCGCCCCCTTCAAAAGGTGAACTTCACCACTATATATCTGCTGTGTAATAAAACAATGGAGTACAATTATTATAGATATTACGGCACTTCACTTGATATTGATCTTCGTGAAAGAAAACCTACAACTGTCATTCGCTACAACATGATGAAAGCCAAAGGGAAAACAATAATGCTGTATATTCCTTAAATTATGGTGACAGCTTCGACGATAAATTAATTCATGATTTATTTGTCGCGACGCCCCTGGACAGTCGCGGCAGATGAACGTGATTCCTGCCCGATGACACACATCTCAAGTGCAACAATTGCGCTGGAAATTATAAACAAATACTTCACGAAATGTTCACTTTTTCACACCAAGAATGCCAGTGATGTGGTTAAACCCGTCATTAATGACAGTCGAAGGGGGGCTATAAAGTAAGATTTGATCGATCCAGGTTCAACACGGCGAAGCACACACGGGGGGACGGGAGGGTTCAAAAGAAGGTATGTGTGGATTTGTCCAAATAAACATGGACGAAATAAGATATCTGTCTTAGTAAACATAGTAAACCTTAAATATTATAAGAATATGGAGCGGGGAAGTAGGTTAGGCGATCATGGAACATTGAAAATGGTTATCACAATTTGGACACTGCTCAGGGGCGGATCCAAAATTTCAGGGCGGCCAACTCCAAAAAAAAGTCCGAAACCTCCGATGTTCCTCTTTTTACAGTACAATAATTTGCCTGCTGATTTTCGGTTAACTGGGAATAACCGACCGTGAAAGTATCGGTTAAACGGTTAGTGAATTGACCGGTAACCCCAAGTATTATTCCGCATGGACTCGGAAATCACCGAGGGGAGTGATTTGACAATTTTTTTTTAAATCCTGAAAAATAGGTAGGGGCCTGGGTCTAGAGGACAAATCCTCCTGAGCCTGTTGGATGTTTAATGTTGGATTTACAGACTTTCCAGATCCCACAGGCTACTTCTTTCTTTCCTTGGTGGCTACTTCTGTTCTTTCAAGCAAATTTTGAGACAAAGGGAAATTTGTAAAAAAATCACAGGCCTGGCTTTATAGAATTTACAAATCAACTGTCTACATCCCGACGCAAC
The DNA here is from genome assembly GCA_029582265.1 of Zoroaster sp. YZ-2022. Classification (NCBI taxonomy): domain Eukaryota; kingdom Metazoa; phylum Echinodermata; class Asteroidea; order Forcipulatida; family Zoroasteridae; genus Zoroaster; species Zoroaster sp. YZ-2022. Next base: position 19,267,803 of record CM055828.1, on the reverse strand, counting down.
AACAAATTTATACTGCAAATTTGTTTTTCTGAAATAGTAACTTCGTCTTGAGGTTATTGACACCGCCCTCAAACACTGTCACCCAAACAACCTCATTCAACCTCTCATCGTGATTTCATTATCAGTGATATACCAAACATTAATCCTGATGCATTGCGCTTCCGCTGTGCTGTTACAACTGCCTCGAACGAGATGGTTGTAAATTCTTGTTTTGGAAAACCTAGGAAAAGTGACATCTGGCACTGATTTAAAAATATTGATAGATACACTTCCGACATAAGTCGCCATAAGAGAGGACGTTTTGAAACATTATTTTGAAACATGTTTTCACAAGAAAGCAAGTTGGATCAGGATCAGTGTTGATTCAGTGGCGAACGATTCTGAGGCGGGGCGGGGATTCTGTATTTTTTCGACATTCCAACCTCATAAATAAATTTTGCTCAGTGGGGGGGGGGGGGGAGGGGGGGGGGCTGAACGACACTTTTGCAAAATATCATAAAATTTTATTGCAAACATTCACAAGTTTAAGCTGATGTTGAAGTCATTTTACTAATACCAGGGTTCATTTCCTAATTTAGATTGTTTGATTGTTTTAATATGAACGAATTAATATTATATATAGGCCTACCTATTCTTATTCTATATAATTACAATGACAGATAGGACAGCGTGCTCGCTCAATTAGCTCAAAGGGACATTACCATCACGATCCACAGAACATGGAATCGAAGTGCTAGTTTTAGATTAACTCAATGACTGAAAATAATACCCACATGATAAGGTCATATTACCGTAGATGCTGCATAAATCGTCCCTAATTTGCCATAGTGATCAATCCCAAATTAAGTTGGCATAGTGACCAATGCGGTATTGGTAACTTTGCCAAATTACAAAAATAGCCAGTTAGAGCATTCGTTATTTGAATGCATGCTCTATCTCCAAAACTATAAGGAATACATGCATGTGGATTAGATACAATGGTAGGTCTCTTCCTGAATGTACTAATGGGCGGGAAAACTTAAAATGGAAAAATGTCGGATTGGTCACTATGGCAAATTAGGGACGAAATGAGCAAGTAATTTCCAGTCACTGTGTCCATCTTAAACTAGGACGCCGATTCCATGCCCTGTTGGAAGTCTGCTCTGATCGTGACGATACTACCCCTTTAAAGGCAGAAATTGGCGGGACCAATGAGGCAAAGATGGCATGTGTCCCCCCCCCCTTTATCGTCATGCATAATACAGTATACATATGCGTTTTGTCCCCACGTTTTGGTGTTCCCCCTCCTTTACACTCTTGCTAAACAGGTATTATAGAAACCGAAATTATAGAATTATTACACTATTATTTATGAGAAATTTGTGAAAATTCACATACAGTTTTCGACCTCAAATTGCATATTTAAGTTCGTGTAAAGGAAGGATACGCATGACACATTTTGAATTCATATGCCCCTTTAAGAGATCTATGACTTTTTAACTTGAAGCGAACTTTTGTTTATACTGTCCAGAAGCATGTATCTACTTACAATTGCATTTCATATGCCCTTTATAGGGAGCTGCATTGACCAGTTCTAAGAAGGAACATGCTCTAAGACAATTCTAGATCCCATTTTAAAGGATGTAACCCCGGGCGCACCCCACAAAAACATCAAGTGTTATCGTTCCAGTGCCGCCAAAGTGCCCCCTACGAAGTCCCTGTCCCCCCCCCCCTTCCCCCACCCCCAGTCTCCACAACTCACTGACAAAAAATCGTGACTGCTTCTACATGTCTTGGTTAATTATTAGTTCAATACTAATCGTTTTGTTTATGGATATTTTGTAAATAACATTTTCGAACATGTTGGATTTCTCTCCTCATATCCAGGAATATGTAGCCATCAGAACTGTGAAGTGATTGTCAAGGCTACACTCTTAATGTAGCCTACTGTATAGATGAACCGTTTGAAAGTTCAAGGTCTTGGACGGTTCCCAAGTGCCCCGTTTGTTTAGCAAAGATAAACGCGATATTCCGTCAATGTGATTCATAAACTCACAATCCGAATGCACAGAGTCACTTTTTGAAGAAAAAAAAAGTATACACTTTTGGAAAAAATATTTATGTAAATGAATCCATATAACTTCATGAGAGTCATGAAATATGTAATAATAATAATGTGGACTTTTATGGCGCACGTATCCACCAAACTGGTGCTCAAGGCGCATTACATTATTACCACTGCTCATCAGGCTCATAAATCATTCCTGAAACCATCTCAGCTCCCTGGGGAGTATACAGCTCAATTGCTGCCATTTCAGCGCATATGGGCTAATCAAACACAACAACCAACTCTGCCCTCGCAGGTACCCATTTACCCCTGGGTGGAGAGAAGCAATTTTATGGTAAAGTGTCTTGCTCAAGGACACAAGCACCCTTGTCGCGGCTGGGATTCGAACTCACATTCTGACGACTCGGCCATCAGAACACAAATACGATGCACTAAACCGCTCGACCATGGCACTCTGTAGCTGTACAGAAACAAAAGCTTTGAAGTTTCAGTCTAATTCGTTGCGTCGTTATTAAAGAGAAAGTGGTGAAAATCCATGCAGAATATTTGTAGTCATTCAAATTTTGAAATGGATCAAACGGCCGGTGATTAATTTCAGCAACATGTCAGACGGAATAACTTCTCATGACGTTTGGTACTAGAACCGTCTTAAAACCGATAAAACCTTTACATTCACTCATTTTCTTTTCAATGTTTCTTTTCAATGGCCTGTCTCCTTCCCGCTTTAATTTATCCCTCATCTCACGTAATAATCTTATTATTGCTCGAATTCCCACGCAGTCCAACAAGTATATGTGTCGGAAGTCACATATTAATTAACATGGATCATAACTGATGAATTCTCTATAAATCTTGTAACATTTTTCATGTACGACTTATGTGTTTTGAGAAAAAGACATTTCTATCAAAGCCCAGATGCACTATTGACAAGAGGTCATGGCCTATACTTGTACAGTCATACTAAATGAAGATTGAGTAGGCATACAGGACTAACATGTGAACCTGTCAATTCACATTTCGGAGAAAAGTGCAAAAGTTCACAGCCTTTTCTTTCGCGCTTGCAATTCAGAATTTGATTTGCCTTCTCGTTTGAATTCAATTTGAGTAAAATAATAGCTCGTCAGACAACAGTATTTCAAGCGATATTTGCATATTCATCAACTTTATACACCACGTGAGTGTGGTGTCATCATCCAGCTTTGTTTATTCATCTAAGCCTATGTTGTACGGGGACTTTAAAGATGAGGTAAAAATGGGGCCAAATATTTGTTACAATTAATGTTTTATTATTAAAACAAATAAAATAAATTAAAAAAATGGGCCCAAGGGAGTCAACTGCCGGCCTCCCCCCCCCCCCCACGGTTTCGCGCCTGAGCAACCAACCTGGGAAAGTGACAGCTTATTGCGTTGTGTCATTAACGACAAAATAGGTAAAAACAAACATGCATTCAGATTTGTATTAATTTCTAACGTGGAATTATCGTCTCGTATAAGTCATACAAATTCAGTTGAGCAATTATTTAAATGATTTAAGTGAAATCGCACACAGAAAGATTCCAAGGTAATTTTTAAACAATCTTCAAATTTAGGCCACATTTGTCTCCGGTTTCTGGTCTAAGGTCGGATTCAAAATCGTTGCGGTGACGCCCTTCATTTTTTTTATTTTTTATTTTATTTTTTTTGCCAACCAGTGAAATAATTGATAGGTACATATACACGCGGTTAATGGAACCAGACCAAATTTACCACACACAAAGTATGGTGGATAAGAGAGGCCTCTCAAATCGGGCAAACGTTCATACCCCTATGTGAAAAAGTCGTTCAAAACACAACGTGGCAGAATTCCAATCGATCCAGCAATTGTGAGTGCAATTTGACATCGTTTCCTAGTCTGAGGCGACGTAATTTCTATGTATAACCAAAACTTTGAGAATACCAAAAGGCTTAAAACTAACAGCACATCATTCAGATCCATACGATTGTCAATATAAATTATTGCATTTTAACCGTAAAGATTAAAATAATACAATGATGTTGAATCTTTGCCATACTCGCCGCGGTTTCGTCTTGCATGTAATTGGATTGTCTGACTGCTCTGACTGCTCTGACTGCTCAAGCAATTTCATGCCTCGACGACCCATCGTAAAAACCGATATAAATAGCCACGATTTTTACTGCCACAGAAAAGCCAGATATTTTAAAACAGTAATTTTCCACAGATATCCCAAGATATAAATAACTACCAATTGAGAATGACTCAGTGTTGCATATGCAATTTTTTATTGAGCTAAAACGCGTGTTTAAAGGCAGTGGTTTTCTTTCGGTATTCTCATAAAGCACAGTTTTACATCAAACTAACTTGGTATAAAGTTAATGACGGCATCAAACATCCTTTGAAATATTCTTGTCTGAGATTCTATCGTTTTAAGAATAGTCAAGAATTATTTCCCACTTATTTACATCTGAATATTTACCATTTAGTTTTAAAACCAAAACCCACGTTGTAATGAATACGAAGTTCGTGTTTCCCGATCGAATATTATATTTTCACTATTTTCTGTACCAAGCAGAAAGTTTGCTTTCAAATGTGCATCTTGATTCATTCAAAAACAGTACCATGCAGTAACTGAGGTGTTTAAATAACACCATGGGTTCAATGTTATTCTGCCATGGTGTTTATTACATGAACCCTACTGGTAAGTTTTTTTAAACTACCTAGTGGTTGCAGTGTAAGCGTACTTTGAGAAGCAGATTTGCCAACAGTACCGTACCTTTGTTGTTCATTTGTAATGCAGAATAACGTTAATACCGCTGGTATTTTTGGACACGCAAGTTAAGTATGTAAACTCTCTTTGAATCAATATATACATTAAACAAACAACATGTGAACGTTTCAGATTATTACACTGATACTGCATTACCTATAAATATCGCGGTAGCCGTTGCTATATAGGATTCTAGCCAGCGAATCATTGTCGGACAAGCTCGGTGGTCGAGAGGTTAAGACATCTGGACTAGTAAGCAGGAGGTTGTGGGTTCGAATGCCACCCGAGTCGCCTGTGAATTTTTTTCCACAGACACTCGGAAAGCACTGAGTATACAGTGTATAGACACACGTCGGTGTAGGGCAAAAGGTGAATCAATTGTTTATCACCCAACGCAAGAATTCCATCAACTTATTACACTGTGTCATTTAATTATGAAATAGTGTAAATGCTTTAAGATTTTACGTCCTCATTCTATAAATATGGAATTAAAGAAAGAGTCCTCTTTCACAATTCTTTTAAATGACATCACGTCAGACAAAGTTGTATCTAGGGAAGGTTGATATCCACCAAGTAAGATTTACCAAAAAAAATTGACCAATTTGGTTATTTTTAACTACTCATTCTGTACCTTATCTTAAATAAAATGTCCTCAAGAAATAGTATAGTATCGTCTCCGGTCAGACAACATATCGTCTCCGGTCAGTGATCCATAAAGACGGTTCAGATTTATGTCGTGTGTCAAGCAAGCAGCAATTAAGTTTTTCAGCAGGTAGCAATTTGGATCTGCGGCAGGCCAGTGGGGACATGTGACGAAACATGATCAGAGGAAGTAGCGGGAGCGTATCACGCAAGATATGACCGGTGGAAAGACTATAATTAAGAAGAAAAAGAAAAAGAATTATATTTCGTATACTTCGCTATACCATTCTTGTTTACGTTTGTAATCATTCCTGGTTTATGGAAGCATAAATATTTGAAAACATTCATTTTAGAGATGAATTGAGGAATTTGATTGACATCAATAACGACGCTATAAGTTAAAGGTTTGGATGTAGGTTTAGTAATTCAGAAATAACCAAATGATCAAAGTTTGCTGTAAACGGTCACGGTGTAATGCTGACGATGGCTTCAATCTTCCATAGAAATAATTTTGTCTTGGGTGCTGTCATTTCATCTTTTTTAGTTCAATAATTTCCAATTCTAATTCCACAACACCTTAATGCATATTCCTGAATTTCTTGTTAACTGACACTTTCACATGTTGGTTGCTTAATTAATAGATATCCTGAATCGTAGAAAATAAGCATTGTGGAGTGCCATGGTCGAGCGGTTTAGTGCATCGGATTTGTGTTCTGATGGCTGAGTCGTCAGAATGTGGGTTCGAATCCCAACCGCGACCATGGTGCTTGTGTCCTTGAGCAAGACACTTTACCATAATTGCTTATCTCCACTCAGTGGTAAATGGGTACCTGTGAGAGCAGAGTTGGTTGTTGTGTTTGATTAGCCCTATAATTATGTGCTGTAATGGTAGCAATTGAGCTGTATACTCCCAGGGAGCTGAGATGGGAATGATTTATGAGCCTGATGAGCAGGGGGTAATAATATAATGCGCCTTGAGCACCAGTTTGGTAGATATGTGCGCTATATAAGTCCACATTATTATTATTATTATTATTCTCGTACAGGAACAGTATATTACCAACATCACCGATGCTTTTACATCATTGTTAAAAGCCCTTTCGAATGCAGTCACAAAAAGGAATGTATATCCGCTCTGTGCATAAGCTATTGAGGGCGCACTTCTAAGACCAATATTGATCGATAGGGCAACAACAGTGCGTCGCATAAACTTTGTTTGCAATTCATGTACATACGCACGCAATTTCTCAAGAGATCATTGGCTGGCAGAAATATGCGTGGGTGTAGTTTGTTCCGTTACCAAAGTGCCCTATCAATCAAGACACGGGTGTGTTTTGCACCGCTAGAGGGATACAATGTGCACCAGAGTGGATAACATATCTAACAAGAGGAGGTCGAAACTGTACGGTCCCTGTGACTAATAGACATCCATATAGTTGTCTCCATGTGGTCCCTACGGTGGGGAAGGATGCGTAATGCTCTTCCTCTCTCGACGGCACAACAACACCACGCCAAAGTAGATCCATCATATAGCTGAACTTTGTTTAGCCGTGTGGTACGCAAACAAGTGGCGCGTATGGTTTCAATAAATCATGTGTTTTCAGTTATGAAACAGTTTTATAACCTTTCAAACGAAGACGACCATCATTCAGCAGAAGATTCCCCGGGGAAAGTTTTCCCCTTACCAGCCCTACTATATCAAAGCCTCTTTAACCACATTGGTTATTTAGAAAACCAAACAAATGATCAAGCGTTCACCTATAAGTACTTGGTGTTTAAGGTTATGAAAGTGTTCTGTCTGATGTGTTACTATCAAATTTTGAAAGCGGATCTAAAATCTAAACAGGTGATGATGAATCGCACTTTTTTTTTTTTTTTTTTTTTTTTTTTTAACGAAATGTGCGGATGACAGAAATTAATTTTGGAAATCACTAATTATCCAAAAAACGAGAGCACATGTGACATAAATATTTCAAGGGATGTTTGATACGATCATCAATTTCACACCAGGTAAGTTTTTTTTCCCAGAATACCAGTAATGTATAGGAATTTTAAGATCCAAGATCTAACCAAATTTAACATGAGTGTCGATTAATGCAGTACCGGGCGGTACACCATTAAACCAGCATTTTAGGCCAAATAGTCTCGGCGTCGCTTCAGACCCGCGCGTCGGCATTTTTAGTTTTCATTTTTTTCCCTATGAAACCAGAAGTTGTAACCTCCAGTTCTTTTCAGAACTAATTACTACTCAATTGAGAATTTCACATGGTGTCACCGCAAACAGTCTTTACTTATCCTTTTCACCATGCAAAGCTACAAATATTACTTGCTACGAAACGATGTCCAATTGCAGCCAAAACTGCCGGATCGATTGGAATTCTGCCATGCTGTGGTTTTAACAACTTTTCACATGTGAACGTTTGCCCGATTTGTGAGGCCTCTCTTAGCCACCATACTTTGTGTATAGGAAATTTGGTCTGGTTCCAATAACCGCATTACATTACATTACATTACATTACATTACAACAAGTATTTATCATGCGCCATTCCCAAGAGGCTCATGGCGCTTACAAAAGTTAATATGACATAATAAATACAAATCAGGATAGAATAAGACATAAATTGATGCAAAATCAATGAGGAAACAAGTGAGTTTTAAGAGCCTTCTTGAAGGCATTAACAGAAACAGATTGTCTGATATAAACAGGAAGATTGTTCCATAGCTTGGATGCACAAACAGTGAAAGATCTATCACCAGCTTGGACTCTTGTGATAGGATATTCAAGGCGGAGATAGTCATCTGTTGATCTTAAATGCCTATTTGGAACATACAATTTCAAACAATTTGATAAATATATTGGTGCTAGCCATTTAGCGTATAGCATGTATCATGCATTTCACTGGTTGGCAAAACAAAAGATTGCCAAATAAGGCGCGTCACCACAATTTGAGGCGGTATAAACCTTTGATAAATTTGCCACCGAAACAACGATTACCATCAACATAGTTATTAGATTCAGGATCACACTGAGACATTGAGGTTTGACTAGATCACCAAATTATCACGTGATGAAACAACACGTTCAACAAATGGCAGAAATGTTGAATCCACCATAGCATGTTGTATCACTATGAAGTATGAATACAGATTCAAAAACTGAATATGTACCGGTAACATGAATAATTGAAAATTAATTGAAAACTTAAATTCTAAATCATTGCAAACAGTCAGATGAAGCGGTGGTATAATGGATAAGACGCTTGACTATCGAGAAACGCGATATATGTTTGGCGATATATCGTGGATGAAAAAAATCGATATCGCCCAAGCCTATAGTATAATTTTGTTTTAACCCAACTGAATCAATCGCAAATCACGTCACTTTAAAATTCGCCTGGTATAAATAAGTACGATTAGCAATAACTACTCGCGAGTACTCGAGTAATCGCACTACTCGCCCAGCCAACACTAGATTAAATAAAACCTAAATGAGCGGGATTTTTCTTGCCAATGGATATTTTTCTGATGATATGAAATATGTTTAATACATGCGTTGTATTGCTGCTGACATGGACTGCCTGTTACCAGTAATACTAGCCATGGCCTCAGAAAAAACCCGTTTGAAATGGTTATTTCACACGAAGACTAAACTCATGATTATGTGAAAAATAATAGCCGTACTAAGCATGTCCTATACTTATATGATGTTGTCGTGATGCAATAGGTTTACGTCATTGCAAAACGGGATGTTTATAAACTATCCAACACTACAGCCAGTGCATTGGTGTTAATTAATTAATCCACAATTCCACAATGTAAAAAACATGTAAATTTACAGCAAAAGTGGAGTGTCGTGGCCGAGCGGTCTAGCTTACCGGACTCAAGTTCTGGCGTTAGCAGCAGAATGTGGGTTCGAATCCCGGTCGTGACACTTGTGTCCTTGAGCAAGACACTTAACCATAATTGCTTCTCTCCACCCAGGGGTTAAATGGGTACCTGTGAGGGCAGAGTTGGTTGATTAGCCCTATATGCGCTGTAATGGCAGCAATTGAGCTGTATACTCCCCAGGGAGCTGAGATGATTTCAGGAATGATTTATGAGCCTTATGAGCCTTATGAGCAGGGTTAATAATATAATGCGCCTTGAGCACCACTCAGTTGGTGGATACGTGCGCTATATAAGTCCACACATTATTATTATTATTATTATTAAAATGCAGGCAACTCTATTTCCAACAATTTGCTGTATTACAATTTTACATATTTGTTTGTTTTACCCATTCTGATTCTCTTTTTCGGCCCACAAAGAATATGTCCGAACAAATAATGGAAACGTACTGCATTTTCATTATTAAGCGTTTACAGAAATTGTGTAAATCAGTTTAACACACTTGTTATGTCAAATTGTAATACAGCAAATTGTTGGAAATAGAGTTGCCTGCATTTTGCTGTCAATTTACATGTTTTTTCTTTTTAACAGTGCATGGAAACGACACATACGTAGTTTTTGGGCACCTCAGTTTTTTACAGTGAACTAACGCCAACGAATCTTGTTCGGGATTTAAACACTGCGACTGTATACACAAAATCGGGTGAAAACAAAAGCTTTGTAGCCAAAAAGAAGTGAAGGTTTTTGAATAAAGATAAGGTGTAGAATCGGTAATAAAATAACAACAAAATGGTACAATTTTAATGTAAAACTTGGTGTACAGCTTGTTATTGTATTCATCTTCCCTAAAAAATAATTTCGTTTGAGGTGCTGCCATTAACAAGTGACATTGTGACATTGTTGCGAACATTTACTAGAAATGCCAAATTAGAATGAATATGAATGAATTTTCACTATTTAATGACGTCACGGATTAGCTGAAACTCTAACAAGAACATCTTGTTTCAAATTGCCTATAAATTAGCAGTGTTGTACCTTTCCTTCAAAATACAAGCACACGTTATGGTAAGAGGTATGTGCATTCACAATAATTTATGTATAAGTACATTTGGGAGAACAACACCATTATCAATGACAGGGCGATGTTCTATCCTTATAGTGGAAAGTGCATTTCAACCAACCGTTAAGAAAGGGGGGCTCTCAGCAATTATTATTAATTTACCATTTCCTATTCTGAGAGAGGTTATTATGTCATAAGAAAACATTATTTAAAGTTGATTTTCTAATATTTTTTAATTATCTGACTGCCTCCAAGGGTAATAACCTCGATAGGTGATTGCTGAGGTGATAGTCTGCCATTGAAGGAAGCAGTACATTCATCACTGTGATATTGTAAGGTCACATGGGAGGTAGGGTGCCAGACAGCTTTGACTGTCTGGAAAAAATCATATTGGACTAATTATCTGCTTGGTTGGCAAAACTGAAGAAAATTATTTACAGCGGCGACAAAACGCCTGATGACGGAAAATTCATTTTCAACTGGGATTACTTCGTGTGCCAAATTGACACACGAAGTAACTGCCAATGAATGGCAAATGGTTTTGGTATTATGAACAAATTTTCATAACTATGAACCAACCAACACAAATTATGTATACACTGGGTTACTGCATATTGTGGAGTGCCATGGTCGAGCGGTTTAGTGCATTGGATTTGTGTTCTGATGGCTGAGTCGTCAGAATGTGGGTTCGAATCCCAGCCGCGACCATGGTGCTTGTGTCCTTGAGCAAGACACTTTACCATAATTGCTTCTCTCCACCCAGTGGTAAATGGGTACCTGTGAGGGCAGAGTTGGTTGTTGTGTTTGTTTAGCCCATACGCGCTGAAAAGGCAGCAATTGAGCTGTATGCTCGCCAGGGAGCTGAGATGGTTTCAGGAATGATTTATGAGCCTGATGAGCAGTAATGTAATGCGCCTTGAGCACCAGTTTGGTGGATACGTGCGCCATATAAGTCCACATTATTATTATTATTATTATTATTATTATTACTCATTTACAAGCACTTTTACATGTTCTTGACAGGCAACATACTGTGTACCAGCTGCAGGTGTACCCTGCCTCACGCTCTGCGCGCCAGGTACTAGACTGTGTACCAGCTGCAGGTGTACCCTGCCTCACGCTCTGCAAGCCAGGTACTAGACTGTGTACCAGCTGCAGGTGTACCCTGCCTCACGCTCTGCAAGCCAGGTACTAGACTGTGTACCAGCTGCAGGTGTATCCTGCCTCACGCTCTGCAAGTCAGGTACTAGACTGTGTACCAGCTGCAGGTGAACCCTGCCTCACGCTCTGCACACCAGGTACTAGACTGTGTACCAGCTGCAGGTGTACCCTGCCTCACGCTCTGTAAGTCAGGAACTAGACTGTGTACCATGCGTTTTCACTATTTTCTCGTTGGTGAATCAATGAAATGAGCTGAAACTTTCATAGGTTGGTTTCTGTATATACATCTCTCCGGATTCTTATAAAGTATATAGATGCAATAACATACATTTTACCAATGTTGTACAATCCCTTTAATTTAAAGCTTGCATTTTTGTCAACTGTGTAAGTATAGGTTCTACACAACTATCATACTTTACCCTTTTTGAGTAGGTTCACTCGGTTTGCAGTGTTGTGTACGCTACAGTTCCATCGCTCATTCCTAAACCTATCCTGGCACTCGAAGATGCTGAGGTCCAACGCGTCTCTCAGCACGGCGGGCATGCCCGAATCTCTGGTGCAAATTTTCCTTTGTCGCTTGGTAAGATACGGGCTCTTACAGTCGGGCGGTAGGATACCAATGAGAAGCTTTTTGGTCGAGGTAAGTCTGTTTGGAACAAGCACAGAATATCAGGTCTTTGCACAGTACGCAATATACTTTTTTTTCCCTGTAGACCATTACTCACCCATATGGGTTCGTATATTTGGAATTAACTTTCCTTTTAAAAACCAAGGACACTCCAAATTGTAAAGACGTATGTCATGGTCTTTAGATCATGCAACACATGTTTAATATCATGAAGCGCCCTCTGTATATATCATCTGTCTCGTAGCCGGCAGAAATCATACATGCTACTCAAATGTAAAATGAATAGGATCCCTATTTATTTACGTTATAGGCTAATATTGTTGAAATTAGCAACTAGATTTAGATTTGAGATACAAAGGCCTTGCTTTATTAGTACAAACCTCAACAAATATTTTATGATGACCGTTGTCGACAAAAGTAAAAATGTGGTCTGACACTGTAGAAGGGCGCGTTCTGTATATAAAAATGTGACGTTGTCATTATCGTTTGAGTGCTGTAATCATCTTTCTGCTTTAAATCATTTTAACGAGTGTTAGTGTTGACATGGCATTTGACTCCCTGGATAATGCTTTCCAGTACAACGAGCAAACGCCGTGGTTTAGTTGTTCAGTCCCGCGGGAGCAGAGAGGGGTGACTGCCCCCTCACCGTCGGAAATTGACATTTTACAGAATATAAGCCTGTGCCGGTAATTTCAGAAACTGAATTTAATAGTACAGGGCCTTGAAGCTGCAGTATATATAGGTCTACACCATTGGTACATACATACATATAAACTTACTGAATTATTATCCACAAGCTTATTTGATGTCAACTTGTAAAGTTGCTAAATTAGGATTAAGATTTGTGGTAGGTAGCATCAACATGGACGGATCATCATGAGCACAGGCCCTGGGCACAAATTCACCACGGGCCCATACACGCGCATAATACTACTAGTACTATGCTTTTTTTTTTTTTTTTTGAAAACCAAGGGCCCCTATTGGCTCCTGGGCCCGGGGCACGTGCCCAGTTTGCCCGTGCGGTAATCCGTGCATGAGCATCAATGTAACAATATCTCAGAGTTGTAATAATTTTGGTTCTGAGAAGAACCGGTGGTGAGATACAAACTGGACTTCTTGACCTGTTACATGGTGCTATACCGCAAACCTTAATCCTTTACTGTTCTTCCACCATGCAAAGCATCAAATTCTACTTAAAGTTGCTCAAGTTTACCAGTCATCCTGGTAAACTACCGTATACAAGTACTTTGATTTTAGAGAAACATGAAATATTAGGTCATGGGCCGAAGCACAAAAAAGTGCTCTAGAAATACCACTTTGCTGCAGCATAAGGGGTGAAGGCATGAATTATACATCAGAAATGTAGCTATTGATCTCCTCTTTCAGAAAATACAATGTTCTCCTGAAAATATAGGTTCATGACTGAAAAAATCCAAGATGGCCGCCAAAATCCAAGATGGCCGCCAAAAATCCAAGATGGCAGGAATTTAACTAAAAACATTGCATCTTTTAAAACTTTTGAAACACATAATGCACATTATGGTGAAGAGGATCTAATAATTGGATAATTGCCAAAAGGTTCAGTCGATTAACATTGTGGTGATCGCTCGCTAAGTAATAATAATAATAATAATAATAATAATAATAATAATAATAATAATAATAATAATAATAATAATAATAATAATAATAATAATAATAATAATAATAATAATAATAATAATAATAATAATAATAATAATAATAATAATAATAATAATAATAATAATAATAATGTGGACTTATATAGCGCACGTATCCACCAAACTGGTGCTCAAGGCGCATTATATTATTACCCCTGCTCATCAGGCTCATAAATCATTCCTGAAACCATCTCAGCTCCCTGGGGAGTATACAGCTCAATTGCTGCCATTACAGCGCATATAGGGCTAATCAAACACAACAACCAACTCTGCCCTCACAGGTACCCATTTACTCCTGGGTGGAGAGAAGCAATTATGGTAAAGTGTCTTGCTCAAGGACACAAGCACCATGGTCGCGGTTGGGATTCGAACCCACATTCTGACGACTCAGCCATCAGAACACAAATCCGATGCACTAAACCGCTCGACCATGGCACTCCATACACAAATAGGCCTATAATTTCATAATTTTACTGAATTAATTCAGTGAAACTTTCAGTTTCTGTACATATTCCTAAGGTATGGATGCATAATTAATGCCCTTTTGCCAAAGGTGTATATTGGCTTTATTAAAAGACCAGTGTACGACACCTTTGTCTTTAAATGCATCCATGCTTCATCAAGATAGGCTAAAATTGTATCAAAACCAACCTGTGAAAGTTTCAGCTTATTTCATTGTGTCGTTCATGAGCAAATAGTGACAATGCATCCAGAATTATTTGTTTGTATTCATCCCATGATGCAATTTCTGTATTCGGATGACAGAAATTCGTTCAACTAATTATTCAACTATTTATTCAACTAATTATTCAACTATTTATTCAACTAATTATTCAACTATTTATTCAACTAATTATTCAACTATTTATTCAACTAATTATTCAACTATTTATTCAACTAATTATTCAACTATTTATTCAACTAATTATTCAACTATTTATTCAACTAATTATTCAACTATTTATTCAACTAATTATTCAACTAATTATTCAACTAATTATTCAACTATTTATTCAACTAATTATTCAACTAATTATTCAACTAATTATTCAACTAATTATTCGACTATTTTTACTTTGGGCAGAAGTATTTCAAGGTACCGTCATCACTTTACAGTATAAGTTGTATGTAAAACTGTTACTTATATAATGGGAACTTTAACGACTGTGTGTATATATATAGTGTTGACATGGCAATTAACTACCCGGATAATGCTTTCCAGTACAACGAGCCGAACGCCGTGGTTTAGTTACTCGAGGCTGTGGGAGCAGGGATGGGTGACTGCCCCCTCCCCGTCGGAAATTGACATTTACAACAGAATATGTACCGGTAATTCCAGAAACTGAATGCCTTGAAGCTGCAGTGTATATCTCTGGAATATACAAAATAACTGAATTGATATCTAAAAACCTTCCTTGGGACTGTGAATGTGAAGTTTTTAAATTAAAGATACCAGTCAATATGAGAAATTATTCTGTCTCAAGTGTGTCTTCATTTAAGAGATATATAAAGCATATAGGCCTGTGTAAGTTTCAACTGATTGCCGTTGTTGTGATTGTTTACTAGAGGTATATGAATTTTCACAAATATCTCATCAGTGAACTAATTCAGCTTAAACTTTCACAGGTCACTTTCTATACACTTGATCTTCTTATTAAAGTATGGATACATTTAATTGACTTTTACTGGCTTTTATGGAGAAGATACAACATTGGTAATTACCAGATTAAAGAAGTATTATCTCAAATAAATTATTTGGTTTTAAAGTTGGTAAAGTATCAATCATTTTGAGAAATTATTCCGTCTGAAGCGCTTTCATCTTAGACAAAACATAAACTGTTTTGTCGAATTTACAAAAAGTTCACAGACGGCAAATTTTTGTAAAACATAAAAAAAACATACCGTCGTTTTTCTCAAAAACGTGAGCACTGATTGTGTTAAAACTTTTCCATGGTTAGTTTTATGATATATTTCTTGAAAACTAGAAGGCCAAAAAAACATACGTAATTAATAGACATACCAACGATGTACCCTTCCTTAAAAGGCCCCTACTGCCAAGTTTACAGATACCCGGAAATGATGCATGGGGCCGCTTGGGCTACGCCAGGTACAACATTGGTAAAAATGATGATTACAAAATTACGAAACAAGTTGCAATCGATCGCCATTATGACAAATGTTTGCGTAAAACACATTGATTCGAGGTCGAACACGAATTCATCTGAAAGGTTCCCAGGTCAGTCTCATTACACATTTATTGATAAGTTCATAAATCATGGACGTATAATTATAAAGACCTGTTTGCAAAGATTGTAATCGGGCGTCACATTTTATTTGTTTCGCTGGCCTCATTTACACACTTTACGGTGAGACTTCTTCTTTCATGCAAACTACCATTGCGGTCACCTCGGCCAACGTTCAATGCCTTACCACCGGCTCGGCTGAGTCACTTTCTCTGGGACTTGTTTTACGTGAAGGGCCCCGACTGTCAGGGTTACAGATCCCCGGAAATGATGCATGGTGCCGCTTGGGCTACCCCAGAACTAGCAGTTATGGCTGAACGATGAATGTGCTTCCGGAAAAAGCGTTATGGGCTATAGAAGAAAATCTGTGTACATTTGAAGTCCGCATAAGTTAGATTATAATGTCTCTTATACATTTATAGTTGATTTGATCATGATTTGATTCAGGAATGTATTAAAGGATTTTGTTATATTGCTATCCGGTCCATTGCCACTTGTGTTGCTTAATAATGGAAAGGTATAAAACATTGGTCGTTACCATTTTATCAAATTAACGAACTATTATCTTAGATCTGATTTGATGTAAAGTTGGTGCACGTAAAATTCATCCTGAGAAAATTGTTCAGTCTGAAGAAGTGCTTTCAGCTTTGAGAAAATAATGATTCGTTATGTCGAATTTACACAAAGTTGCAGGCCGGCAAAACCATGTAAATAATTTGGTTGTTTCCCCCTTTAAACGTGAGCGCCTGCTGTGATTGAAACTTTCGCAGGTAAGTTTAATTATGTTTTTCCTGAATACTAAAGGGTTGAACTTAATGTACATTACCAGAAGTTACTTAAATGCCGTGTTATAAGTTTTTAGTTAATTTCAACAAAATGTTTTTAACTAATGCGAATGTGAAAGTGTTCGCATGAAACAAATTTTCATAGAAATTTATTTTTCTGAAGTGTACTTATTGAGGCAAATTGGAAGTCCTAACTTAAAAAACAACAATACTTTCGATTACAAGAAGGCCTATTAACGGGAATGTACAAAAGTGGTAATTGTTGGAAAAACTGTTTTTCTACGAGTGTGCTTACTTTCTTTGAATTAATAATGCAACCTAACTGAAGTTTACTTGTGTTCAAATGTTTTTCATTTTTCCGTGGAGGATTGATGCTCAGTATATATAGTGAAATATTTCGCTTATTATGTTGTGTCTTTATAACGAGAAAATAGTGAAGATGGATTTGATCAATTTATTTGATCGGCAAGCACGAATATTCTATTCATTCTTACATGGGATTCTAAAGTGGTCATGTTATAAAAGTCGTAAATTCGGTTACTGAATATTATTACTAATTTTACTAAAATGATAGCGTCAAACTTTCATCATTATGTTCTATGAGGATAACAACAGTGTCATTTCTTTTTTACTGCCTCATTCTATGAATTTTCACATTTTTTTCACAGACACGTGTGGAACAATAATATTAAAATGAAACCTCAAACTGAAACTTCAACATGATGATTTCATTTCCCGTTTCGATCCTGTAGGCTGTTCCTTATATACAGCACGAATGCAAATAAAGTGAAACCAATTTATGTGAAGACTGTTTGCGGTGACACAATGTTGAAGTTCTCTTTTGAGTAGTATTACTAGTTCTGAAAAGAACCGGTTGGTTACAACTCAACGTTTCGATCAGTATGCTCTGAGCGTCTTCAGGAGACTGTATTTTAGCAGTTGGGCTTTAAGCGAAATTGAGCCAGATGAATTTTTAAAAATTAGACACTTATGTATTTAAATACATCCATGCTTAATTAAGAATCTAGATATATGTATAGAAACCAACCTGTGAAAGTTTCAGCTTATTCCATTGGACATGGAATCGTAGTGCTAGTTTTAGATTAACTCATTGACTGAAAATAATATCCCACATGTCATATTACTGTTGTTGCTACTTTAATGAGCCGGTAATTTTGCAGTCGCTGTGGTCATCTTAAACTAGGACACCGATTCCATGCCCTGTTGAAAGTCTGCTCAGTGATCGTGACGATATTATCCCTTTACTGTAGAGAATGGTGAAAATGCATTTAGATTATTGAATTCATTCAAATATGTAGAAATGGATCGTCAGCTGATAATTCATTTCAGATTTGCCTTTTTGTTTACTGAAATTATCTCGAAAAATTACAAAATTTTAACTTAACTTAATAGGATTGTTGGTACCTTTTCTATAAAAAAAAAGGTAAGCTTTTAGATAATTAAGATGGTTTATTTTAGTGTTTTAATAGGTAAACACGTTTTATGTTAAAGGAAATGGTGCATCATTGGAATTGTTTGGAAAATTATGTTCGTTAATCTTAAGTTTTAAAAATATATCATATTATTAACCTGCTTAAAGTCTCACCACAGTAAGGGTTCATGTTTTTAAGAAAACGACAAGATGACCGTCACGGGTGTTTATATGTTTCCGTCCGACAACTTTTAGAAATTCGCCATAACAATTCCTTTTTACTTTAAGATTAAAGCACTTAAAGGGGCAGTATCGTCACGATCAGAGCAGACTTTCAACAGGTCATGGAATCGGTGTCCTAGTTTAAGATGAACACAGTCGCTGAAAATTACTGGCTCATTTATGCAGGAGCAATGACCTTATCAAGTGGGTATTATTTTCAGTCACTGAGTTAAAGGGGCAGTATCGTCACGATCAGAGCAGACTTTCAACAAGGCATGGAATCGATGTCCTAGTTTAAGATGAATACAGTGACTGCAAATAATTGGCTCATTTATGCAGTAGTAGTGGTAATATGACCATATCATGTGGGAAATTATTAATCTAAAACAAGCACTCCGATTCCATGTCCTGTTGATTGTGAAGATACTGCCCCTTTAATTTAAAACTAGCATTTCGATTCCATGCCCTGTTGCTCCTGACGATATATTCCCCTTTAAGATTTCCCGGGATGATTGATACCAACTGTACACCAAGAAGGCTTTCAGATAATTAGTTAATTTGATCATCTGGTTATTGCCGATGTTGTACAGTCCCTTTAAAGCAAGGGGATTACCATGATGTTTTGGGTTGATGTTAGACTATCAGATCAAAATACCACACTTACTGAGAAGCAAAGGAAGTCTCAGTTATCACGACCGCATTCTTCTAGCTTGAGGTTGTCCATAGCCTATATAGCACCTTGCATATAAATTATTGAGAAGTACACCTTTTTGAACAGCAACTGTAGCCGTATAGTTCTGGCGTAGAATATCAAGATAAGGTCAAGAGAATCTGAACCAGAACATCAAGTCAAACTGATTAGATTGGGAGAAAAATGCAATTGAACTAGTACTAGTAGGTATATTGTTTCGTTACCCTATATGTCTATGGCTCTACCACGGTGCGGCTATATCGTTTGTCTACCATACAAATCCGCTTGTCTGCATCGAGGCTGACGGGAAAATGGGTTGGCTCCTTCGAATATATTGAAAATCGGCGCTATAATCGTGCTATAGCGTATACAGGGCATCCGACAAAGATGGCCGCACGCTACGATCATAAAAGTGTACTGTACAACTTTATGAATTTGACCTGATTGAAGCCATGCTTCAACTTTGACTGTACTCGGCTAGGCCATCCCCTACACAACTATACAGGCTAATAGACTACACCGGGAATGGCCTGGTGAGGTCATGACAAATGCAGTCAGTCATGATTAAAAAATGACGAATAGCATTCAACGACCGATGTATAATCCTCTGATATATCAGCATGTACAGACAATGTATCTTATTAACTGTGTCTGTAATTCTGTTCTTTGTCATCCGACGTACTTACAATATTGATGACATCTGGGGTAGTCCAATCAAAGACAATGAACAACATTGATAAGGTTGGCAAAACTCCTTACTGTCTTTAAATCAAAACAAACTGTACATTAAAAACAAATATCGCCACAATGGCAACTTGTTTTTAAAGTTGCACATTTTAATGTTTTTCTGAAAAGCATTTCTTAAATGAACGTACTTCAGACAGAATCATGATAATTGGTCTATTTAACTTCACATCAATAAGTAAGCTGTCTGCCACGGTAAATGTTGTAATCGGCGATTTCGTAATCAGGAAGTATCAATAACATTGGTTGGCAAGCTGCTTCCATGAGTAGAAGCTATGCTTACTTCTCTGAATCAAACTAAACATACAACTTTACCAGCCAGCGAAAGTACATCATTTTTAAATGAGAATATTTGAAAAATAAACTATGTTTTATACAGGGAACCCTTAGCAAAATAGATCACCACAATGGTAGCTTTTAAACAAATTTCCTTTTTTTTCATTTTTTTTTCTTCAGAAATTCAGACGGGATCATTTCTCACAATGATACCTTATACCTTTGAGAATTTCTACTGAGGTTTTAATCAGTAATACACATGATGATACATTACCACGTCAATGCAAAGTGTATTATTTTATGTACCATCTTATTATTACGATTATTAATTCAGCCAAAATAAGTCAACACCCTACCGAGGTGTTAAGATGACACCGACTGTGTTAACGTTGTTCACCCATGGTGTTCATACTGTGCGATTTTCCACTGCTGTAGGTTTTAACACCCCAGTTTGTTCAGGGTATACAATAGATTCAGAGATAATACTACCATCAATTAGGCCAGATACAGCAGAGTAAACCTGCTGTCATGCTGTCAAAACAAAATTATAAGATATACAATTTAATTTATAAAACGGCAAAAATTCAAACGATGGTTTCCCATCCATTGCATTCCTCCTATTAAATTAGATGCCATGGGCGATCGGTCTAGCGCATCAGATTTGTGTTCTGATAGCCGAGTCGTCAGAATCACGAGAATGTGGGTTCCAATCCTGGCCATGACCGTTGCGCTTTTGACACTCTAACCTTACTTGCTTCTCTCCACCCAGGAGTAAAATTGGTAGAGAGGGTTGCTGTGTTTGATTATAGGCATTGCAGTAGCGCTGAGTGTGACAGCCAGCACAGAGCTGTATACTCCCCGTAGAGCTGAGAAAGTTTAAGGATTGTTAGTGGACAACCAATAACCAAGGGTAATAATGTAAAGTGCTTTGAGTGTATATAAGATTTTAATATTATTATAAGAGCATGTCATGTCCAATCGTTTATGTGTGTGTAGCTTAGCCCACATCATAAAAAACGATCAAACCTTAGCTAGTTTACAGACAGGTATATTTATCATTTTTAAAAAGAAATCAGCATAAATGGAGCTAGGTCAATACACTTATTCGCCGATCACTATTTTCCGTCATTACTGCGGTGGTACGGTACCACACTGCACGCGTGCTTCACACTCATTCGTATACGCAGTTGCCCTGGCGTTTCGTCAAAAAGTGCGCACAGCGTATAGAGATACTGAACGCTTGACACATTGGTAGCAACACAGTTATGGTGGCATCAAGTGAAATGGATGGATTAGTTTATAGATAGGTCTATATTTCCCCAAAAGCCTAATAAATAGACGTATTTGATAATTCATTTAGACATAAAATACCGAAAATACTGAAAGCGGTCATTCTTGTTAAAGTGAAGGTACAACATTACCCGGTAGTAATTACTAGATTATCAAGTTATCCAATTAGTATTATCTAAAAACATGCTTGGTGTAACCATGGAGATGGTGTAACGTTGGTACACGTATTAATCTTCCTGAGAGCTAATTCCGTCTAAAATGCTTTCATCGAAGTTTTTTTTTTAAAACATGTAGGCCTAACATTGTTTTCGTCATTATCTCAGAAGACGTGAATTTGTCACAGGTTAGTTTTCTGATATATTTCTTGAAAAAATGCATGGTTTAAAATGAGCGTTCGTTTCCAAATACCACTGTTGTACCGTCCCTTTAATGGCATAGGCAATATAATGCAAGTTGGATTTCACCCTTATCAAAATGTCGCAAAAACACAAGCTTCATATTCCACGGTGCATGTTTAGACATGATTAAACCAAACGGGAAAGAACTTACCCAAAGTATCCGTAGCCGATTGGCAGCCGCAACAAACTCACGAAGATTAGTCCGGGGACCAGCCAGTGATACAAAGCAACCAACCAACGGGGGTACCAGTTCATGGTGGGACAGCGGTTACCGGCCAAGACCTCATGATAGTACGTCCCCTGGGTCGCCTAGAAAAAGAATAGTTTCCAAGTATCCGATCTGGCGAATTTATATCGACAAAGGCCTCAGACACCATGGCGTGGAGGCGTTTGGGTGAGACTTAAGACGCATGCTGATACACCTATGATTCCTACTACAAGAAGCACGTGCGTTCCCTCGTCTTGTAGTATAGACACAGCTTCTATACAAAGTATAACGTAAACCCTTATGACAGACCATTTTACTGCCGGTGTTTAGTCATCACGGCATTTTTCTTCTACATGCAAGTGTCACTGTGTCTTCTGCCGCTTATCGTAAATATTAATGACGTATACAGACGTCGTGCTGTCAGCAATTATGATCTTGACTTATGATTGGTTCACAGTTTCAGTGAGATAGGCGGGGCCACTTTCACTTGTCAGACCGCAGGTTTTTAATCAGTGCGCGGCCCTTTTGCTCGATAAAAAAATATACGTGATATGTGACACTGAGTATGAGGGCCCTCTCACAGACGTCATTTTACTATCTAGATAAAGTATGTGCTGTCAACGCTGGTTTGAACACAGTGTGTTTGGAATCATATGGTTTATCGGTATGTCATGCGAAAAGGGCCCAGGAACAAACAATTAAGTAGGATCGTATTTGGGATTTTCTTTTCAATGCACAGTAAGTGTACAACGATATGCAAAAACCAGTTGTTTCCAGTAGTCTAGCCTCACAATTATGTAGATTTTTAAAAAAGATATAAATCGGTTTTGTTTTGGTGGGGGAATGCTTTTTCACATTTTTCTCATGACTTGGAATTCGCATTAAGCTGAAACTTTCACAGGTCGATTGTTGAATGCATATCTTCATTCAAAGAAAGTGTTCATTCTCGTTTCGTTAATATAACCAATGATTTATCTTCCCTTTAAAGGTATTCAACTGTGCATATTACAAAGAGAATCTTGGGTCTATAAATAATAAGGCCATTAGCCATACGCATGTAGAAACTAAAAAAGCCATCGTATTCAACTTAAGAAGAACATTATAGTTTGTTTGGTAAGGATATGCATCATTCTTGACAAGGGTTCACTCCCTATTTCCGAATCGCGTACTTTTTATATTTAATTGTTTAAGTTGCAAGGTAACTAACCATGGTGAAAATCTGTTCTTTCTCCGTGGTAAGATTGGTTTTGAAATTTGATTTCATTTAGGCACCGTTAATAGATTGAGCCTTGATGCACATTCATCATTTTCCCAGAGCGGAAAACCGCACCCACCAAAGGCGCCTCGAGCCACAAAAGTTCCTTCTTAAAACAAATTAAAACTTACCATAGCCAGTCATAAACAGCAAGGGGCGAGTTGTTTTAGTGAATTACATCAGCTTTACGGCTTATGATGGTGGTGATATACCAAGGCTGTTGTACCATAGAGAAAGGACCACTCTATGGTTGTACTGTGTACAAAAATGTACTGTTCGCATGTAAACAATAACTATATATGCCTAATATAAGTTTTGAGGCTTTGCATGGTGGAATATCGATATCGTTTCGGTTTGCGGTAACACCATGTGTTTATCTCAACTAACGTGAAGCTGAGATACAGGTTCTGAAAAGAACCGTATCGCACAACTCGTATCTCAACCTAAACTGGCCTACTTTTTGTCCAGTGGTGGAAAGGTCCATAGGATCATTCCCCACACCATGCTAGGCCTAGTTAAGACAAAATACTGAACAACATTTTCATTAGTATTTTATATAACATTTGAACATGATTTAGGACTACCGTTGTTTTCAATTAATCCAACATTTTTCCAAAATGTCCCAAAATTTGCCCCTAATGTTTTAATCAAAAGTAATTCAAAACAGAATCTGAAATTGTAGAAATTCTCTTTTGAGTATCGGTAGTACCGTAAATGGTTCTGAAAAAACGATTGGTTACAACTCGACGTTTCGATCAGTATGCTCTGATCGTCTACAAGAGAAGATTATGGTGGAAAATTATGAGCATGCTGATCAAAACGTCGAGTTGTAACCAACCGGTTCTTTTCAGAACTATTTACTATATATACTCAAAAGAGAATTTCTACATGGTTTCACCGCAAACTGTCTTTATTTATGCTTTTCACCATGCAAAGCTACAAATCTTACTTAGAATCTGAAATTGTTTCTGAAATTGTTTAATTGAATGCATTCATTGTTTCAAAGTCCTTCTAATTGTTTGAGGGTGATGGGGGTAGTTAGGATGGGATCAAAAAAAGGGGCACTCACTGGAATTAGAAATAATGAATCATCTCAATTGATGTTAATGCTTTTTTGATGGATTAATTGGGGCATTGATTTCGCTGTACAACCACTTCTATACAAGGGCAAGGTCGATTTTCAGTTATACGTTTACACATCTTTAGACTTATACGGAAGTAGTGTTATTTAATTAAAGGAAGTCTTTGAATAGTTGACATGTAATACCAAAGCACATGGTTGGAAAGATCTTCCAAAGGTACAATATACAATTCTATATATAAAAGCACAGAATAATTCGTCGTTTTGTAATTTTATAATATAAGAGGTCACGTGATTTATTTGTACTATGTTTGTACTGACGTTTTGGTGCGATCACGTGATTAAAATGTATTTGTGTAAAAGGTATAAGATGTACCGTACTTAGGACTTTCACCGGGTAAGGCTGTGAGAAGCGATACATTACCGCTTTGCGCGTGTAAGCAACCTTGACTCTTTCCAATCGACTTGCTACATACAACACGTGGAACCAGTCTGAATGTCATGATGTCGGTGGTGTTTTCGGTTGCATTAACGGCTGGAAATACGTACACGTCAGAACTTATGACTTCTAAAAAGATTTCACGCTAATTACAAGACAACTGGGTTATTTTATTGGATAAAAACCTTTAAAAGATTACTTTATCATTATTTGGGAACAGTAATGTTGGACTGCAACAACATTGCATGAAATTTAAAGACTTAATGCGCCTTTATAAAGCTTCATTTCTTTGGCCAATGAGGCTTCACTTTGTACTAATTTGTTATAAACATCAATAGGTAGCGGTATCTTTGATGTTAATGACGTCAAACGTAACATCACGTAGGAGAGTAGTTTTAATTAGGCCCATTATCACGGCCGAGGTGGGGCGGTTATTAAAATGCAACAGTTGCATCATCAAAACGATGCCATAAAACAACGGATACCTCATTGTTTGCCCAAACCCAAAACCATTCTCCGTTCCATTCCACCAATCACAGACAGGGTCCTTGTTGTTCGTCCACCAGACGGCCGTATAAGTTTTCCCGCCATTGGAAATGTAAGATTTGACAATGTTGTCCGGTTGTGTGGGAATGGAGACGCTTGTTGTTATGCTTTTATATAGGTCAGTGCCCGAGATGCTTAAACACGCACCGTAATGCTTGCTTTCTGCATTGATACTTTCATATCTTGTATTTGGATTATTCGAAATAATACTCATTCGGAGAAGAAATATTTATACTATTATGACGACTGTTCCATTATGCTTTAGACAAATTCAATGGCAAACGTGCGAGATAGAAAATTCGCACGTTGGTATGAATACAAAATAGCTGAGTGCATTTTCACTATTTTTCAGTTAACGACACAATGAAATAAGCTGAAACACTTTCAGGTTGGTTTCTGTACGTATCTGTTGATTTGTTCAAAGGCAGTACGGATAAATTAAGAGCCTTTTTAATAAAAAAAAGTGTATATACTTGTTTTCGTCAGTGATACAAAGTTCACTAAAAATTATAAAACACTGCAAACACAACACCAGAGGTGTTCATATTATGCAATTCTACCAATATACACCATGACAGTATAAACTTGACACCGTCGGTGTTATTTTTGCAGGGTGTGTTTTTTGCGAAATTCAACACAAGGATTTTGATCATGGTTGTCAATAGTTGGAAATATACTGGGGTCCCTGGATCAAAACGACTGAAGTATAACACGCTGTGAGGGTTTAACCTACATCATCGAACGTGCCCGAATTAGCCAGCCGCCAACAATCACATTGATAAGGCATGATCATAGGAGATTTATCGCGTTATCACCACCGGAAAAGAACAGTTTAGTTGAAGAAATTATTCTCCAGAAGGCCAGAATTAGAAAATCTTGGAGTGAACCAGCGGTCGTTTCGTCGTCAGTGCTCAAATGACCAATCAAATCATAACTATAGTTGTCACAACCTGACCCGGTTTCAGTCCTGTTTGTGTATTTTCTGTCAATGGCAATGATTGTATAAGTTTGCTTATTACAACAGACCCATTTATATATTCTTGAAACATGTTGTAAACGTATTCACGTGGATTGTGAAAGAATATAAGAATTAAGTCATTCATTAATTTGTAAATAAATTTTGTACATAAATTATATTTCCTGGATTACTTTGTGCTTATTTATTTCTGCAGTGCTCGTTGCTTCCAGGGTCACTGCGAGGAACTCTTACGGGTCAGTTGTGACAATAGGTTTGATGTACAAGCTTTATATATGTGCCCACTGTTTGTGCCCTTCCTAATGTTTTATGATCAAACTCATCAACTTATAGACGATGTTTCGACATGTTTATAACGTATGCATTTACGGACATTTTTTAAATGGACAGGTACAACCTTAATAATAATAATAATAATGTGTGGACTTATATAGCGCACGTATCCACCAACTGAGTGGTGCTCAAGGCGCATATTATTACCCCTGCTCATAAGGCTCATAAGGCTCATAAATCATTCCTGAAACCATCTCAGCTCCCTGGGGAGTATACAGCTCAATTGCTGCCATTACAGCGCATATAGGGCTAATCAACCAACTCTGCCCTCACAGGTACCCATTTAACCCCTGGGTAGAGAGAAGCAATTATGGTTAAGTGTCTTGCTCAAGGACACAAGTGTTACGGCCGGGATTCGAACCCACATTCTGCTGCTAACACCAGTACTTGAGTCCGGTAAGCTAGACCGCTCGGCCACGACACTCCACCTTGGTTATTATCAGATGATCAAACTAACGAATGGTTATCTAAAAACGTAGTTGATGTGACGATGGTACAAGCATAAATCATCCTGAGAAATGATTTCGTCCGAAGTGCGTCCATCCTACAGAAAATATGAATTGTTTTGTCGAATAAGTTGCCAGACGTTGCAACGTTTGTTCAACATAAAACCACAAAAATACATGCAGCAGTTTTCCGTTGAAAGCGCGGGCACCTATTGTGATGGTATTATCATAGATTACCCATTAAAGACGGTATAAGATCCCTTTAAAATCCACTCCAGTACGTTTATTGTGTACAATCGTTCGCCGATTTCGTTGATACGTCAGCAATATTGAGCTTATTTTTGGGTAATTGAGCTAGATGATTTCAACCGCAGGATACGTTTTAATTTATACCACATCAGACACCTTAACAGGTGGCCGGCCAGTCATTATCATGGTCAAGGGGACTATGGCGGGAACCATGTAAGATTCCAACATAAATCCCACCTGCTTCACAGTGACGGCTGTTGACAAGTCTACAGATTGCATCTTCGGTGGTTTCCTTGTGCGACAAAGATAAAGGGTTGCTCAACAACAGAGTCGCCAGTCCTGCTCACAGTTGACTGTCTGCTGTCTGTTGCATGACTGTATACTTGGCAGTGACATCCTTATATTTTGTGATAGATTCTGCTGTACACTCAGGATTCTACTGAGGACGATCAGAGCACACAGATCGAAACGTCGAGTTGTACCTCCAGTTCTTTTCAGAACTAATTACTACTCAATTGAGAATTTCACATGGTGTCACCGCAATTAGTCTTACTTATCCTCTTCACCATGCAAAGCTACAAGTTTTAGCTGTACACTGTAGTTACACATTAGGCGGGTCCGGGGGACAAAGTTGAGGCATGTGACGTGCCCCCTTTTTTATTGCTATGCATGCAAATTAACCATAGTTTTTTTTGGGTGTGTTTTCCCTTTTTTGCAGTGTCCCACCTTTTTGTCAATGTGTGCCCCTCCCCTTTTTGTCAATGTGTGCCCCTCCCCTTTTTGTCAATATGTGCCCCTCCTCTTTTTGTCAATGTGTGCCGCTCCCCTTTTTGTCAATGTGTGCCCCTCCCCTTTTTGTCAATGTGTGCCGCTCCCCTTTTTGTCAATGCGTGCCCCTCCCCTTTTTGTCAATGTGTGCCCCTCCCCTTTTTGTCAATGTGTGCCCCTCCCCTTTTTTCAAGACCCTGGATTTGTGACTGATACCTTCATAATATAATCAGAATCACTATAGGAGATCGGGTTGATACAGGGTGATATCAGGTTGTGATAGACTAGTAGTAGACGAGTGCATTTTGTGACTAGATTGATACAGGGATATTACATTGATACAAGGTGATTATAGATTGACACAGGGTGATCAGACTGATACAGGGTGATCAGACTGATATAGAGTGATCAGACAGACAATTTGTGGTTAGATAGATACAAGGTGATCGGATTGATACAAGGTGATCAGATTTCAAATGTAAATCGGGTTAGCACGTACAGGCGATTAAAGGTTGTGCGATAATAATGTAAATTATCAATTATCTAGTTAGGTGACGTCCGTGTAACTTTTCCTTGGGAGAACAACTGTGATTGATCGGACTAGTGTATTTTGTGACTAGATTGATACAATGGTACTACATTGATACATGGTGATTAGATTGACACACAGTTATCAGACTGATACAGGGTGATCATATTGATATAGAGTGATAAGAATGGAAATAATCAATGTCGTCTTGGTAAGGTCTGCGGTAGAACCATGAAATTCTGTCTCTGAAGAAGAACCGGTGGTTCTCAGAATCAACTAAAGGGACCCCATTGTTTTAATATTATCACGTTAGAGGTATTTGTGCTTTGTAATTGATTATATCGAATAAACCAACAACAAGGAAATTCATTTTACAACTCAAAGGAGAGAGTTTCACTGTGCCAGTTCCGCAAACGTTACCGAGATTGCAAGTATACTTTTTTCTCATGCAAAGCTTCAAATCTTATTAATCACAACTGTGACTCTCAAAGGGTAATGGTTAGAGGAGATGGGTCCAACATTCCCAGGCCCACGGCCCATGCAGTGATCATCTCAGTTTGCTATAGCGGGCTTGCTGCACGCGTCATGACGAAACCCTACTAATTCGGTATGTGAGTTGCTTCCTTCTTGTATCGTCAACCCTCAAGGAAGTCCTTCCCAGTTCAAAGCCATTGAAATGTCTTGGCTAATCTGTTAGTCATAATGAAAAGCAGTTGAAATGCACCCAAGTCATCATATGATTAATATCATTCATAATCATCTTGTAGGTAAAGGGTCTTCCTTTTCAGAATTGTCAGAATGCCTTTAGTATAGGCCTGTATGTATTCCATATTCGTCAGCGGCGTCTTGCCAACATTTTATTTCAGTGGGGGGCAATTAAGGAGGTCAAAGTGTTAGATTGGGGGAACTGTTTGTGACACTGTTGGTGAAACTGTTCGATGGCATTATTGTTTTTTTCTCAGAACATTTGAGAGTTCAGTGGGGACACTGGGGGAGTAGCCTTTACAGAGATGGGGGCTGGGGATCACGTGTCCTCTAAGCCTCAGTAGCTATAACGCCACTGGCATTCGTTATAAACATCTGCAGTGTATTACAAGCTTGTCTTTTGTATGCCGTGATCCCGAGATGACGTTTCTGTTAAACCATTTTCATATTTTTGGAATTAAATTAGAGAAATCAGCGGTGATTGATTGTGACAATTACAGAACGGTAGGGAGAAGACCCCCTTTACCAACACCCCAAAAGGTGCTGTAGCAGCGGCGTAGCCACGGGGGGGGGGGGGGGGGCTGGGGGCACGTGCCCCCCCACAAATTTCCAGTGCCCCCAGGTGCCCCCCACGAAAAATCCTCATAGTGTCCCAAAAACAGAAAAGAAAAAGAAAAGGGAAAAACCCATACCCCCTGGGCCCCCCACTGAAAAGCAATCCCTCCCCCCGTGTCCCCCCACTGAAAAAGTCCTGGCTACGCCGCTGTGCTGTAGTGATCATCTTTTGGGGTTTAAAGGCTATGTAAAGTGTATCCTATCGGTAAAATATAAGTTAATTCATCCATATAGTTTATAAGAACCAAGAGATGGGTACAGGAACCAACCTGAGAAAGGTTCAGTTTATTTCATGGTGTCGCTTACGAGAAAATAGTATAACCGCGTTCATTTTTACTAAAACTTGCAGTTTTTGTTTTTATTCAAACGTGGAATTTAGCGTCTCCGGAAGACAAAACAATTTAATTAATCGTTCTAAAATGATGGTACTTCAGACAGAAATTATTTTAAGGTATGTTTGATGCAATCATCGAAGTTTTTCGAGATTATCAATAGTAATATAGACACTTTGATGGACTTATTATAGATGCATGACGTGTATAGTGTTTTTTGTTATTTTACAACCTATTTCCTGGAAAATATTGTTGGCATTGGAACAATTATAATTTACTGAAAGGGACAATATCGTCACGATCAGAGCAGACTTTCAACAGGGCATGGAATCGGCGTCCTCGTTTTAAGATGAACACAGTGACTGAAAATTACTGGCTCGTTTATGCAGCAGCAACAGTATGACCTTATCATGTGGGGTATTATTTTCAGTCACTGAGTTAATCTCAAACTAGCACTCCGATTCCATGCCCTGTTGATCGTGACGATATTGTCCCTTTATACTAGTGTGCAAAACTAGTTTTTAAAAGTAGATTAATTGTAGCATCAAATAGCAACATCAGTTCGGTCCGATGGCGTCGTGTGCCCTGGCGACTGGTCTCGACAAACACAGGGAGACTACAGATGGTACGCTCGGTTCGAATTCACAGGCAATACTTGGGGACATGGCAGCTGCGGCAGCAGCAATGGTGTGGGGGGCCGCCATGTCTCTCCCCTATTCGATAGTTGGTTACGGTGCGGGAAAGTAACGGAGGGACCGGGGGTCTGCCGATTCCCCCAGAAGGGTGCTAAGGTGGTTATCACGCTGGGTTCGCTCAGTAGATTGATTTCTCCACCAATGCCTGGTCTGCACTCTGACTAACTTTCTGCAAAAATTAGTTTTGAATAAAATATTTTGTATTATTATTATTTTGTTTTTTGAATCAATAACAAATCATGTTACCCCACTCTGACACCCCCTCCAACAAATAAACCCCAGAGTTTTTGTATAATACAAATATTACTTTGAATATATCATAAACGTGAATTTATAATTTTTTGGTTCAATGAAGTTTCGTGCTACACACTATAACATCGGCGGTATATGGGCACGAAGAAAAACGTACCGGTAATTCGAATGAACAATAGGCCTTAAAAGGCTAAGTATTAAGGAGGATGATTAGGCTATTGAGGCGGCTCCAGCCGTCGTATGAGTCTCCCCGATGCCTTGTCCACATTCAAAAATAACCGAATTGTTCAATTTTCAAGTACAACTTTCTTGGTGTAAAGCCGATGATTGTATCAATCTTCCCTAAGAATAATTTTGTCTGAATTCTTAAGAAAAATGAACTACTTTACTGCAATAATAATGTTATCAGTTATCAGAAACTTTTAGCCAATGAATGGATACAGACCAGCGGCGTAGCCACGGGGGGCCTGGGGGGGGGCACGTACCCCCCACAAATTTCCAGTGCCCCCCCCAGGTGCCCCCCCCCCCCACGAAAAATCCTCATAGTGCCACAAAAAACAGAAAAGAAAAAGAAAAGGGAAAAAACCCATACCCCCTGGGCCCCCCCACTGAAAAGCAATGTCCCCCTGTGCCCCCCCCCCCCACTGAAAAAGTCCTGGCTACGCCGCTGATACGGACAATCTGAATGTATTTTTACTGGCTTGTCATGAACGACACACCGTATAAATAAGCTTTAACTTAAGCTGTTTGTTTAATACCTTTGACACCCGAAGGGACTTCAAAGTCCCAACTTATACTACACCGTGCTACTTCAAATAAAATAGTCCTATTCAGTCCATTCATGTCTGAAGGGATTCCTGAATCAAAATTATTACTTAAATGTTATAATTAAATTTGCATTATATTCATCATGTATGGTCCAAAAAATGCATTGTAAATTCAATGTAGAAAAAATAGTTTGGGTATGAAAGGGTTAATGTTTTTCTTAAATCAAAAAGGGTATAGGTTAACTCTTAGAAGTAGTTTGTCCAACATTACCGATGGTATACCTTTCCTTTAAACGGAATACACAACGTTGGCTATCATCAGATTATCCAATAATTAACGACTTAATATCTAGCACCTTACTTGGTGTAAAGTATGTGCACGTATCAATCAGCCTGAGAAATGTTTTCATCTCAAGTGCTTTCATCTTAGAGAAAACAGGAATTATGTGGAATTACATAAGGATGCCGTCCGGCAATTTCTTTGTAAAACATAAAAACAAGTAAGAGTTTTTCGTCGTCCTCCTAAAAACATGAATATCCATTGCGATGAAATTTTCACAGGTTAGTTTGATGCAGAAAAGTAGTTATTGGTCTTACGTTTCGAATCTATGCAGTTTCTTTCCCAAAGACAAAATGGACGATATACGAGCATGCACACTATAAACACAAGGGCTTGTGTGTGCATGTCCGTGTGTCGTCTATTTTGCCTTTGAGAAAGAACCTGCTAGGTTCGAAACGTAAGGCAAAAATATGAGTACTATTTTGCATTTATGCTACAGGACCTTTAGGTTGGTAAGCAGTTTGCAATAGCCAATAATTCTCTATTTAGGTTAGTTTTATGATATAAAGTTTCTTGAAAACTAAAATGATTATACGTTTCCAAATACCATTGTTGTATGTTCCCTTTTAAAACTTCCCAGCCCCCATTGATCCCAAGTGAATTCCAGTGAACTTACGTATTTGTCATTGTATAAAGCGAAAACAATGAAGATTTTGAGTGAGACTAGATGACTGGTGAGTGTGATCCACTGCCAAATCCCCAGGCCGTCTGTCTGCCACGAGATACGGTGGCAAGGCCTCGTCCATCTGTCATCGGCACTGAGTCAAACACTGGTCAACGAAACAACGCATGGAACAGACGCGTATACTTACAAAGGTTGGCGTCCTCAAATCACACAAAACAAATCCAACGTCAGTAACAATCACTATCAACTAAAATTGTTATTCTGGCCCTCGCCGTTTTTTTTAAAAGTAATGTAATTGAGCAAATTGCATTTTGAATGGAATTGCTCTAACCCATTGGTTGATGCCAGGGGAGGGGGAGAAGGAAGTATTTGTCCCCCTTTGTTACCGCCACGCGTGTACATTTACCATACGTTTTTTGTGTGTACCCCTGCCTCATTTTTGACAATGTGACCCCGCCTCCTTTTACCCATGAGTCTTCCTTTTTTCGAGACCCCTGGATCCGCGCCTGTTGTAACCCATAATCCATCGAAGAGTCACACGTGTGCTAGTCACTGGCCCATCCAACCCTACAGTTCAATATTGAGTACAGTACAATATTGAGTATCCATGCTTGTACATGAATTTTTATTATTTTATTTTATTTTTTTATATTTTTTTAAATACAGTTTTAGGGTCAATTGAGAGAGTATACGCCTTACCGTTGGTCTGTAATAGAAAGCCTTATTCATTTGGTCGATATAAATCACAAATACTATCTTACAGTTTATATGAAATGGATTATCTGCAAATTTTTCTTATGGTTTCTTAATAATAATAATAATAATGTGTGGACTTATATAGCGCACGTATCCACCAACTGAGTGGTGCTCAAGGCGCATTATATTATTACCCCTGCTCATAAGGCTCATAATTAAGGCTCATAAATCATTCCTGAAACCATCTCAGCTCCCTGGGGAGTATACAGCTCAATTGCTGCCATTACAGCGCATATAGAGCTAATCAACCAACTCTGCCCTCATTTAACCCCTGGGTGGAGAGAAGCAATTATGGTTAAGTGTCTTGCTCAAGAGACACAAGTGTCACGGCCGGGATTCGAACCCACATTCTGCTGCTAACACCAGAACTTGAGTCCGGTAAGCTAGACCGCTCGGCCACGACACTCCATAACGCCTTCTTAACGCCTCTATACACCATTGATGAAATCGAATTCACGAAATGTATTATACCAAATTTCAAAACATTTGTCTGTTAATTAATTTGTAATGCTCCTGTTTTTTCTTTTGTTTTGTACGATTGTGTGTTTTGATATGTAATTGTATTGATGGATAAACAATAAAACGCCTGGAAAATGATCACAGTTTTACATACAACTTCAGTGTTAATTTGATGATGGAATCAAACATCTCTCGAAATATTTTTGCATCGGGTGCTATCGTCTGAGTAAAACCAGTCAAATCATTTCCAAAATTTAATTTGTCTAACGAACAATCTGAACGAATTTCCACTTAAAATTTTTGTCGTTAACGACACAATAATATAACCTGATAACCTGAGATTTTCGTTGTTTTTTTATATAAACATATTGTTGTATTCTTATCGACACAGTTACAGACATTGTAGAATACAGACAAAGAATACATTCTACAAAGCGTAGGCCTATACCACTGGTAATGACCAATATATCAAATGAACGATTTATTATCTAAAATATTGGTGTAAAGTTGTGGTACAGTGGTACACATATCAATATTCACGAGAAATGTTTTCATCTCAAGTGCTTTCATCTTTGATAAAGAAGGAATCGCTAGCTTTCTTGAATTAACACAAAAATGACACTCGGCATTTTTTATACCGGTATGTTTTGTATGTTTCCAAATATCAGGCATGCAACATTTCAGCTGATCAGCTGATTTCCTCTTTTTTCTTAAATAATAGTGCTATAGAAAACTGAAAAACACTGTACAAAGTTTTGTGTGCTTGGCCATTTCCTCTTTTTTGGTAATTACAAAGTTGCATGTCTGAAATATACAAATGCTGTGCCTTGGTGTTAAAACTAAAACTGGGTGTTAAAACTAAACCAGAGGTGGTCATTATTGGGCAGCTCGCC
Source organism: Zoroaster sp. YZ-2022 (assembly GCA_029582265.1). Lineage (NCBI taxonomy): Eukaryota > Metazoa > Echinodermata > Asteroidea > Forcipulatida > Zoroasteridae > Zoroaster > Zoroaster sp. YZ-2022. The sequence goes on along the minus strand of CM055828.1, from coordinate 19,232,579 downwards.
AAATATTAACACCTTGGATAAAGTGTTATTTTAACACCCTAGATTTTACATTGGTTGCTACCTGATTATAACATTACCAAAGTATTAACCGAAAGCTACCGTAACTTCGTGTGAATTTGGTACCAATTATCCTAAAAATTATGTCGTCTGTATTACTCTCATTTCAGCTAAAACATAGGAACCTAATTATGCACATTTGAACTTTTTTTACTCACAGTATTTTACATGGGTGTGATTTGACAAAATAAAAACAAAATCCTGAAAATGAGTAGTGGGCCTGGGTCTCCCTTTGGTCTTGAGGACAAACTATTTTGAACCTTACAGACTGTCCACCAGCGGCCTAGCCACGGGGGGGGGGAGGCTGGGGGCACGTGCCCCCCCACAAATTTCCAGTGCCCCGCAGGTGCCCCCCACGAAAAATCCCGATAGTGCCCCAAAAAAAGAAAAGAAAAAGAAAAGGGAAAAAACCCATACCCCCACTGAAAAGCAATGCCCCCCCCCCTGTGCCCCCTCCCCCCCGGCCACTGAAAATGTCTTGGCTACGCCGCTGCTCTCCACATCCCCCACAAACAAGACACAATACAGGCAACTTCTTTGTTTCCTTGGTGGCTACTTCTCTCTTCTTTCAAGAAAATTTTCAGGCACATGGAGATTTCTAAGAAATCCTGAAATCAGGAAAAAAATCCTGACAAATCACAGGCCTGGTTTTAGGTAACATTTTGAACGGGGATTTTTCACACTTTTCTCATCTGAAACTTTCTCAGGTTGGTTGTTAAATGTATTTATTGATTAACAGAAAGTAATCATACATTATAGAATCATTTTTGCCAGCATTACCAATGTTGAACTTTCCCTTTAAAGTTCACGTTAACTCACAATTCCTGTACAGCTATTGCATTATACGGTGGACATCCCCCTGGCAGCGGCCTCCTTTGCAGAAACCCAGTCATAAACTGTTAACGTACGTTATTGGGCATTGGGCCAAGAGTATTATATCCGGTTATGTAAAACATAAAAGGGAAAGTTGCAATACCGTGGCATCACGGCTAAATATTTTAAAACAATCTTTATTATTATTATTATTATTAGATCAATAAAATCACTGTTGTATGTTTGTATGTTTACAAAGTCAAACCTGGTCAAACTACGTCATCAAAAATAGTATAAATTAGAATTATCTGTGTTGACCCTTCTACGGTCTTACGCCCCAAGATTCTCCCGACCAAGACGATCTAACACAAAGCCCAAGAAATTTATGAAATTTATCAATAATTATTGATTAGCAACTGAAGGCGCCTTCAAATCTTTATATTAAAAAAACATATAAAAACCATTATTCTAAGGCCAAAAAAGTGTGCGTCGCCTCGGACCCGCGCGTCAGCATTTTTAATTTTCTTTTTCAAAATTTTGCAGCCAAAAATTGTTGGATCGATTAGAATTCTGCCGTGCTGTGTTTTAAACGACCTTTTCACACAGAGGAATGAACGTTGGCTCGATGTGTGAGACCTCTCTTAGCCACCATACTTTGTATACACCCATCACAACACATAGTTTTCTGTAAGAACTCAGTTATGGAGAATAATGGAGGACAAATTCCATATTAAACTCTTGCTCTACCCTTCTAAAACAATAGACATGCATGTTGCATGTTGCTCTTTGAATATTCTTTTCTTGTTATGAAACAGCCATCAATACCGTTGTTATTGATGCATGAGTTCTTACAGAAAACTACATGTGTAACATGCTCTTGAAGCAATGCTTTGTACTGCAACTTTTTTTTCGGCTGAATTTTCATTCAAATCACTGTCAATTGTGCATGCATGATTGAATTTCAACCATTTCATTACGAGCTGTGTAGAACATGTCATTCTGTCATTTGCTTTTTGAATTTTTAAAATTCATGCAATACTTGTTGAGATATTCTAACAAATATTAGGGGGAACTTAGAAGTTGTGATGGGTGTATGGGAAATTTGGTCCCCACGTATACATGTTTCACGTATTTCCCTGTTGGCAAAAAAAAAGACTACCAAAAAAATAAAAAGCGCATCACTGCACCGATTTTAAAGCCGACCGATGACCAGAAACCGGAGACTTTTTTGTTGGCCTAAGAAAAAACTCTGTCTCAAAATCCTCAAGTTATGACACCAGACCCAGAGATGATAATCGGTTTGCGCCCAAATTAAAGTTGGCGTGTTTGCGCCCATAAGTCGCGCCCATCGTGACGGCCAAGCGTTGACGAGTGCGCCACCTAGCCGCCCTTCACGCCAGGTGAGCTGTAAATAAAGAATGGAAATAATAAGCAAGATCCTGGTATAAGAATATTGTAGGGCTATCGGTGGCTTCAGTGGGCTTTGGGGTTTACCGTGTATGGAAATAATAATGAAGATTTCCTCAGAGGATGGAGTCAGGAATTTGTTTAGCGTGGGCACGGGCGGACTGGTCTCTATTGACAATAACGACGTCAAAGAAAATTAATAAAAAAACAAACAAAATATGAAGGAAATGCTACAATCTCTGATGGATTCAGAACATCCTGTGTACAGTGAACGGCAGGCAAAGAGGGGATTATATCGGGAAAAAACCACGTACTCGGAAGGCATAGTTTTGCCCGTGGTTGTCTTAAATAAGGGATCAGAAAATTATTGAGTCCCGGTTATTTCTAAACCAGGTGGCGTTTAGCTGTTTTCAGTGGGGCAAATAGAATAGGGCGAATCGAGGGGGCGAAAAGGAGGAGAGGATCATGTCACACTGCCAAAAAGGGGGACCACTTCACTTCAGGGGGAAAAACATGAATGATCATAGTTTGACATGAAAGTAATACTTGGTGATATCAAATAATTATACCTTTATATATTTTATGTCTGAGGTGCTATCATTTTTTAGTAAAATTAGTAAAACAACTTCCCAAATGCTTTTTAAATCTTCCGGTGACAAAAAAATCAACGTTACAATGAATAATTTAAAAATGATAATAATAATATGTAGGGTTTGAGACTTTGCATGGTGGAGATAGATATTAGTGAGTTCTTTCGGGTACACCATGTCACCGAGCAGGACCAATCACAGCAGTTCCCGCCCGCAGCAAGATCCTCCAACACTCTCTTCACTTTCTTCAGTCTCCTGACGTCGGCTAGAACACACTGAGAATAAAGCAACCAGCTCTTCTCAGAGCCTATACCACTTCTTCCAAGAAGAGATTATTACATGGTGGGGATCTTTAAACCCTCTCATCCCATATCCGCTATATGCATTGGATTAAAACTGGTTATAAAGGAGTTTATACGGAGTTTATGCATTACCAGCTTATGTTAATTTCCCTAAATACAGTGAGGCTCGAACCTAAAAAAAAAAAGACATTCGAAACGGGGCTTTACGGGGCTTTACAGGTTTTTACTCACAGGTTCCTCTCTAGAGTGGGACAGAATACACCGCTCGTCTGTCAACGGGCAAAGCCACGCTGAAGACACCGGTGATCAACTGTTACCCAAAAGGATATAGAGGTAACGCCAGAAGATTACCAGCAATGCTTTCTGCACACATACATGACTTGTATATGAATGCCGCAGGTAACTTTTAAATTATTTTAGATTGTGATATTATCAGTTTCCTTCCTTGGGAACTACTTCGTTAAAATTATGAGAACGTAGAGGGGGTAATTCCTCTGGGTTGGGCTTGCCGTCGGAACGCTTGAAACGGGCGGGGGACCATCGGACCGGCGGACCATTCGTAACTTGGAACCGTCCATGTAGACGCTAAAATGCAGTACAATTCCTTTAATAGATATTGGAGTTCTTATCAGCTTTGATTGTTTCGGTCTCGGTTAGTCCGTGCATATAGCAAACCTAGACAGTCAGACTACAGAGCTTGAGGCAGGGGAACCCAGGACAAATTGCCACAGACGGCGATGCATGATTTCAATCTAACTAAAAAGTCCATGTGCTTGCAAAATTGTTAATAACAGTGTCGCTTCAGACTTACTGAGTCAATCAATGCATGCATGGTGACAACATTAGTATTTTTTTTTTACCCCAAAGAAAAATGGTTCAAACTTTCTCAGTCTCAACCATTGGACCAAATCTGGTTTATTTTGATAATAGAATAGACCTCTGATAGGCTCCTAAAGACGAAAAGAGCACACTGGTCGAAACGTCGAATTTTAAAACCCGCACATGATGCAATCCTTCTTGTATAAATTGACCAAAGAAGATTGTAAACGGACTCTAAACCACTAAACCACTTTACCATGGTTTGGCTGTCCTTGTCCATCTGATGAAGCATCTGTTTTCATTCGATACGCCCTCTATTGATAAGTTCTGTTTTGTGGCGGGCAATTTAATGTATGTTGTTATGCTCTCCCCCATTAAACCCCCTACCTGAATCAACTTCAGTTACGCGAATGAATCTGGACTAGAATTATATACAGTAGAATTTCAAATCTCCATCTTCCTCGCTACTTCTATTTTTATATTTATCATGTGTGGTTCTTCATTATGTCATATCTTTCTATGCATTTAATGGTTATATTAAATTGGTAAGACTAATTGCGGTGACACCATGTGAAACTCTCAATTGAGTAGTAATTAGTTCTGAAAAAACTGGAGGTACAACTCGACGTTTCGATCAGTGTGCTCTGATCGTCCTCAGGAGAATGAAATTGGTTTAATAATGGACTGATTTGTTATACCATGGACGTGTGGGGAAATAAATTTGAAATAAATTTAACTGAATTGAATTTTGCTGAGGCATTATACAATAAAATGGAGACTCAACTTAGGCGTCCAAAGTAGGGAAAGGAAAACATGTTATAATATTAACAATGTCGTGAAAATAACTGATTGTTCGGGGCCACCCTGTGCGAGCCAACGATAAACACCACAGTATTGAACATAAAATCTGAAGACGACGAATGTATGCTGCGAGCCAGAAATTGCTCTTGGCAGTAAATGTCGACGGCAATTTCCGTTCCCACTACAAACAGACGCTTTGTCTTTCCCTTATATCACTGTTTATGTAAGCGATGGAACGATGATTTAGAGCTGGAATAGAAAGTATTTGAATAAACGGTTTTGGCGGGACCAGGTTTTTGTTTGTGAGTTGGTTGAATGATCTGTTTCATGGGGGGAAAACGAGGGGCGCGACTACAACGCCCATTATATCCGCCAATAATTCAATCATGTACTCTTATGCAGCGAGATTTCGGACTCAGTTCCAAAACTATAATTTGAAGAAATAGGCCTACTAATATTTCAAACTTTCATGTAAAATATATAAGATCACTTTAAAGATGTATCGCTCGTAATTCTCGCTATTTTAACGGCAACTTTCGCTAATTAAACATGGTTTGACAGTAATCACGTACAGAAATGAATTTATGGCAGGTCACGTCATAAATTAATTTGTTGCACTTTGTTTTACTATTAAACCAAGCTTCTGACAATTATTTGGTGAATTATCTCATTTCAAAGTATTTGTTTTCCTTTCCAATTAAAACATAAATTTCTGGAAAACATAGGGGATACATGTTTAATCAAAGTTATTTTTTAAAACCTGTATTCTTAATTTTTAAGACAAACCTACTCAGAATACGATAATTTGATCAGGTATGATTCAAAAGAGGGAAACAAGGATTAAAACCCCGACTCAGTAAGCTCAGTAAGTTTACTAACAATCGGCAGGAAATTAATTAAGTTTGTGGCTAGACGTATATGTTCAGGCAACGTGAAATATAATGTAATCTTTATGGATAATTTGATCAATTGTTTTGCATAGTGTCTGTATGTGACTCAACATACTAGCCAGTCTGTCAACTGTCTACAAATAAAGTCAACATAATGTTTTGTAATAAGTTCTGTATCCACCACTGCGACGTTCCATGTGTGTGTGTTTCAATAAAATATTTTATAAAATAATTAACAAAAAATCATAAATAAATAAATACATAAATAAATAAATAAATAAACCCAAAAAATAAAAAATAAATAAATAAACGAATAAACGAATAAATCAATAAATAACTAAATAACTAAATCAATCAATCAATCAATCAATCAATCAATCAATCAATAAATGAATGAATGAATGAATGAATGAATGAATAAATGAATAAATAAATAAATAAACCCAAAAAATAAATAAATAAACGAATAAACGAATAAATAAATAAATATATAAATAAATAAATAAATAAATAAATAAATAAATAAATAAATAAATAAATAAATAAATAAATAAATAAATAAATAAATATCGCCATTACTACATTTATCCTATTTTTCTGCCCATATACCCCCAATATTAAAGTGTGTAGCGCGAAACTTCATTGAACCAAAAAATTATAAACTCACGCTTATAATATATTCAAACTAATATTTTTATTATTACAAAAACCTCTGGGATTTATTTGTCGGAGGGGGTGTCACTTGGGGTGACATGATTTGTTATTGATTCAAAATACAAATAATAATAATAAAATATTTTATTCAAAACTAATTTCTGCAGAAAGTTAGTCAGAGGTAATGACCAGGCATTGGGGAGCGTTGAATCTTCTAGGCGAACCCAGCGTGATAACCACCTTAGCACCCTTCTGGGGGAATCGGCAGACCCCCGGTCCCTCCTTTACTTTCCCGCACCGTAACCAACTATCGAATAGGGGAGAGACATGGCGGCCCCCAAACCGTTGCTGCTGCCGCAACTGCCATGTCCCTGAATTAGGTCTGTTCTAGGGCTTCGAACCGGTGCGTCCCAGCTCTGGAAGTCCCGCGATTGACACTTCCAGTGGTCCGGCCAACGTGCTGCGCCATCTGGACCATGTTGGTATTAGATAGGTTAAATTAAACCTACTTAAATAAAGGGTTTGTATTGTATTGCTACGCAATAAAAGAAAAAAAAAGCTTCCGGGATTCGAACCCAGATCGGTTACACGTAAGTCTATCGTCATATCCATTAGACCACCGCTTCATCTGACTGTTTGTAATGAAAGGAGATTCATCATCATTTGATATAATGGAAGGTTTGAATTGTATTACACTACAAAATAAAAGACAAAAAGCTACCGGGATTCGAACCTAGATCGTTTACACAGCAGTCAACCGTCGTATCCATTATACCACAGCTTCACCTGACTGTTTGCGATGAAAGGAGATTCATTATCATTTGATACAATGGAAGATTTGTTCTGTATTGCACTACAAAATAAAAGAAAAAAAGCTGGCGGTATTCGAACCGAGATCGCTTACACGGAAATCAAGTGTATTATCAATTAAACCACGACTTTATGTGAAGGTTTGTAACGAAAGGAGATTCATCATTATTTGATACGATCTGCCTATTATTTCCCACTTTATAATAGCAATGCTCAATAGTCCGACACCTCGTTACAGTATTTCATATGATCAGGCCGTCTGAATCATTTCATATGATCAGGCATGTGTAGTTCAGAAATGACATAAAGATGGATGCTTCTGATTTACTTAGATAATGCGACCCAACTACTAAAGTTAAATATCCCATTTTAAAAAGCTCCTTATTACGCAAGCCCATAATTCCCAAAACTTATGGCGTTTGGATTTCGGGGGAAAAATAATTTTTTTATTTGATTACATCATTTTTAGGTCCATGTGGTGAGCCCAGGCCACTTTTCACAATTTTGTTTGAGGTTTATAGCCATTTTTTACTATTTTATATTGAAAATTAAAATTGGATTTCGGACTTAGCTTCCCCTTTAATTAAAAAAAATCCACAGCAGTTAATTATACACAAGGGTGCAGACAAAATAATTGCACCTGGGCCTTCATGTACTTGAATCCATCTTTACTGACACCATGGCTTTTTAATTTTAATATTTCGCAGGCTAGAGTTTCCTCGACCACCAATGATGGCCAGTTATTTGTAAAATGCCCACGGCATACGGGTTCATACGCGCACTTTTATTCACCGGCAACCCAAAGGACACTCAGAAACTTCTTACAAAGAGAACAGTCTATGTAGAGAAAGTTTTAGTCAATTCGTTTTGTGTGTTATGGGTCAGAGTGTTAACATTTTCTTGTGACGTATGTGGGACGCATTGGCGGGGATCTGACCTTACCGCTGACCTACCCCCTCCCCCACCTGACACCCATCCCCATCCTAATTCTGGAATTTCTCAATTTGCGCAAATAACATACAAATGACCATCATAGCCCTGTTTTCGGTCGATTCAACTACGAAGTAATGTTGGCAACTTAATCATTATCTTGATGCCATTTTAATACCCGGACATTGAATTAAAGAGACAGTATTGTCATGATCAGAGTAGACTTTCAACAGGGCATGGAATCGGTGTCCTAGTTTAAGATAAACAGTGACTGAAAATTACTGTCTGGTTTATGCATTAGCAATGGTATTATGACCTTATTATATGATCTTATTATTTTTGATCATTGAGTTTATCTAAAACTACCACTCCGATTCCATGCCCTGATGATCGTGACAATGCTGTCCCTTTAACTTTAAGTAATGTTGGTGGAAACTTGTCATTGTGCGAAACATTGATGCAACTTAAAGGGGCAGTATCGTCACGATCAGAGTAGACTTTCAACAGGGCATGGAATCGGTGTCCTAGTTTAAGGTAAACACAGTGACTGAAAATTACTCGCTCATTTATGCAGCAGCAACAGTATTATGACCTTATCGTGTGGGATATTTTTTTTAAGTTATTGAGTTAATCTAAAACTACCACTCCGATTCCATGCCCTGTTGATTGTGACGATATTGCCCCTTTAACAAAAAGACACTTTTAAAACTTTTAAAACAACACTAAATTGAATTTAATGTCAACATTGGATTTTAAAACAAGATTAAAGGCAATATACACCTTTGTGAAGCTCTGAATGTTTATATGTTTACTGTTTTAAGTAGACATTATTTGGTGTAAAGTTGATGATGGTATCAAGCATCCCTTGAAATCTATCTGTCCGAGGTGACTTCGTGAGTTAATTCTGATAACTAACTGTACCAAAATTCCAAGAATTAATGAATACGAGGGACGTGTTGGCCGATCGAAATTTCTGAAAGTATTTTCATTATTATCTCGTTAGCAACACAACGTAATGAGCTGAAACTTTCACAGGTCAGTTTAAAAAAAAAAAATAGGTTAGATGTATCAAAGAGTATGATTGTATATAACATATTTTTATTCATAGCAAAATTACAGTTGACCTTTACGACGCTGTGGCAAGCTTGGTCAGGTTCCCTGTATACGCAAGTGGGATTATAGGCTTAACTCTCAAGGCATAAAAAGTGACCAGACTATTTACCCATCAAGCCTCGGTTTGGTAACATGGACTTGTACTGAAGAAAAAACAAGATGGTCTACTATTTACTTTCCCTTAAAACGGACAGTACTGCAAACGACTTAATATTACAGGACCGAAAATATGGAAGCTGGTCTAATCCTCCAAGATTCAACATTCCTGGTTAATTACTCAACATGACGTGGCAAGAAAATGAGGAAGGGCAAGAAAATGAGGAAGAGCAAGAAAATGAGGAAGAGCAAGAAAACCATATAATCAAATTTTACTTTGGTTCAAACTGACATGTTTTATTAATCACAATTGAAACATCAAATAAAAACTGTGCTGAATGTTTCTTTCTTGTCATTTTTGTCTATTGAAACAAAATAATCTTCAAAATCGAGTAAGGGCAATAATCTGATTACCATAAAAGGTTTCCAATACAGCACAGCGCCCTCACTCGGTCTCATTTGGAAAGTCAAATAACTCACAATTTTGGATTTCACTGGTATCCACCAGTCTTATCCAAAGATCGAAGTTGTAGGGGTCAAGCAAATTTGGTGAAATATATTAATCTCATTCTCAATGTTTGACACCAAGTACTGAAAATACTGTTATTATTTTACATCAGTAAAACCATTTACACATGTATAAACCAAAGGCTTTCATAGACATTCTGATTTTCAAATTAAGTTAATTCTTATTAATTTATATGGTATAATTTTGAAAGAATAGTATTTTATGAGTATACATATGTCTATTTAGTAAATATAAAGGATTTAACACAAGGAACACAGAATTAATTACTGTTATAATATAGTAATTAAATACAACAAGATAGTTTCATTTGAGATAACTCTATGAAAGGGAAGGTACAACATTGGCATATGGTAATATGCATTCATTTAAACCCTATAGATTTAAATCAATATATTATCCCTAACCACCAATGAGCACTTTTTGCACAAATTCAGCACTGTTGCAAACTGGTACTTTCACCTCTTCAAATGGGGCAAAATTACTACCTGGCCATAAGTTCTGAAAATGAAAGATCAACGAAAATGCATGGTGCATTTTGAAGATAAGGGAGTGTTTCCAAAAGTGCACTGGAGGATTCAGGAAGGTTCCAACCCAGAAGACCCATGGGTTTAGGGTTATAAAACTAACCAGTGAAAATTTCATCCACCATGTTTTTGAGGGGGAAAAAATTTACGTTTTTTCTAATATGTTCTACAAATAGTTGCAGTCCAGCACCTTTTGATAAATTTGGAATAACAACTCCTGATTTTCTCTAAGATGAAAGCACTTTAGACGAAATCATTTCTCAGGATGATTGATCCATTTAGACCAATTTTACAAAAAGCGAGTTTTAGATTATATATACTACTCAAAACAATTTAGGGAACACCGGATTTTTAACATCAAATAGGTTTGAAATGTTCCATGAACCGGGAATTTCATTTGCAACCCCCTCTCTCTTTCAGTAGTAGTTTTAGATTATATATTTGTTATCTGGTTATTACCAATGTTGTACCTTCCCTTTTCTTTACAATAATTTTGTTGATAGAATAGCATTTGGTTTCAGTCGCATGTCACATGCATGTCACATGTTAACACTCCTACTATAGCTGCACTGTAGTGGCAAGTAGCTATAGAGGTCAAAATCAGTCAACTGCCTGTTTTGACTGTTGACCCAAATGTGCACACAGGGTTATTTTTGACTGGTTTTTATGTCATTTTGACCACCCTCAACAATACAAGACAATGCTTTTACCAGTCGAAACGGTCAACATATACTGAACAGCAAAAGAAATGCAAGTCGAGGACAGCAAAGACGCAAGTCCGAGGTCTTGTCAAGTTTTCAAACAGAAGACAAACCATTTTGATTCTAATCACTCATTTAATGAAAAATGCTTTCAATTTGTGAGCTGAAAGTGACTGTTGAAATTGCATTGCAAGATTTTCACATTCAACAGTCACTTTCAGCTCACAGATTGAAAGCATTTTTCATAAAATGAGTGATTGGAATCAAAATGGTTTGTCTTCTGTTTGAAAACTTGACAAAACCTCGGACTTGCGTTTCTTTTGCTGTCCTCGGACTTGCGTTTCTTTTGCTGTTCAGTATATTTTGACCTGTAAATGTACTTACTACACGTAAGGTTTGACAGTGTTTAACTTTTAAGTGCACTAGATATACCTTGGCAAGTATATCAACATATATTGACTGATTTTGACCCTTGCAGTCATAATTATAGGAGTTATTGGTCAAAAAAGCTCTGAACTGGGTAGGAAAACGAATGCTTGTTGTAGCAAATTGGTATCACCAAAGTCAGTCACAGAAGGGTTAAGAAACAAAAACAAAAACAATTTAAAATAGAGTAGATTTGATTTCCTTCTTGTAGCAATGATAACTGCAAGTTGCTGGACTTTGTGAGCTTGAAAAGAAACAGTGTAAATGCAATATACTTATAATATGGGACAAAATTATTTGTACTCCTGAAACCCCTCAGCCCCCAGTTATGTGAATGAGTGTGCCCCAGTTGCTTAACTTGGGTGTGGTTCAGTAGAAGGGTACTTGAGGGACACCACGATTTACAGGATGTTTCTAAAGCTGTGCCGGGTATCCGGGTATCCGGATACCCAGATACCCGCCTGAAACTGTAATTACCCGGTTCCATTTTTCGGTTCCAATTACCCGTAAACAACTTTTTAAAATTCGGACTTAACATTTGAGCGGTGCCAACGGAAATCTGTGACTCTTGAATAATGTAATGTTTACACTTTTACAATTTTATTTTGTCAAGGAGGGGATTCAAGAGATTACACTAGATAACGCCTTTGTAGTATTTTTACGGACGGTTTTTCCACACACTTTCCTCCGACTGATTCAGTGTGATACAATGTTTGCCTATTGTTTGCAGTTATTGGATTAGTGCATGCTTTATGTCTGCACTGGGAGTGTGTGCCATGAGCTGTTAATAGAAGGGATATTATTATAGGGAACATCCACATTAATTGTTGCGCTATTAATAAAAAGTGTTGTTGAAATTGAAAATTAAAACGGGTATCCTAAGTTTCCTGATTTCGGGTATCCGGTTCCAAAAATATCCGAAAATGCACAGCCCTAGATGTTTCAAGGTGGTACGTCTCTTTTACAAGCCCTTATTTTTTCTTAAGAATCTGAATTCTGAGAAGCAGGAAGGAGGCACAGGTCTCAGGTGAGGAAAACATTGAACACCCTCACCCTCCTCCTCCTCCTCCTCCTTCCCCCTCCTCCTCCTTCCCCTTCCTCCTCCTTCCCCCTTCCCCCTCCCCCTTCCCCCTCCCTTCCCTCCCCTCCCTCCCCTTCCCCCTCCCCGCCCCCTCCCTCCCTCCTCCCTCCCTCCCTCCCTCCCTCCTCCCTCCCTCCCTCCCTCCCTCCCTCCTCCCCTCCCTCCCTCCTCCTCCCTACCCCTCCCTCCTCCCGGTGATGGGACTGGTACAATAGCTAATGCAAAGCATCCGTGGCTTGGCTAAACACAGTCCCGAATCCAACAAAAGCAGCCGGTGGAGTTTGATGGATTTGGTACACATGGCTACATGCTCTATTCGCTGGGCTATACTGTGGAGTACTGAATCCAACAAAAGCAGCCGGTGGAGTTTGATGGATTTGGTACACATGGCTACATGCTCTATTCGCTGGGCTATATATACTGTGGAGTACTGAATCCATCAAAATCAAGCAAAACCAGGTGGTGGATTTTGATGGACTTGGGGTAGTCAGGGTTAAAGTGTCCGTCCACTTGACGATGTTATGTTATGTTATATAAAATTTACATACATAACAATAATACAATTTCTGCTGAACATCATTGTGTTCAGAGAGGTTGGGAGGGGTCAGCGTAACTAACTCCGTCCCCCAGATTGTTGCTCCCCACATTGGAAATATATCAGAAAATTAAAGTGTCCGCCCACCTGACGATGTTACGTCAGGTATACATAACATACATACATAACGACACAAGTGACCAACATGCCTCCGAAAAGAATCCATTTGTCTTGTGATGTTCTCTTGTCTATGAGTCGCATGACGGTATTACTCAGTCCCAACATGTTGGCTACATCGAGGATCTTCTTTTGAGTTCCCTACAGAGAAGAACAAAGTTGAAACATTTTGTAATTGCGTACATTACTTTTAATTCATCTAAGGCCCCCCCCCCCCAATAAAAAAAAAGTCTCCAATTTCTGGTCCTAGGTCGGGCTGAGTGGTTGAAAGGTTAAAGATGTTTTCACTAGTAAGCAAGAGGTTGTGGGTTCGAGTCCCACCAATCGAAAGAACACGCATCTTGTTACAGGGTTATGGGGACCACGCACATGACCCACAATAGATGTAGTGAGGACAGAATAAAACATCCCTGGAGACAAGACAGAAACTCCCATTACCCTCTGGTAATCGTCTTTTAAAGGGAAAATATCCCCACAACATGGTGTAGGCCACGTGCCGAGTATTCAGTGCTTAGCTACGGCGGTGAAGGCAAATTTGCATCATGTTCAAAGGACCTACGAAATGGGATTTTTTGCAACTCGAAACAATAAGCACAACTCTGTGTCCATGTTGCCATCACTTTTCTACCTTTTTAATTCCAATTTGTGGGCGTTTTTGGCACCTTTTTGGTATATGCTAATTTCAATTTGCATATTCATGAGCACATGAGTGATGTCACAGTGGGATCAGACGCAACGTCATGGTTGGCTTGTGCATAAAAGTTGACTGAATTCCTCGTCTTGTCAAAGGTCAGGGGTCAATTTCAGAGAGCTGCTTAGCAGATAAAAATTTGCTTCGCGTATTTCTTTGGTTACACTGGTCAACAATTTTTTTAAAGTTGTCTGCTTCGGAGATAAAATGTGCTATTTATTATGGATTGTGATGTGCTGAATTCAAATATGACAATTAAAATTGCCGATTGGCTACTGTTTCCAAGATATTTCAGTTTTTACATTTTACGTACTATGTATATGGTGTACATAGCAGATTTTTTAATCATGAATAATCATACGCTATTCCCATACGTGTACACATGTACATGTAGATCTTGAAAACTAGAGCCAATCAACAATTTTAAGCATCATTTCCATTCTCAGTGACCCATAATTAGTCAAGTTTGACTTCATTTGTTTCGGAAGCATTTTGTCTGTAGACCAGTGTTACCAGCCAAACTTGTATGGATTTTTTCCTGGTAGTCTATTTTATACTGCTTAGCAAAATTCTCTGCTTAGCTATGAAATAGCCCCTGTTCTCTACTATGTTGTACCTTCCCTTTTGAAATGACCATATGCACGGATATTTGTTAAAATGTTAAAATTTCATAGACCCTTGTAAATAATCGTTGATTTCCATCCATGAACATAAGGTTGTGCTTACTTTGAGAACTCCTCTTTGATTTCGGAGGTTCTCAATGGTGGCTGCGCCAGCTCCTAACAAGTCATCAATCCCTCGGTGGGCTTCATGGAGGGATGTATTATGCCGTAACTCATGGTCTATCATGATTGACGTGTTATCATCCTATGTAGGGATAGAAACAATACATGAGGGAAATACATGCAAAAGGAAGAACTCACGACTTCATCTTTCTTGGAATTAACCCTCCTAAAATCAGTGCAATTTTTTAAACAACCCATTCAGGCCACTCCAAGCCGTTAGCTGTTGACAGTGGCCTCCTATGGTTACCCTTCTGTGCACTGTCACACCACTGAGATTGCAGGGTAAAGTGGTCTCCCATTGATACATTGCAGGCCATATTAATATGTTCAAACAACCAGCTACAACCAGCTGTAAACCTGACCATGTATTTTGATTGTAACACACCTAAGCCCTTTTCACACGAGCACCGATAACAAAGGTCCTTGGTAATGGGCACCAGTTGTCTGTCTCCTCAGTCGTTTGCCATTTTTTAACAAACTTTCACACAACTTCCACTCACGCCAAAACTAACGTCCCTCGTTTTCCATGGAGGGTCAAAGGTCATGATTGTGCAATCCAATATTTCACTGGTACCGCGCGCAGAGCTTATTCACTGAACGCTTTCTTCTACGTTACCAGTGGTTTTCCTGTGAAGATATACGCGTTGTGCGAAGTCAAAATCTCTTCCTTCCTCCATGGTCAAACGTTACTTTCTCCCACATTTTGTTTTCATTTCCTTCCCATTTCCCGACAATTTTATTCTCGTTTTATTATGGATATCGAATCAAGTATACTTGCAACAATTCCGACGGATTCACAGAGCCAGATTTCTAACGTAAGGCAATCCAACGAGAAAAATAAACGTGTCCGGGCCAAGAAAGTCTCTTGGAGTTACGATGAAACCGTTTCATTCACTGATCAATGCGACGTGTGATGGGGACGTACAAGTTGTTTACCAACACACATCCGGGATTTATTGCAAGCTGATTTAGTGACGCGAAATGATACCGCGAAATGATACCGCCAAAGCAAGGGTCCCCTGTTTGGGCACACAAAGCGTTTCACAAGACTTATCATGGCGATTTTAACATCGTTGTAGGCTTGGGCGATGACACGATAATATCGAATATCGCGATATTTTTTTTACGCGATTATGATATCGAGAACTTTTTAAATCATCGAGATATCGGCAGATCGCGATGAAAAAAATATATCGCGATGAAAAAAAATTATCGTGAAGAAAAAAATATATCGCGATTAAACAAAATCCTCGATTGTCATTTGGGTGAGAAATTCCATGGGAAAAAACTTAGGAAGTCTTTTCAGCTTTCGTGAGAAACAAAAATCGAACTACTTCTGTAGTAAACCGACTGTCAGATTACAAAGGAGCCGCCTGACAGGTTGTTGTTTAATAATCCACCGCCACTCAAAGAAATCTATTAAGACTGAATTAAGTGTTGGGATTCGATTGAATGGGGTATTTGATCCAACAATGTGGAGACAATGTTTACGTCTCACTGTCTATCCATGGTGGTCTGTGACACTGGCTGGCGCACCACAGTCAAGTATATTATCATACATATTTAAATATATGCAGAAAATGGGCATTACCTTAAAAACACATAGTGATGAATTAAATCAAAGCATGGATCAGCAGCGGCTCGTTCAAAGTTGAGGGATTAGGACACTATTCTGTTGTACCATACTGGGACTCTTGTCTCGTGTGACAAAACACATACACGTACTCTTGATAAACCATGTGACGTTTATTTAAAATAGTGTGACTGCAATCCACATTTTCTGAATCACATGGTTTCATTCTCCACGGTACTATATGCAGGAATAAACCTAGTCACGTGTTTATACTAACCCAGTCACATGGAACGCGTGAGTCACATGGAACGCGTGAATCACGTGAACTCGGGCTGATGATTTGATTGGGACGCACGACGCAGTAACCGTCCCACATAATTATTATGCAAACGATTTGCCAATAGCGATGGGTGCACTTTTGCGACATTGGTTTAGCGTTTTCGCAAGTTCGGTTGTGCTGCGATGACATCATGGTTCTGACCAAACATAAACCGAACTTTGTGTGATCGGTTACGCTTAGTTTCAGATTAGATTAGATTTAGATTAGATAAAACTTTATTGTCCCTCACGGGGAAATTAAAATGGCCTTTACAATACAATACAATACAATACAAACGATAAGTAGATACAAAAAAAGACTAGACATAAATAAGAAGCTGGTAAAAATAAACAAAAACTTACTTATTAAATACACAAACATTTAGAACAATTCTTTTAATAAAAATATACAATTCAATATTATAAATTTACAAAAATTGTATGAGGATATAGAGTACATGGTGAGGGATCAGAGCCAACCACCCGACAGCTCATCGCTCCAACTGCTCATTGTACCATTTGATAGCAGTCGGAATGAATAAACTGCCGTAACGGTGGGTCCTGATCCTTCTTTGTAAAAAGCGATGGCTCCTTGAATTGGTTTGGAATTCGGCATGTAATGGGTGACTTGAGTCAGCAAGAACAGATTCAATTCTATTGCACATAAGAGATTTGTATAATGCCTCTGGAGACTCTTGTTGCAGACCAATTACTTTACTGGCTTGTTTAACAATTCTTTCCAACTTAATCCGGTCATTGGTCCGCATATTTCCAAAAACACAAACAAGACAAAAAGTTAGGATACTCTGTACAATAGACTGGTAGAACAATTGTAAAATTGTCTTATCTACATAAAAAGAGTTGAGCTTGCGCAGAAAAAATAAACGTTGTTGCAACTTACTATATTTAGATTTGGCACATGCATTAAATTTCAATTGGTTGTCAATTTCAACCCCAAGGTATTTGTAAACGGACACTGTTTCTACGCATTCATCTTTGATGACAACTGGCATAACAGGAGATTTCTTTTTCCAAAAGTCAAATACCATCTCTTTAGTTTTATTGACATTAATTTTTAGATAGTTATCATCACACCACTGAATAAAATGTGTCACCTTATGTGTGAAACGATCCAGAGATTCTTGTTTTCCATAAAAAAAAAAAAACAATAGCAGTGTCATCAGCATACTTAATGACTTTATGAGTCTGTTCTATAGTAGTTAGGTCATTGGTATACAAAGTGTACAAGACGGGTGACAAAACACACCCCTGGGGGGCACCTGTGGAAGTATGTTGAACAGATGAAAGGGTGGAATTCACTTTAACACATTGACTTCTGTTTAACATAAAATCATTAATCCATAAAATAAGTCTAGGGTTTACATTCAAATTGATGAGTTTTTGGGCCAGAAGATGGGGCTGAATGGTGTTAAAGGCGCTTGAGAAATCCACAAAGAGAACTTTAACAAAGGCACCTGCTTTCTCTAAGTGTTCAAAGATACCATTCAATAAAGTAAGTACAGCATCCTCAACACTCCTGTGATGGCGGATTGTAAAAAGTGTTAAAACATGATTAAGTGATTGTTTGTACACCAGTATATCTTTCAAGTTACTAGCACTCACGAGTAAGTTCTATTTTGAGAAACGTTGATGACTGAACATGTCACAAACTGAAAACAATTGTCTGGTTACGTTCGCATTTTCGCGTAGCTGTGCCGTTTTGTTTCTGGTTAATTAGGGTAGCGAAAACCCGCCCCATATGTTGCACTCGTGAATGGCGCAATTGCACGTGTCTCTCAGGTAAGCAATGGCAATTTATTGTGACACTTGTAGACGGGTACATCCCTGCCATTACCGGCTTTAAAGCACCATGCGTGAAAAACAAAAATAATCACGATATTATCGAATATCGCGATATATGTTTGACGATATATCGTGGATGAAAAAAAATCGATATCGCCCAATCCTACTTCGTTGCGATTTTTTGGAGGTCTCGATCTCTGTTATAAATAACGAGGGTCCATGGTAATTATTTAACAAGGATAGCTTTCACACGACTGGGATTTGCTATTTTTTAACATGGATGCGATTTATAGTCAAGGTCCCTTGTTAAAACGGTCTCGTGTGAAACGGCCTCTATACAAAACCACTAAAGACTGTGGTTTGCAATGGCCTTCAGTGTGTGCTGAGTATGTAATCAGAGATGGTCGTATTTACAGTGGCCTTGGGTGGCACTGGGTTGATTACTTGGAAAGGACAGCAGTGGCTTGTATGCTTTACAGGTTGGTGAAGAAAATATTGGAAATTTAGTGGATCGGAGTGGCCTCCATGAGAAGTAGGGTTAATATTCCATTACAGAATACCTGTTTTAGATTATATATTTGTTATCTGGTCATTATCAATGTTGTAACTTCCCTTTTCTTTACAATAACTTTGTTGATACAATAATATTTGGTTTCAGTCACATGCATAAACAAGTTAACCCTCCTACTATAGCTGCACTTTTGTGGCAAGTAGCTATAGTGGTCAAAATCAGTCAACTGCCTGTTTTGACTGTTGACCCAGATGTGCACACAGGGGCATTTGTGACTGGTTTTTACTGTCATTTTGACCACCATCAACAATACAAGACAATGCTTTTACGTACCAGTCAAAAACAGTCGACTGATTTTGACCTGTAAATGTACTTACTACACGTAAGGTTTGACAGTGTTCGACTTTTAAGTGCACTTTATAGAAATACCTTGGCAAGTATATCAACATTTTGACTGATTTTGACCCTTGCAAGTCATAGGAGTGATATTGGTCAAAGAAGCTCTGAACTGGGTAGGAAAATGAACGCTTGTTGCAGCATATTGGTATCACCAGAGAAATGGCAACATAAAGTGAAATGAATGGGGGGGGGGTGGGGGGACGAATTACTCTACAGTAAAAATACCAGGGGTGTGATTTGACAAAAGTAAAAAATCCTGAAAAATGGGTAGCGAGCCTGGGTCTCCCTTTGGTCTAGAGGACAAAGCCCCCTGAACCTCCTGGATGTTTAATTTTGGAGGATTTACGGACTCTCCACATCCCCACAAACAAGAAACGAGAGGTTTGGACACAAGAGAGCGTACTTTTTTTCTTTCCTTGGGGCAAAGGAAGATTTGTACAAAATCCTGAAATCAGGAAAAATCCTGAGAAATCACAAACCTGAAATACTGTACAATCTTACGTGGGAGGAGAAGATCCAGGGTGTCAAAATGGGGGCGGGGACATATGGTAAAAAAAGGGGGGACATAGCAAAAAGGGGGCAGCACATATTAAATGTAAAGTTAATTTACATGTATGAAGATCAAAAACACTGCCCCTTAGTTTCTTCTGTGCCATGCTGTCTGACGCGCTTAGTTGATGTTTCACATAATGCTGACTCACGCACTAATTAGTCTGAAACACATCAGTTTTAAAGCAAACCCAATACGGGCGTTTATATATGGGAGTTAAAATTTGCACTTTTTGGAACTGATGACGAAGTTGCTTTGAATATGTGTAAGGACACAATACTGACTAACTTTCATGGTGCACAAAATGATCTTGATTTTCTTAAATAATTTGACTATTTTGAACTGTTTTTTTATTTTAGATAATATTTGTATGTATGTTTAAGAGACAAATAAAGATAAAATAAAGTGTGAATACGTGTTGTGTCACTTTTAATTCACGTTTACAAACCGATTTTATTGCCAAAATGGCGTCTAAAAACGGGACATTAATTGAACAAAAGTTCATCAAATCAAACAATTTACGTATCCCTTACTTATTTTCCTCACGATGTGCGTATAACTTGAGTAACTTAATGAAGAAATAAACTGGCTCCTAAAAAAAAAAAAAAAGATTTCACGAACCTCAAAAATGATTGCTAAATCTGTTCACGTCAGTTACACATCGTGTCCGCCAAATCATACGATGTTAAAACGGCCAGATATTTTTTTTTACAAAACTCATCCTTACCAAACTAAGCCATTTTTTATTGGGAATAAGCTACATAATCATAGTGTAAACATTTTTTTGATTTGACTTTTATTGTTGGGTACTAGACTGAAAAGTGGACACCATGTAACTTACGTTAACTTTCACACGCCAATCGAGAAAATACAACAGGGAGGAAAATCTACTTGGCACATTACTTGGCACATTATCTCTCCAATGCTATTTTCAAGTACAAGGGTGTCTATTTTCATGACTTCCAAGTAAATTACAACTTTCCACCAATATTTTTGTTCAAAACCCTGTGTCCCATTTTTGTCAGCCAGTATTGTGTCCTTACACATATGTACGTAGTACCGTTATGCAGTCAAACGGTTCGCTATTCCTATGAGGAGGTGATCTGTGATGTATTTACACATAGTCTACAGAGCTGCCAACTCTTCCGGATTCTGCGGAAGACTTCGCGTATTTGACGGTAATTTACTTACTTAAAATATATGCAAGGAGGCCTCTCCTTTTGGCACCAAAAGGAGAGGCCTCATTGCATATATTTTAAGTAAGTAAATTACTGTCAAATACGCGAAGTCTTCCGCAGAATCCGGAAGAGTTGGCAGCTCTGAGTCTAGTGGTACATTTTGAGTGTGACAATTTGCAAGGGAATAAGTACTCACATTAGCTACAAATCTTCTCGTCAGTAACTCCTCTCTTTCTTTGAATTCCTGTTCTTTCATGTACTGTCGATGCTGGATGTTTCTCAACGCCGCTTGGAGATGCTGACAATCGTATTTGAGTTGCTCCAATCGTCTGAAATGGGAAAAATGTTAGAATGGAAATGAGTGTCACTTCAAAGGCAATGTACGACACTATACAAGCCTGGTGCTGTGGAACCCCAATCGCGGACGACGACCAGTAGGCAGACCTGCAAAGACCTGTGTGGACACCGTAGGCAATGATACAGAATTGACCACAAAAGACATGGAAACGGCAATGAGGAACAGCACAATTGTGATGTGTTCTGAAGAAATCAGACACATTTGGGCAAGATCAATCAAAATTGAGTTGGTTATTGTTAGTGAAAGTAGAAATCGTCAGCTTTGCAATAATAGCTTTCTTATTTTAATTGGACGTGCCAAAGCAAAATTATGTCATTTTTAACTTTGTCTTTACAAAAACTCAAAATGGAGTTATTGGCCTTTAAAGTTTAAGTTTCATTTGGTAGAATTTAAATAAGTTAACTTCTTACAAAGGTACTTCATTTGCCATAGCAACGGGCATTACAGAAGAATAATATTGCCTTTAGGTTTTCATATACATTCATTTTGGGGTTATTTCTCAGTTCCAAGCTCTGCCCATGCTCTGTCTGATTTCTGTAGGAACCATCATAGGAGTCCGACTGAGGTTCACGCTAGTGAGTGAGTGCTACTGATTCATCCATGTCTGGTCTGCTTATACACACTTGATGATAATTTTATTTGTTTAAATGACAAAAGGTTTTATAAGATTAATTAAGTGTAATTACCTAATTAAGTAGCAGATAATGGGTCTTGAATGCTAAATATAAATTGTGAGTACTCCCATCGTTAAATGAAACATAAATCCAAATAATTAAGTTTTCTTAACATAATGGAATTGCACGTAATTTATAGGCCTTATAAGTCCTTTCTGCTCACACGTTGCATGTATAGATATTAGAAGTCATTTCTGCTCACACGTTGCATGTATAGATATTATAAGTCATTTCTGCTCACACGTTGCATGTATAGATATTAGAAGTCCTTTCTGCTCACACATTGCATGTATAGATATTAGAAGTCATTTCTGCTCACACGTTGCATGTATAGATATTATAAGTCATTTCTACTCTGACCCGACGGTCTATTTCATTCATTGCAAACATTTATTACTTACAATCGGGCATTTTGTTTTCTGGTAGGTGGCTCTTTGTTGACGAGGATGTCTAGCCTCTCTAAGTTGCTTACAATCCGATCAATCATCGTTTGCACCTCACTCTCTGCCACTATGCAACCAAAGTCAATGATGTACAAAACGATTATTAGCAATCATCAGTTACCATGTGCTCACTGCCTTCTGTTAACCCTCCTACTCTAGCTGCGCTTTAGTTGCTACAGAGGTCAAAATCAGTCAACTGCCCATTTTGACTGTTGACACAAATGTACACATGGGGGCATTTTTGACTTGGTTTTTACTGTCATTTTAACCACCCTCAACGACCAGACAATGCTTTTACCAGTCAAAAACGGTCGACTCATTTTGACCTGTAAATGTACTTATTACACATAAGGTTTGATAGTGTTTGACTTTTAAGTGCACTAGATATACCTTGGCAAGTATATCGACATTTTGACTGATTTTGACCCTTGTAGTAGTAGTAGGAGGGTTACTAAGCAACACAGTAGTAGCCAGTAATACTTCTTGGCGTCATTTGGACGCCCTATTTGGTAAATGGACACCCTGATTTATTTGCATATTCATGAGCAAATCAGTGATGTAACAGTGCAACATTTTATTGTATATATTCAATATTTGGGTGCTATGTGTTTTTATTTGAAGAAAAATTAATTTGGACTCCCTATTTCTACATTCTGGCTAATACACTGATCAATGTATGTATAAGCATTGTGGCATGGGGTCCCGATGGGGTCCATGAGCAAAGCCCCTTTTTGGGGTACGAAAGCTCCGATTTTTGGGATAAAAAATATACAATGTATTTAAAAACAGGATAAACAAATTATTTTAAAGAACAGAGGTGTGATTTGACAAATGAAAAAATCCTCACAAATGGGTAGCGGGTCTAGAGGATAAAGCCCCCTTAACCTCACTGGATGTTTAATTTTGGAGGATTTAGAGACTCTCCATATTCCCACAAACCAAACAAGAAACTAGAGATTTGGAGACAATATAGGCTACTTCTCTTCTTTCCTTAGTGGGTACTTTTCTTCTTTTAAGAAAATTCTGGGGCAAAAAGAGGTTTGTAAAAAATCCTGAAATCAGAACAAAATCCTGAGAAATCACAGGCCTGAAAGAAACAAAAATTCAATCGCCCATCCCCTAACCCCCACCTCCACCAAGAAAAAATGAGTAAAAACAAGAGGTCATCAACAAAGAGGTTTGTTAGACTCCTTGAAGCAAAAAGAGGTTTGTAAAAATCCTGACATCAGGAAAAATCCTGAGAAATCAGAGGCCTGAAAGAAACAAAAATGCAATCGCCCATCCCCTAAAAAAAAAAAAGAGTAAAACAAGTGGTGATCAACAAAGAGGAGGTTTGTTAGACTCCTTGATCCCATGAAACTTACTGTGTACATTTTCTGAAGAAGCTTGTTCAACTCTGGACAGACCGTTCTGTACTTCATGAAGTAACCTACACAGTGGATGAAGATTGGTTTCCTTTATTAATATTACTGGTGTAGACTTAAAGGGACAATATCGTCACGATCAACAGGGCATGGAATCGGAGTGCTAGTTTCAGATTAACTCAGTGACTGAAAATAATACCCCACATGATAAGGTTATATTAGCGTTGCTGCTGCATAAATGAGCCAGTAAATTTCAGTCACTGTGTTCATCTTAAACTAGGACACCGATTCCATGCCGTGTTGAAAGTCTGCTCTGATCGTGAGGATACCGTCTCTTTAATATTTAATATTTTATTCAAGAATGACAAGTTTGAATCCTCACAATCTTCCCTGATAGACAACACTATAATGTTTTATTATTTTTTTGTTAGTTCACTGGTAAGGAGTAAGGTTTGCGGTAGTACCATGTAACAATCACTCAGGATTTGTAATAATTGATGGTAATAATGTAATGCGCCTTGAGCACCAGTTTGGTGGATACGTGCGCCATATAAGTCCACATTATTATTATTATTATTATGGTTCTGAGAAAAACCGGTTGTGACATGACTCAATGTTACGATCAGTATACTCTGACCATCTTCAGGAGAATGTCAGACTCTAGAGGCAGGAACCGCATATTTTATTTTATCTAATGTTGTAAAATCCAAAATAATGGTTATTGGGCTTACATTTCGAACCTAGCAGGTTCTTTCTCAAAGGCAAAATGAACAGAATACAAAGATACATACGTACATGAACACAAGAGTGAGCAGAAGTTAGTCAGGTGTGAAATGAACAGCAGAGTCAGGTACTGGTCCTGGGACCGGACAAAGGAGGGATTACGCATGAATAGATAGAAGTATCAGGAGTTTTTGGCTGGAAGAAGAGATTATGCGATTAGTGAAAAGTAAGATTCAGACAGGCGGAGTAAAACAAAAAACAGACAAATAGACTAACATGCAAAACAAATGTAAAACAAAAGTAAAATCTTGCAACAACAGGACAAGTGAGACAACTACTGTTGCCAATATGGCTCAACACTAACATTTTGGTAGCGTATTATTTGAACATCCCACTAGACTTGGAGAGGATTTTCACTAGTCTTCTGCCATTTTAACCGGCATTTTGCCAGCAAACCAGAAAACCAGCGAGCTCTGGGTACTTACTTGTTTGTGTCATGGTATAATCTCTCCATTTTTTTATATAATAAACTCTCAATGTACTTTCACTGATCTGTTGTAAAAAAATAAACAAATTATCAAACCTTCAAATTATCAATGTTGAACTGAGGGATAATGCAAAAAGTGCTAAAGAGTAAACTACATTGTATGTCTTTAAGTAGGAGAAATAAAGGTCCATAACTTCCATTTGGGTGGCACAGATCCTGACGAAATCGCTGAATTTATTTCTGAGTTGATGTCTCGCTCACTCAGTGCTAGCCTTTGTTGAAGCATCAGCGTTATATTGTGGATGTCGTGAAGTTTCTTGTATTGCAGAAATTATGTCATTAACCCTAACCCTAACCCTAACTCCCTAGGCCCATTTGCTTACACATAACCTGAATCCTCAAAAATCCTTCAGTAGTAAAGCAAGCATAATGACCACTACCATTGTACAATGTATGCAGATGACATGTATGCACACATGTGTTGCTTATCTGTGATACATGTACATGGCCCAGGGCCAGGGACCCTCCCTGCATGCATGGAGCAATAAACAGTGTCCACTGACCCAAGCACTGACCTTGCAATAACTACAACAAACCTGGATGTACATGTACCATCAGTGGAAGAAGGAAGGCAAGTATGCCTAATAACCTCAATCATCCAAAATCATTTTTTGGACAGACCAACATGTACCATGTAACCTCAATCCTCCATTTTCATCCAGTGTCAAATATAGCCTGATAACCTCAATCCTCCATAATCCACCAAGCAAATAATCACATCTGCCCTCAATCCTTCAAAATCCTTCACCACTGCAATTTCCACATAACCTCAATCCTTCAAAATCCTTCACTTTGGCAACGAATATTTTGGAGGATTTGGGAAGGTTAGGGTTAAATTCTTTACTTTTTCTCCTGCCTCAAGTGTATTTATTGGGGTTGGTCTTAAACAGTTGGGAACCAAAAAAAAAGAAGAAGGAATCGATCAGTAAGTCCTTACCCTTTGTTAAATAAGGATAAGAGTGTGGCACTGGTTACTCTTGTACATGTATTTGCACACAACCAGTAATGATGAATGGTAGGGGTGGCCGATATCACAATAATATCGTAACGATACGATAAGATAAATATTACTTGACGGGTAAAAGCATCAATTGTCTGGTATTGTTCAGGGTGGTCAGGGTTTATTGGGGCATGATAAGATCATATTATTCCTGTGGGTGATGCATAACGTCAAATAATGAGTTAACCCTCCTACTACTACAAGGTTCAAAATCAGTCAAAATGTTGATATACTTGCCAAGGTATATCTAGTGCACTTAAAAGTTAAACACTGTCAAACAAGGTTTGACAGTGTTTAACTTTTAAGTGCACTAGATATACCTTGGCAAGTATATCAACATTTTGACTGATTTTGACCATTGTAGTAGTAGGAAGGTTAATAATATTAATGCCTTATGCAGCCATTAACCCTCCTACTACTACAAGGGTCAAAATCTGTCAAAATGTTGATATACTTGCCAAGGTATATCTAGTGCACTTAAAAGTCAAACACTGTCAAACCTTACGTGTAGTAAGTACATTTACAAGTCAAAATGAGTCGACCGTTTTTGACTGGTAAAAGCATTGTCTGGTATTGTTCAGGTGGTCAAAAATGAATTCGGGTCAACTCGTACCCAAGTCAACTCGTACCCAAGTCAACTCGTACCCAAGTCAACTCGTTCCCAAATCAACTCGCACCCAAGTCAACTCGCACTCCAGGTCAACTCAGAGCCAGGTCAACTCGCACTCCAGGTCAACTCGCACATGTAATTTTTAATGTGATTTAGGCTATATTTTGTTTTATCGCTGAAGTAATTCTTTTTAAAAAAAAGTAAAGGAAAGATATAATTTTGGGTAAGTATTTGCCGTTATTTTGACTATATTTTTGGCTACGTGGTAATGAAATTATTTTATTTTATATTTTTGAGAAGACTTGACTAGAAGACAAGAGTAAAAGGAAGAAAACAAAGAAGGAAAAGAAGATTCAGAAAAAAGAAAGATCAATAAAAAGAGAAATAGAACACGAGGAATGGAAAAACAAATAAGAAAATAAAAAGGAAAAAATTAAAAAATAATAAAATTGATTAACAAGTTAAAACATTTAATTAAACATATTTTATTGCATGATATTCAAATCTCTTTTTGGAAGTTGTGGTGGCTCTGAAAAGAGTCGGTTGGTTTATGTTCTTGATTGGTTTATGACACTGTGCCGTCCAGCCCGCCTGCTCAGCATCCGATGCCACCCCTACGTCGTTGTTCGTTCTGACACCACATGAAAACTGACCAATTTGACGGCTCCCAAGTTGTGCTGTGCATCCATGTCGCAGATATGTAGTTTAATCAGCCAACGCGTTGCCTGAGGCTTGAGCACGGTTAAGTTCAAATGGCCGGCACTTCCATTAACACTAACTAGGGAACGTAATGATGCATTGTTACCGAGATGCGCATCATACTCATCATGATGTCCAAACAAGGTATTAGCCAGAATTGCGTCCCTATTTTATTTTATTAAATGTAGGACGCCTTTGAAGACGCCCTTAATTAATCTTTCTTTTTGCGTATAAAAAATATTAATACTGCGTGGGTACGAGTTGACGTGGGTACGAGTTGGCGTGGGTACGAGTTGACCTGGGTACGAGTTGACCTGGGTACGAGTTGACCAGAGTAAGATGTTTTGGGTACGAGTTGACTTGGGTATGAGTTGACCCGATTCGGTCAAAAATGCCCCAGTGTGCACATTTGGGTCAACAGTCAAAACAGGCAGTTGACTGGTTTTGACCACTATAGCAACTTGCCACTAAAGTGCAGCGATAGTAGAAGGGTTAATGATATTTATGCAGCAACCACGGTATTATACATGTATGATCTTCACCAACCTATGTATGATCTTATCGCGTGCTGTTATCTAGATCAATGCATGCTAATGTTAGTGCTACTTACTACTTTCAATCACTGAGTTATCCCATGGAGGTAGAATCTAATTCTACCTCCATGCTGTACGCCGCCACTTTGAGCACGGTATAAATGATATGCACACGTGCGTCAAGTCCCACAATGCAATGCGGCTCATGTATGGGACAACCTTCGAGGCACTAATTGGATTATCCTACTCGCTGGCTTGTGGTTACTTTGGGTTATGACTTGATAGTTTTACGACCGCGGCATGAGACTGTTAATTCTTTGAAGTGGAAGTCGTTCCAACTCCTAATTCTACCTCCATGGTTATCCAAAACAGGGATATGGATTCCATGCCCTTTCAAATGTCTGCTGTGATTGTGACGATATTGTCCCTTTAATATTATAAAGTGTGGCATGAAATAAACCCTGTCATGGTAATATGCGCCATGTTTTTGACGGGGCAAAATTAATTATTTCAAACAATCATTGCCGTCTGTGACCCACGCTTGAACGTCACGCGCTCTCAAGACGTATGCTGAAGTTCGAGCGACGGGTTGCAGACAGCAACAAGTGTTCGAAATAAACAATTTTGCCCCGTCAAAAACATGGCGCATATAATTAGAGCCTACCGTGAAAGTGTTTATTATGATTTATTAAGTAACGTTAAGGCCAAGAGAATGAAAGTCATAGATTTGCGTCCGGGAAATTTTGAAAACACTTGAGGCTTTTTTTCATTATTCATTATTTCCATTGATCATTAATAACAGCGCAATCACAAAATGTTTCTTCTAATCTGTGTACGTACGTGCATCATTATACGTGCGGGCCGCACACACAGGCATACTACTACTAGGCTCAACATTAACAGCGAACGTGTTGTGCATGTGAAGCTTAGGCGATACAGTTGCAGGTGCGGATCGGACGGAGTTTACCATACAGTTTTACTTTTAGCGCGATGCAACCTTTTTTGTGAACGACGTATGTGTTAATGATTATAGCGCACATACTGGTGGACATTTGGTAAAAACTTTGTTTTACTGATGTGGATGATTTGGAACTAAATTTGTTTGGTGGAAATAGGCCTACCTTTTTTGTGCAAATAATGATTTTTTTGGCAAATAATGAAAAATTTAGGCGGTAGCTCTCGGGACATGCGGGCGGTGGACGCAAATCTATGACTTTCATTCTCATGGCCTAATATTAACGTTAGTAGGCCTATTGCATGCTATACGCCTGCGGCTATAGTATAGACCTTATGCATATTATGTCACAAACTGAATATCGCCCTCATTCAGAGGCAAACGAAGGTCACTCATTGGTTCATGTATGCGCGCTGTGTGCATACGCACGCACAGTGTGCATACGCACGCACAGCGTGCATACGCACGCACAGCGTGCATACATGAACCAATGAGTGACCTTCTCTAGCCTCTGAATGAGGGCGATGTTCAGTTTGTGACATCATATGGTTATGGCATGCATAAAGTCTATTGGTAATGCCATGATGCCGTCATGGCCGTGATCAATTTATTTGGGCACTTGTTGGTACTTACACAGTAACAGTAGGCCAAAAAATCAGATATTCTGTGATGTTTGAAGACAGTACACACAAAATTAAGTAGCCAAAACTCACAACCAATGAACCATTTACTTACAAAACGTAACGTATGCTGCGAAGATTTTATGCAGACGTGTTCTTCTAAAGCGCTAAAGCTAAAGAGACGTGTTCTAAACTTGGATTAGCGCCCTCTTGTGATTGAATACATCACGAAAACCCGACATAAGTTGGGTTGCCCAACTTGAAATTTCAAGGTGGGTCGGTCGTTTGGAATTAAAGATTATTATAAAGATGTTTAATCTGAAAATGACTTTTTCCTAGAAGGACTGCAAAAAATACTTCAATATTACAAATATAAGAAGAAAACAAATCGCAAGATCCAGTTTTTACTTTTTACTTTAATAAAGTTCTCAAATGAATTTACATTTATTTACATTTACAAATGGAGAATTACCGGTGACGAAAATACAGGCGATCATCTTCACATTGGTAGTCCATTAGGCCAATGAAAGCTGATTACTAGTTTCTCGTCAGCGCCCGCACGTGATTTTGGCCCCGCACCAAAAAATTTCATTATGCCAAAATTTCATTATTTTGCAAAACATTTTTGGGAAAATCCGGAAAATCCGACGCAAACTACTCCCAAGCTAAAAGGAACCATTCCGATTGCGCGGTCGATGTTTTTGCAGCTTCGCTGTATCATGCAACATACCGGTCGTGCCCACCTTCCATACAGCTGGGCCCATGGGAAGCGCTGATCTGCCTAGCTTCACAGATTTGCGAAAGAAAACCCATGGCATGCAGGGTATATAGTGTACATGCAGCTGGTGCAGCCGCTGAGAGCCGCGGAATGACGTTCACAGGTCACACAAATTGCAACCTCGTTTCCAGATCGCATACTATGTGCCCGGCCTATCCGGGTCGTGTATTGCCGCCGTGGTACGAGGTTGGTATTGATCGATCGTTGTCATGACTGTACGGTAGACATGTGTCGCAAAAGGTCGTAGCCAGTCCTTCATGTCCTTCTCTTCACAACTCAATAGAACTGATATTGGCATCAAACTCACATTTCTGGGTGAATTTAGAACCTAAATCTGTTTCAAAATGGCAGTTTGTGTATGTGTATGGGTTGCATTTTTCCTTGATGAAAAATAATGAATAATGAATAATGAAAAAAAAAACTCACCAAAATTTGATAAATGGCTGACGAGAAACTAGTAATCAACTTTCATTGGCCTTATATCAGCTCAGAGGCAAGATGCAATATCTCGACTTTACAACTCTGTATATTGGTATTTTTTTCTTAGCATTTATCTGTTTAACGATGTTTTTGACCATTACTTTCTGAAATATTTTAAAATTACCAAATTTCCCAACCAGCGGAGGAATATCTTCAGAATATCTTAGAATATATTCAGAAGTATATATCAGCACTAGGCTTGGGGCGGTTTTAATTTTTTTGGCTAGCCAGTATAGTGCTGGGAAAAAACCGCTGTTTACGGTTTTACTTGATTAACAGTCCTTAGTAACTTGTTTCTGATGTTTTTTCGCCTTATTGCCAATACAAAAAAAACTTTAATTTAATCCATTGTTCCTTATTAATTTGTATCAATAAGTTTTTAAACAATTACGAAACATAAGGGAAAAAATTAAGTCTCCGATTTCTGGTCCCCGCGATGTCCAACTGCAGCCAAAAATGCTGGATCGATTGGAATTCTGCCACGCTGTGTTTTAAAAACGTCCTTTTCACATAGGAGTCGAGTATGAATGTCTGTCTGATGTGTGCGGTCTTACGGCCATCATACTTTGTGAATGGAAAATTTGGTCTGGTTCCAATAACTCCGTATACATGTGTCACTTACCAAAAAAGTATCACTAACAAAAATATTAAACCAAAACAAAACAAAGAAAAGCGTCACCGCACCGATTTTGAAGCCAGGGGGCGTCAGCAGGGATCTGACCTGATCTACCACTCATGACTCATCCCCCCTCCAATTTCCCCCCTTTTTACGTAAACAAAATAAACTAGAGGTAGTGAGTTTGTAGAAAACAAACTCAGGGTGTTCGAGTGTGCATCATAATGTGATGACGTCATCACCTAAAGTTGTTAAAAGACAAGAGTTACTTCAGGAGATATCAGTTATAATATATAATTAAAATAACATATAGTGTGCTATACTGAATACATTAACTTCCGGTTCAGTCATCGCATATAATTTTAAATTCTTCCAACCGTAAGTTCCGGTTCAATCATGTGACGTCATTCAAACTTTACAAATTTTGTCCTCATAATATGGGTGTCAATTGTGCCAAATTTGGTAAAATTCTGTCTAATGTTTTCTCAAGATAGCAAAAAGTGACTTTTAAAAAACCTGCCGCTAGAGGGCGCTGTTAAAAGCGATGACGTCACCAAATATATTTTTGAAAAGAGCAGATCCCACTTAACATGTTTTTTAAATACGCTTTCTGATTTGTGTCAATTTATAAAGAGCTTTTTAAACTTGAACTTCCAGTTTGGACCGGAAGTAAGGGTCAATAGGGTCATGTCCGTGTATCAAATGTCGAGTCCTCCATGTTCTATATGATTATGAAGGAATCAAGAAATTATCTATTGTGGTTCACGAGATATAAATTATATTCTTTTAGTTATAATTAATTACGTAATAATTCATAAGATGACCTCACAATGACGTCACAGCGTTACCTGACTATATGTACTATGTTAAGGTCTAACTGTGTGTACAGTTTTAAGGTTCTTTGAACTCCGCAACTATGTTTTGGCTGTAGAAATACATTTACAGAATAGCGATTCTGAATAGTTGTTCACTTAAACTTCCGATTTCGACTGGAAGGAGAGGTCAGATTAGGGTCATATCTGTGTACGAAATGTGACATAATTCAAGATCTTTCAGATGATGCAAAGATTGTGAAAAAATCTTTTATGGTTCATGAGATATAATTTTTTGAAATATTAAACTTTGATTTAGTGTAATTCGATATCTGATGACCTCACCATGACGTCACAACTTAGGATACAACTACATGTTAAGGTCTAAGGATGTGTTAAGTTTTAAGGTGCTGTGAACTTTGCAACTATCCTTTTTTTTTATATGTCTCACTGAGAAGAAGGAGAAGAAAAAAAACGAACAATAACAAGAGGTGTTCGCGCTGTCGCTCGAACACCTACTAAAAAATTATCACGTTGGATTACGGTTCGAGACTAATTGGCGTTGACCAAGGACCTCCTTTTGTTCTCCTCTATTGTCCCTTTTGTTCACTGTACACAAGTGTACGCGTGGAAACCATTGTTGTTGGACTTAAAAACCAACCCAGGACATAACTGACAATAGAGAAACTATTGTTTCCTTTTGTTAAACGAATATGTACTGGTAACATGAAGCATTGAAAATGAATTAAAAATACCTACAAAATCAATGATGAGCATTCCCTTTATTTTTTCATCACATCAAATGATGATGAATCTCCTTTCATAGCAAACAGTCAGGTGAAGTGGTGGTTTAATGGATTAGACGCTTGAGATCCGTACAGGCGATCCCGGTTCGAATCTCGCCTGCGTTTTTTTCCTTTTATTGTGTAGCTATACATTTAAAACCCTTTATAGGTCCAGATGGCGCAGCACGTTGGCCGGACCACTGGAAGTGTCAATCGCAGGGCTTCCAGAGCTGGGGACGCACCGGTTCGAAGCCCTAGAATAGACCTAATTCAGGGACATGGCAGCTGCGGCAGCAGCAACGGTGTGGGGGTCGCCATGTCTCTCCCATATTCGATAGTTGGTTATGGTGCGGGAAAGTAATGGAGGGACCGGGGGTCTGTCGATTCCCCCAGAAGGTGGTTATCACGCAGGGTTCGCCTAGAAGATTCAACGCTCCCCAATGCCTGGTCATTACCTCTGACTAACTTTCTGCAGAAATTAGTTTTGAAAAAGTATATAATAATAATTTGTATTACTATTATTTTTTTTTTAAATTGACTCACTCACAAACGATGCATGTCACTTAACGTTTTGTCCCTTATTAACATACAGCTGTTTTATTGCATCCCCCACAAATACTGACAAACTACTATACGGCTTACCTCTTGTTATTTTGATGAAATATATATATTTTAAAACCTTACTGACCTTTTGATGATTTTGTTAATGGAAAAACATGTCGTGCTTTATTATCTACTGCCACTGAATAGATTGGGAGACGGGGGACTTCTCGAAATTATAATCACTGACGCTTAGTGAGATGATTTTGCTTATTACGTGTTGATAGTGGGAACTTACTACTTTTAGGAAAAAATACAAGGCTAATTACTCCTGATTTTGAAGACAAAAAGGCTTACTCCGTGTGATTATGAAGACGTGGGTTTTAAGAAGTATTTTTAAACTACAATTAAACACATTTTGGTTTTGACTTTAGGGATAAACTAAAAGGATACCTCCTTGTGATATTGACGAGAGAGGGAGAAAAACTAAAAGACTTGCCCCTTGTATTGCTATATTTTTGTTTTCATCAAAATCACCAAAATATATCATTACAAGGCTGGCCCTTGTGATTTTGATGAAAATGTTTGGGGGAAAAACCAAGTAAATTTGTCTGGTCATTATTAGAGTTGTGTCGGTAAATTTACTAGCAAAATATTTTTGCGCCCACCAACTCTGATATCAGTCGGCAAATTATTTTTCCATCACATAAATAAATAAATAAATAAATAAATAAATAAATAAATAAATAAATAAATAAATAAATAAATAAATAAATAAATAAATAAATAAATAAATAAATAAATAAATAAATAAATAAATAAATAAATAAATAAATAAATAAATAAATAAATAAATAAATACTTTTACTTTTTTCAAGGAAAACTTTATTCAAATTCTTGAAGAGCATAGTATGTACAGGGATAAAAGAATAATAAATAAATCAGTACAATAATTGAAACATTAACAAGTAAACTTACAGCTACAGTCAATTAATTTATATGGTAAAAATTAACTTGACAGAGCAAACAGCGGGTATCAGAAAATTAAGCGGGGAAAGGGAGGACTTAGGGAAGGGAGGGAAGGGGAAGGAGGAGTGGGGCCCACTGGCGTCTGGATGTGGGCACCTCGTGCCCACTGTCAGTAGGCCCCTGTTGGGAAAAAGTCAGTACCTTAATAGTAGTGAATTAATACAATGAAAACCAGAAACAAAAACTTTAACTAGAAATGCCGCAAAGGCCAAGTTGCCACCTTCGGAAGCTGGATGCCCCAAGTCCTTCCAAAGGGTAGCAACAAGGCATAAGAGGAGGGGAAAAAGGGAGTTGACAGTAAAGTACATTTTTACATTGTCGATATCCTTGTCTTGGGGAGGGGAGGGGAGGAGAAAAGGAAGGGAGCCGGGGTGGGGGGTCATGGGTTCCTTAGCGTCTGGTGTGGGCACAAAAAGTGCCCACTGCCAGTCCCCCATGCGGGATAGGTGGCGGGCTTGGGCGGCGAAAAAACACCACGGCTCGTCTGGGAAGCGACGAGACCTGCTCAAGCCCGTCAACCTAGGGATAAGACAAGGGTAAAGAAATGAAAATTATAGAGAACAAAAAAAATTAAATAAAACGCGGTAATTCAAATCAACCATATCATTCGATCATTACTGTAATCGAAAAGAGTGTTATTAATTGACCAATTTGTGAGAAAAAGTGGAATGGAGTTATTCAGCCTATGATAATTGAATTCTAAGATGATTTTGTTTTTCAACCGGTATTGCCAAACTAATAAGGGGTCGGAGGGGTTTGAGGTACGATATAGCCAGTAAATGACGTTTTTTAGGCTGACGCTAAGATAATTTGCCAGGCGGACAGCCCCTTTGTTTCGACTCTGAGCAGGCGGAACGAGAGTCCAGTAAATGTCAAAATTTAGTTGAAGGTTTGGAAGAAGACGACTGATGAGGCTGTGAAGAAGGTTGAGAGCTGGTTGTATAGATGGGCAAGTAATAAAGATGTGTGATGGTTCCTCTCTCGCCGCACCACCCACAGTCAGAAGAGATGTTGGAGTTGAGGGTGATGTAAGACTGGAAGAGAGGGCAGAACGTTGTGTAGAAGCTTATATTGGACGTCCCTTCTTTCTTGGATGTTGGCGGCTGGTAAATTGCTCTCCAGGGATGTGAAGAGAAGACGGAAAGTAGCCACGGTCATGCCAGGGTGTTAAAGCTGGAGAAGAGTTGTCGTTGATGATTTCTGGTTGAAGAGAAGATAAAGCGATTTTGATGAGAGTGAGGACACATCTGTGTCCTTGTCGATGAAGACACAGCTCGGCGAAAAGGGGCGAGTGGGAAGATCTTCAGTGGTGAGACATGTTGAAAAAGACCGTCGAGATTGAAAAGTTCTGGGAAGGAAGATGATATGGTGTGGTGCAGGCGAGAGATATCCCGTTGAAAAGACGAACAGAAGGAGGACGGATGCAGGAAGGGACCAGATGGATGTCTTTAGCCGAAGCCACTTTCCGGTGTTGAAGTTGAGGAGTTGCTGATGAAGTGAGTGCCGCCCGCCCAGAGTCTTGCAGCAAAGGCCGCACCGCCCGGCAAGGGGGTTAACGAGGGGCGGATAAATGATTGGTAGATTGATGATATGGTTGACTGAATTTGTGGGTAATTCGATTCGAGCTCGATTTTTTCCAGGCACGCGCAGTGTTTCACTGTAGAAAAGGGGAAGACTAGTAAAGAATTAGGGTCTAGATCCAAAAAGGAAAAGTTGATAGCTGAGGTTGAGACGTTTGTATTTATGTAAATTGCAATCCATTAACGTAAAACAGGGGTGGGGGTTTGAAAGGGAAATACCTCTGAAGAAGTTTGAATCTGAAAGTGAGGCTGCGTGCCTGAGACAAGCTAGACCTAGCCCACCTTTGTCGCAGCTCTGAAAGAGTGTCCGTTTTTAAGTAGGTGTCGTTTGTTGGACCAGACGAAATCGACAAGCAAGCCTTGAGAGTTCACGTAGGTTATTTTCAGGACATGGGAGGATTGGCAAGACAGTGAAAAGATTTTAGTGGCAGTAACTGATTATTAATTAAACTTTCCCTTTTGAGGGACAGATTAAAGAAAAGATGTTTCCAGCAGGCTAGTGTTTTGGCAAGTTTGTCTTTGCAATTTTTCCAGTTTTGTTAATTGTAGTTGTTGTTATTACCTAGGGTGAACTCCAAGGAAGGCTAAACCTGATTATTCCACTCGAAATTTAGCGGATTGTCGGTTCGTCTGGTCACACGACCCGACCCATAGCCCCTGGATTTTCGTAATTTAACCTTGCAGCAGAGGATTCGCTGAAGAGACTATACACCCTTTGAATGGTTTCAAACCCGAGGTCGGAGGTGATAAAAATAGTGATATCATCAGCATAGGCTGAAACCGAACAGTAATTTTGAGTGTTGGGCAGAGGGAAACCCTGCCCATGCAAATCTTTACGAAGAGTATTGAGAAAGGGTTCAATAGCAACGGTGTACAGCAGCCCCGAGAGTGGACAACCTTGTCGGATGCCTTTCTCAAAAGGAAAGGGTGCGGTCAAAGAACCGCACACCTTAATGTGGCTCTCGGCACTGCTGTACAAAAGATGGAGATAAGAAAGAAATTTGTCCCCGAATCCCATGGCTCTCATAACATTGAAAAGATAGTCGTGGTCAACGTTGTCAAAAGCTTTACGCTGATCAAGGTTGACCACGCCCAAAGGTAAATCATTAACATTGCAAAAATTAATAACGTCACGAATCAAGTTTAAATTATCATATATAGTGCGTTCGGGCACACAATAAGATTGATCTTGTTTGATAATATTACTGATGGATTGTTTTAGTCTATTTGCAAGAAGCTTGGCAAAAATTTTGTAATCAGTATTCAGGAGGGAGACAGGACGCCAGTTGGAAATTTCAGAGAGATCACCTTTTTTAGGAATGAGAGTGATCACAGCTTTCAGAAAAGAACGGGGGAGGGAACCAGAAATAACAGCAGAATTTAGAACGTCGAAAAGATCGTTTTTAATTAATGACCAAAAGGAAACAAAAAATTCTGAGGTCAGCCCGTCAAACCCAGGCGTTTTATTTTTGCCAAGCTGGTTGACAACACAATCAAGTTCCTCCGGACGAAGAGGAGCATCAAGATCCTCTGCGTCCAGAGGATCAAGCCGAGATAAATCGGATAATAAAGGCTCTAGGGCGTCCTCGTCAGTAGGAACGCGACTGTAAAGATTAGTGTAAAGTTCCGGCAGTGGTTTTTTATTTCATCCGGGTTGTCAGTAATTTCACCATCAGGAAGACGAATACTACAGAGGGTTTTAGAAATAGAATGAGATTTTTCAAGGTTGAAAAAATAAGAAGAGCTAGTGTCAGCTTCGTTAAGGTGCTGAAAACGAGATCGGACGAGGGCGCCCTGAGCCTGATTTTTTAAAAGAATATTTAATTCTTTGCGCTGTTCTTTGAGGACCTTTTGGGCTTCTGGTGATGTCTGGAGCAGACTGAAGCTCCTCAATTTGGGAATTAATACGAAGAAAGGCAGCTCGTTTTTCTCTGGCGAGTCTGGAACTGTATTTTGGGTGAGGGTTTTGATTTGGGCCTTGCCGAGGTCCCACCACTTGCATACGTCGTTAAAATGACGTTTTTCCATTTGCCAATTTGACCAGAAAAGATGTATAATTTCACGATAATTTTTGTCAATGAGAAGAGAGTTATTGAAATGCCAGTAAGCACTGCCTCTATGTTGAGAGGAAGGAGGTTTGATAGAA
Organism: Zoroaster sp. YZ-2022; assembly: GCA_029582265.1. Classification (NCBI taxonomy): domain Eukaryota; kingdom Metazoa; phylum Echinodermata; class Asteroidea; order Forcipulatida; family Zoroasteridae; genus Zoroaster; species Zoroaster sp. YZ-2022. Next base: position 19,194,224 of record CM055828.1, on the reverse strand, counting down.
AGATGAACGGCAGAGTGGTCGGACAGAGAACAAGGAATAATTTGACAAGAGCGAATAGCTGGTATCAAAGTGGGAGGAGCATAAAGTCGATCAAGTCTAACCTGAGAAATTTTGTCGGGAGAGAAAGGGTTTTTCCTCATCCAGGTATACCGTTTAACTCGGGGGTTTCGTCTGCGCCAGACATCACACAAATTAAAATTAGTAAGAACATTTTTGAGAGCCGTTGAGACCCGGGGACGATGTTCGGTCAGCCTATCTGCGCGGTCCATAGAAGGATCGCAAGTACAATTAAAATCACCTCCGACAATATTAATGGCGCCGTCACTAAAGTGCTGGTCACAGTGGTTATTAAGTTTCTCAAGGGTTTGGATGGCAATGTTGTCAGTTTGGGGGACAAGTAAATTATAAATGTTATACAAGGTGTTTTGGTGCTTAATTTGGGCAAAAAGGAGGTGGCCAGTAGCGACAACACTGGAGGAAACAAGATCGATATTGTTATTAATTAGCATAGTAACTCCCGAGCCAGGTGTAGTACCGGGAGCACAAAGGGGAGTATAATTAGACCAACTTTTCCAACACAAGCATTGTTCACTGAGAGAGTAAGTTTCTTGTAAAAGAATAACATCACACCTTTGAGTAAGGTTCGAAAAATAGCGAGTAAAGGCGACATTACGGGTGGTATTGTGACAACCTCCAGTGTTTAGAGTAATTAGTGACAGCGCCATTAACAGGGCAGAAAAGGTGTCGTCTCAACATCATAAAGGAGAAAATAAAGTTACTTCAATTTTTTAATTAGTTTGCGAATCTGTGCTGCAAGTTATTCTGGATCAGGGACTATTTGTCAAGGGTATGAGTTGCTGAATCAAACCAGCGGTATTGGTAGTGAATTTCTGGGCAATTGCCTTGGGGTTTCTTTGGGGATTTGACCGAGGAGAGAAAATGGATGAGCTGAGAGTGGTTGAGGACCTGGACAGGAGGGAAATGAGTCTGTGATAATTCACTGTCAGACAGGTTCTGTGAGTCATCCCACACGGAGGAGTCAGTATCGGTCGCTTCAGCTGTGGAGTTGGGAGTTGAAAAGGTAGATGGGATTTCAAGGACGGGGGACGGGGTGGGGTTAGGGGAAGATGAGGTATGGGAAAAAGGGGATGGGGAGGGGGAATGGGGGTTGGAGAAAAGGGCGTAGGGGGGATAGGGGTGGGGGTAGGTGGAAAGGGGGTAGAGGGACTGGGCGTAGGGGGAGTGGGCGTAGTGGGAAAAAGGGTGGAGTTGTCGGTAGGAGGAATTGAATCGGAGGGCATTGGAGTGATGGTGGCACCATTGGGAGCGAGTATGAGGGGACAGAGAATCCAGGACCTGAGAGAGGTTGGGGTGTCCGGTTTATTTGAAGATGCATTCTTCCTGCGAAGTTTGCGTTGGGGTTGTGGGGATTTCAAGGGAGTGAGATGGGGGCTATCATCAGTGGATTTGGGAGGACAATTTTCGTTTTGACACGATATCAGAAAAAGAGCCTAGTAGGGGCAGGTGGGGCACCCAGATGTACTACTGTGGGTGTCCATTGGGGAGTCGTTGGAGGGACCGTCAGATAGGTGCCCGAGAGAGGTGGCGGTGAAGTTCGGCACTGGTGTCTGCCATGGCAGTAGTGGTTCGAACGGCAGTAGCAGCAGTCGAAGCCGTGCTCGGCTTACCAGCAGCGGCGGCCACTGGCCCAGAAGAAGCAGCATGGGACACCGAGGGTCCCGCTACAGCATTCCCCGTTTCGAGGCTCGGGAGGGGACGGGAGGGTTAGGTTTGGACTTCGGAGGGTGCTTTGGGTCTGATTTTTTGTGCATGAAGGCTGGAGGGGGGTTGAGTGGGTTCGTTAGCATCGGCCTGGGTGTGGGGTTTCTTACAGAAGCGACTGATGTGACCAAATTCCCCACAGTTGAAGCACCGAACTGACTCAATAGACAAAAAGACTCGATAATTGACACCAGAATGAGAAAAATTGATATGGTCTGGGAGGGTGATATTGGGCTTAAGGATGATTTGAACCTGTCGGCGGAAAGACATTATGTGAGACAGCTGTTTGTTTTTTAACCTAAGGGGTATGGGTTTGACAGCGGACACTATTTTACAGAAACTGGAAATTTTTTGGAGAAGAACATAATTGGGAATCTCAGGGTAGACATTAGATAACGTAAGGCGAGTGGTAGGTTGAATGAGAGGGGTGAGTTCCAAGAAGGAGTCACCGTATGTCAAACCACGGGCAATGGCGTCAGCGACCTCCTCCATGGAACTCACGTTACAAAGCAATGCGATTGTTAGAAATACGACTGGCAGAGACGATGTGCTTTTCAGGCATGGTTTCACGGAATTTATCAAGATAGGATTCAATAGATACGTTATCTAAGGCCTTGAAAGCAAAGCCATTGTTCCTGGTGACGCCCTTAAACGGCTCGTCATCAGGAACAATGGGTCTGGGTGCACCAGACGCGCTAACATTACGTGGTGGTTCTGCCTTGGTGGCCATGGTGGCCAGCTCAGTACAAAACGCCACAGTATAGGCGAAAAAAAGGACTAAAAAAACAAGCAAAAGACAAATTTATATACAGTGGGCTCGGTCTAGCTAGACCTATATCATATATTAATTATAATAATAAGAAAACAAGGACCTAAAGAGGTCTAAAGAAGTAAATATTAAAGACTTACTCGGAGCTCGAAGGAACACACGTCCGCTAAAGAGATAAATAAATAAATAAATAAATAAATAAATAAATAAATAAATAAATAAATAAATAAATAAATAAATAAATAAATAGCGTTCGACGGCGCAAGACGTGTTTTCGAATTCGCTCCTCGAATTTGCTTTTATTTATACCTATTTGTGCTTCTTACCTTTCTACAAGAGTCATATTCATCTTTAATTGTGAGTAGAGACTAATACGAGATATATTTGGTGCTATTTTTGATATCGAGGGCAGGAGAAGACGTGCAAGATTTCGACCTGAAAGGGAGGTGTCTAATATGTGGTAGCGTCACACATCGAGCTGCTTGGCACAGATACAACGACAATGACAAAGACGAACAAACATCAGAATTTAACGAAGGAAGCGGCGAAGAAACAGATGGAGAAATTTCAGACGGGGTAAAAGAAGCGAGACCAGCAGAAAGAGAGACTACTAATGATAAAGACAACCAGGAAGAAACCCAGAAAACGGGAAACGCAATGGACGAAGAAAGCAGTCACAGAATGCAACCAAAACCAATGAGTTTTTGGGACGAAGCAATGATGGCAAACGACACAAGAAAACGCAAAGCTAGCAACAGTGAAGAGGAGGAGGAGATAAGGAAAGTCTCTAGAGATGACAAAGTAACAGATGAAGAGAGCGAACCAGAAAACATTGAGATCGACCAAGAAAAACCGGAAGTAGACGACACACCAGAAACACAGGAGGTAGAAGTGCGATAAATGAAGGAGACAGACCCCTACATAGCTGCGGTCACCACAGCTAACCCCTACACAGATAACCAGAAAGAATCGGATGATGAAGCTGATTTTGTCCCATACGTCAGACATGGGGTGCAACGTTTTCGCAAAAAGCGTATTTCATGGGAAAGGAAAACTAACGAAGAAGCCACGTCGCCACCAGTCGCATCTGACAAACCTGACAAATCCAGTCAATCTAGCCATGTAAGTCACACGAGCAAAAACAGTCAATCCAGCAAGTCTAAGTTAAACCAATCTACACAGTCCAAGCCAAGTCAGTCCAGTCAGTCTCATAAGCCCGACTCAAGCCAGACCAGCCATCACGAGACAAGCCAGACAAGCCAAACCAAGAAAAGCAAGAACACTCGGCCTGATTGTGAACAGACTGCCCAATCCAAAACGGACCATGGCCAGTCCGGCCAGCGCGAAAAGAACCAAGGAAGCCAGATGAAGCCTAACGCCTCTATCCAACATGACTACACGACCAATAAAGGAAGGGGCAGAGGACGATCAAAATAGATAAGTTTTCATTCCATTCACTGGGTTTATGAGGAACTTACAAATTACTTTTTGTCTTTGCATGGTTTTTCTATCTGTAGCCTCGGTCAACATCAACGGCCTAAGAAACAATCTAAAACGTAAAGTTCTCTTTGATTATCTAGAACGTAGAAAATTTAGCTTAATTCTTATCCAAGAAACTCACAGTGAGTATAATGATGAAGTTGAGTGGCATGAACAATGGAATGGTAAAATGTATTTTAGCCATGGTAGTCGGCAATCTAAAGGGGTTGCTATACTCACCTCCTACAAGTTGGGTTTAGATCTTTGCAATGTTGATAAAGATGACGAAGGCCGATGGGTTAAAGCAGAACTCAAATTAGGAAATAATTGTATCAATATAGCCTCTGTGTATGCTCCTAATGAGATTTCTGCCAGATCCAAATTTTTTGACAATCTTGTTGATTGTATTGATAATGAAAATGATTGGATTGTTGGAGGAGACTTTAACTGTAATATTGACAGTGAAAAAACTAAAGATGTGAGCAAAACAATTCTCAGAAATGTTCTTAATGAAAAAGATCTCTATGATGTATGGCGTACTACTTACCCTGAAGATCCCGGGTACACACATTATCATAAAGCCACCAAACAAGCGAGCAGAATTGATTACTTATTTATTTCTCCAGCAATCCTGAATAATATTGATGTTGGCGTTAACCCTTTGGGGGTTATCAGATCATTATATTGTCTCCTTAAAATTGGAAGACTCTCGCACCCTTCATGGGCAGGGTAGATGGATATGTAACAACAGTCTCCTTAACGATGAAGATTGCGTTTTTAGAATCGATATTTTTTGGAAATTTTGGCATGGTCAGAAAGATTATTACGATTCCTTGGCCGATTGGTGGGAATGGGGTAAAATTAGAATTAAAGAGATTATTAAAGAGTACGGTAAAGAAAAAAGTTGGAAACTTAAACAACAACAAAATGATCTCCAAAGACGATATAACGATTTAATTAGTTGCCCGGAAGGTGCCGAGCCTGAAGATATCAAAGACTTAGAAACTCAAATGAAAAAGTATGAAATTAACGAATGGGAAAAGGCTCAAATCAGAACCCGTAACATCATGAAAGTTGAGGGTGAAAAACCTTCAAAATATTTCCTGCAATTAGAGAAAAAACAAGTTAACAGTACTAAAATGGACAAACTTCTCAATGTTGAAGGTAAAATGGTTGATAATATTGATGATATGTTTAAATGCGCTAATACTTTTTATGGTAATTTGTACAATTCAGAAGACATTTCCATATTTCATCTGAATGAAATAATTACCAATATTGAAGATAAAGAAATTCCTTACAACAAATATTCTAATCTTGAGAAGGAGATCACTGAAGAAGTCAAAATTGCTCTTTCTCAGATGAATAAAAATAAATCCCCGGGTCTGGACGGTTTAACTGTTGAGTTCTATCAAACCTTTTGGGAAACCATCGGTTCTGATATTTTAGAAGTTTTTAATTACTGTTTCCAATCGGGCTCCCTTTGTCAGTCGATGAACAGTGCTATTATTAAACTCATTTACACAAATTCGGGCAACAGACATGAATTAAAAAACTGGAGACCTATTAGTTTACTGAATGTTGACTATAAAATTCTTTCTAAGGTCATCACTAATAGATTGAAAACTATCATGCCTTTTCTCGTTGGAGAGGAACAAACCTGGGGTTATCGGGAGGAAGATACATGATAACCTTATGCTTCTTCGTGACATTATTGACTATGCCAATTGGGAGAATCTTGATGCTGCTTTAATTAGCGTTGATCAAGAGAAGGCTTTTGACCGTATTAACTGGAATTATATGTTTACTGTTATGTATAAAATGAATGTTCCTCCTAGCCTCATTAAGTGGATTAAGCTTCTGTACAGTAACCCTAGTAGTCATATCATTATCAATAATTATATCGGTTCCCCTATTCAAGTAAAAAGAGGAATAAGACAAGGTTGTCCATTATCTCCACTTCTGTATGCTATATGTGCTGAAGGTCTCGCAGTTTTAATTAGAAATAATATTAATCTTAAAGGTATAGCTTGCCCAAGAGGAGAATGCAGTATTCGATTAATTCAACATGCTGATGACACTAGTCTCTTTGTCAGTAGTAATAATGATTTTAGTGTTATTAGTGATATTCTTGAGACATATTGTAGAGGCAGTGGCTCTAAAATTAATGTTGATAAATCCAAAGGTCTGTGGTTGGGGAATTGGAAAGACAGAAAAGATAAACCTTGTAATTTTAGTTGGGACAATAAGTTAAAAATTCTAGGTATCATTGTTGGTAATGCGGTGGAGCCTGCTGATAATTGGAATCCCAGAATTAGTAAAATGCAATGTACACTTGACAAATGGTCCAAACGCAATTTAACACTTAACGGGAAAGTTGTTATTGTCAATACTCTTGTAGGGGCTGGTATTAATTATCTTGGCAGTGTAATCTCCTGCCCAGATGATCTAACTAAGAAAATGAGCAACATCATCTGGAACTTCTTTTGGGATAAAAAAAGAGATAAAATAAAAAAAGACACTATCACAGGTCCTAAAGGATTAGGAGGATGGGCCTCATCGATATAAATTGTAAGTTAATGATTTAAAAGCTACAATGGTTATCTCGTTATTCTCGTGAAAATAGTAAATGGAAAACTTTTTTGATTATTAGATAAGTAAAGCTAGTGGAGCTAACCACTTAGAATGGTATATTTTGCTAATGTAAAAACCTTTGAAAACTACAATTTTGTATATAGATGTAATTTCTGCCTTTCAAAAAGCCGGAGGGAGATTAGAGTGTAATTTTTCTTCTTTGCTTGAATGTGGTGAGGTTCCCTTATGGAATAACTCCAAAGCTACTATTGACAATTCAGTCCTAGAGAGCCCTACGCTTAAGTCTAATGGTTTCATTATATTAAGGATATTAGCCGTCATGGTGAATTAATTACTTTTAAAGAAATTGCTAGTATTTGTAATATTAAGAATATAAATGCGGGGAGAATGGTAAGCAGAATCAAAAATCATATTGACTTTTCCTTAATTAAGGAAAAAAGACAAGGGCCACCTAGTCAAGTCAGCAACTGTTTAATAATGGAGGATCAGAAAAATGATTCCATCCTTTTCATCAATGACACTAGCACCAAATCTATTTACAGACACATTATTTTGAGAAAATTCACCACCCCTAAGATTCAAAAAAAGTGGCAAGAAATCCTTCACCTCAGTTTTAATCTAGAATGGTTGTTGTTGTTGTTGTTGTTGTTGTGGTTTGAATGGCACTTATGGCATACAAACCGTATGCCCTTTGCGCCATGAAAATTACTTATGCATTAATAACAAAATTCGTTTAGCGCCGAAGGCGCTCTCTAGTTAAAATACAGATCGTAGTGCGCATGACGTTCCAGCAAAGAACAGCAGATTGAAACTTTTGTTCACTATTCTACAAAAAAGGAAATGCACAAATAAGGGATAAAGAAGAAGCGTGAGTGATCCTCAAGTCACAATGTGCCACCAGTGTCCTGAAGGCCGAACCATATCAGTATACCAGCAATTTGAGAGCCCGGACTCCGCCGGCTCAGTCGCAGGTTCGCAACACCTCACAAGTGATGTCATGTAACACAATGACCCGCAAAACATCCCACGCCCCTTCTTAAATATAAAAGCTACATTACTCATCAAAGAGGTGTTAAAAAGAAGAGAAAAAAAAGAAAAAAAAGGGGACAAGCTAGGTACTTACATTACAGTTATGAATAAATTTTAAAATGTCATAATAGTTTTGTTTGTGTTTTAATAGTTGAGTTAATGTCATTTGTGATTGAGTGAGATTGAGAGCTTTTTGGAGAATTTTTCTCTGGATGTTATATTTTTGACAATTTATGAGAAAATGCGTAATGTCATCAGTTGAAGCACAGGTTTCGCATAAACCAGTGGGATGTTTGTTAATTTTAAAAAGAAAATTGTTAAGGTTTTTACATATTCCTAGTCGAACTCTGTGAAGGGCAATTTCTTGATTTCGTTGTAGGCCCCATGTAGTAAAAGAAAATAATGAATCATATTTGATTTTTTTGAAGAGGTCATCTTTGGGGATTAATTTGCTCCAGTTTTCTTTTAGTTGATCTTTAAGAATGTGTTTGATTTCATTGTCTGAGAAGGGGATGATACTGTCAATATTAGTTTTTTGAGTGGCAAGTTTGGCGATTTTATCAACTCTCTCATTACCTAAAATTCCACAGTGTCCAGGAATCCATTCAAGGAAAACAATATTCCCTTGTTGGATATTAATAAGTAAATGACGGATGTCACAAACGATTTTATTTTGAGGGTCATGTTTAGTAATAGTTTGAATGGCGCTTAAACAGTCACTAAATATACATGTGTTTATGGGTTTGACGTCTTCAATCCATAATAAAGCAATAAAAATAGCAAAAAGTTCGGCAGTAAATATGGAAATGCCATTATTAAGACGAATACTTTTGGAATATTTAAGCTGTGGGATATAGACGCCACACCCTACCGTATTGAGATTGGGGCTATAAGAACCATCTGTATAAATATGAAGAGAATTTTTCCAGGTGGTGTTGATAATTTCTGAGCTAATATTACACTTACTATATGTATCAGTAAGTTGTGTAACATGACTGAGGATTTCAGTAGAAATATTAGGTTTATTGTATTGCCAGAATGGAAAGGGGTTAATAAGAGGGAAGGATTTTAAAGGGGAATTTGTAACCCTGGCTTCAAATGAAGTTTTATGGGATACATGAAGCCATGTTTCTGCAAAATAATGTTTTTGCCAATTATCTTGAATAATATGTTGATTAGGATGATTTGTATGGGTATAAATTTTGTTATAATATATGTCGCACAAAAACTGACGACGTAAGGCAAGTGGAGGGTCACCGCATTCAATTTGGAGTCTATAGAGCGGTGAACCTTGGATAGCACCAGTACATATTTTTAGAGCCTGGTATTGAATGCTATCGAGTTTCTGTTTCATTGTATCGGAGGCAGAGTCAAAAGCTTCACACCCATATTCTAAAATTGGTTTAATAAGGGCAGAGTAAAATTGATAGTGTTTTACAATTAGCACCCCATGCGTTCCCACTTACACATCTAAGGATGTTGAGCCTCTTTTTACATTTATTTAAAATACTATCAATATGAGGTTTCCATGTAAGTTTACTATCAAAAATAACACCCAGGAATTTGGCATGAGGGAGAACCTGAATAGGATGGTTATTAAGATGAATAGAAATGTTTATATGTTTCTTATTTGTGAAAAGAACAGCAACAGTTTTAGGAATGGATAATTTAAAGCCCATTTTTCACACCATGTTATAATTTTGTTGAGATTTAATTGAATTTTCTTTTCTAGGAAGGATGTGTTCCGGTTGGATTTCCAAACTGCTATATCATCTGCATATTGTGAGACTTTAACATTATCCAGACATTTGGGAAGGTCATTGACAGCAATGTTAAATAATAGAGGGCTGATAACACTTCCCTGAGGAACGCCATTTTCTATGATCCTTTACAGAAAGGGTGTTATTGATTTTAACCTGAATTTTTCTATTAGTAAGAAAATTATCAATCCATTGAATAATACGACCGTAAATGCCCATAGCTTGCAATTTAATGATAACACCTTTCCGCCAGAGCATATCGTAGGCCTTTTCTATATCCAAAAAAATGGCAAGAGTGCTTTCTTTGTTAGTTTGGGCTTTATTAATAGACGATTCCAAATTAAGGATGTGATCTTTAGTACATCTTCCTTTACGAAAACCGCTCTGATATTGTGAAAGGAGGTGATTTGTTTCCAGGTACCACCTTAAACGAGAATTGACCATCCGTTCCATTATTTTGCAAAATGTAGAGGTGAGAGCTATGGGTCTATAGGATCCAGGGTTGGTGGGATCTTTGCCTGGTTTTAGGATAGGGATAAGAATGGCTTCTTTCCATTTTGGGGGGCATTGAGATGTGTACCATATAATATTGAATATAATAAGAAGATATTCACGGATTTTAATAGGCAGGTGTTTAATAACTTCATTGTTTATGCCATCCTTTCCTGGGGTAGTACATTTAGAGGAGTCAATGGCATAATTTAATTCTTCTATATTGAATGGATCATTAATGACACTATGATTATTATTTTTGAAAGAGAAATTATTTTCAGCTTGGGTTTTAATATCAATAAAACCATGGCAATAATTCTCCGTACTGCTAACTTTAGAAAAACTATCCGACAATGTTTCGGCCTTATCTTTGTCAGTAATTGAATCTGTCCCATTGTGTTGTAAAACAGGAATACTATTTCTGTTGCTGGATTTTCCAATCCGTTTAATCTTATTCCAAACAGTTTTGGTGTTGGTTTTTGGGTTAAGTTCATTACAGAAGCTCTCCCAATCTTTTCTTTTCGCTTTATTAATAGCTTTTTAGCAATGGCACTTGCTCTTTTATAAACAATAAGGTCAGAAGGAAGGCAGGTTTTCCTTAATCTTTTAAGAGCATTCTTTTTGTTCGTAATAGCTACTTTGCATTCTTCGTTCCACCAGGATTTAGGAGTTTTTTTATGGTTGGGGTTGGTTTTCGATAGGGAACAGGTCATAGCTAAATCAAGTTGGTTCAGAAAATTGTTATATGTGTCATTGATATTTTTAAGATTTTGAGGTTCAGTGATATGTTCATTACATGCCTCTTGGAATTTGTTCCAGTCGGCTTTTTTGAGAGACCATTTGGCGGAATATTTGGATGGATTCCTATAAACAGAAAGATTCATTTCGATTTTAATTGGACAGTGATCACTACCCCAAGTATCATTTAAAGCTCTCCAATTGCAATTGGCAGCAATACCAGGAGATGTAAAAGTGACATCAATGCAAGAAAGAGTGCTGTGAGCTGAATTAATCCTTGTGCCCTCACCAGAATTAATGCAGACCAAATTGTTATCAGCAATAATATTTTCAATAATTTTGCCATTGTGATCAAGTTTGGAGCTTCCCCAGAGTGGATTATGGCTATTGAAATCACCACATATAATGCAAGGACTTTCAATTTTTTCAAGAATTTCCTTTAATGAATCATCATTCAAAATAGTGCATGGATTGTATATATTAACAACGTTGATTTTGTTTTTATTAGCGTCAAAAAGTTCGCCTATTTGATATTCAATGGGGTTTTTGAAGTCAGATGTACAAGTATGTTTAAAACCAATGCCATGTTTAATTAAAATTGCACAACCTCCTCCTTTTTTCAGATTTTTTGTGTTATTCCTATCATGTCGATATATGTCGTAACCAGGCAAATTAAATGTTTTATCTTCCTTAAGCCAGGTTTCTTGAATGCATATAATATCTGGTTTTTGTGTCCAGGTGTTAATAGCATTTTTAAACTCTTTATTGTGAGCTGAAAGAGACTGTGCATTCCATTGAAGTAAAATAAAAGTCATAAGAAATAAAATCATGACAATGGTTTAGTCGTTTTCCTCTTCGGTTTTTGGCTGTTTGTTGTTGAAGGATCCACACTCATTGGTTCTGGTGTAGGATCTTCTTTGGGTTTTGTTTGATTAGATTTCCTTCCAGATGCATTTTTCCGTGTGTTAACAAGTGATTGTGATGGCGTTCTACATGTATGTTTTCCCGTTTTTTCTTTAGGCTTAGTTTTTTCTGTAGAATACACAACATGATCAACTAGTGATTTAACAGCTACAGTTCTTTCTTCTCTATTTTTAACTGTTTCCCAGATTTGCATAGTGCCAGTAAGAAGTTCTATCCAAAATTGTTCACTAGGTAGACCTATACCTTGTGTTTCCGTTTGAGTTTCTGCTACACTATCTGTTTGAGTAGAGGCTTCTTTAGTGGATTTGCTATACTTTATAACTGGCGCCAGAAAAGTATCCTCTTTGTTCATACTCACAGTGGGCCTGTTATTTCTTTGGTTGTATTTATCTTCTGTTTCAACTCTTTGATTTGTTGGTGTCATTTGGCTAGGTGTATTCTGGTCTATTATTATATCAGTTCTAATGGCTTTCGCCGCATCTGCATATGATATGTTATAAGAAACTCTAATACCCTGTATTTTTCTCTCACGTTTAATTGTATTGCAGCCCCCATAAGCAGATGAGTGACGTTCGCCACATCTACAGCATTTAACATTATCTTTCTGTTGGCATTTGTCATAGTTGTGTGATCCTCCACACCGTACGCAGCGGGTGGAGCTTCGACAGTTATTGGCTACATGGCCTAATCTTTGACAATTAAAGCAGCGGATCACCGGGGGAATGTATGGTTTAACTAAAAACATTTCATATCCTATTTGTAATTTGGCTGGTAGGTTGGTTGAATTAAAAGTGAGACATATAGATAGGCTTTTCTCTAAGGTGCCGTTTCTTTTCTTCATTAGGCGTTTTACCACAATAACTCCTTGTTTTTTACATGCTGAGAATATTTCATCATCAGATATGTCGGTAGGAATGCCATTTATGACACCTTTACATTGGGTTTCAGATTTAGCATAAGTAGTGTTTACGGTCCACTGGTCTAATTGCGTAATGGTCATAAGTTGTTTTGCTTGTGCTGCGTTGTAACAACGAACAGTTATGCCACCTTGGTTATTTTTGGATACATTTTTAATGAGATCCTTTCCAATACTGTTGTCAATGAGTGCTTTGGCAATCTTTATTGGGTTGATTCTAGCTAATTTGACATCAGGTGAGGTTATTATAACCATAGTAGGTTGACTTTGAGTATCAACATATTGAGTATTCTGTCTTTTTGGTTGGTGTTTTGTAGGGGGGTTATATTCATTGTCGGAATCAGAGTATATGTCGCTATACGATACACTAGGATTGGAACGTTTTCTTGATCTTATTTGTGATTCATTGGATGCGTTTTGAGCTTGACTGAACATAATATCAAATGTTGATCTAGATTGTTGATTTTCCATAAGATCAATGCTATGTGTGGGTTCAGATTGAGATAGCTGATCACATGCTGAATTCAGTTCCATGCCATCTTCGGTCATCAGGCCGAAAATGGGGAGTATGGAAAAAGAAAATAGGCTTTGGCGTACAGAATAAATACGGACGTGAAAAAAGAAGAAAATAAATACACCTCTTGATAATATAATGTAGCTTACCTTAAATTTGTGCAATAAGAGAACACGCCCTTAAAAGGAATTCAAATATCGCACAAAAATTAAAGCACGTCTCTCGCCGCATGCAACGATCGAAAACCACTCCTCTCGTCCATCTAGAATGGTATAAAGTTTGGGATAATATATGGAAAAATCCTCTCATGGATCATGAAGACAAACAATTTTTATACAAACTCAGGTTTCGTGTTCATGCTACTAAAGATCTGTTATATAAGATTGGTATAGTTGATAATGTAATCTGTCCACTTTGTGAAACTGAGAATGAATCTCATGAACACCTGTTTATTTATTGTAGTCGCACTATGGATGCATGGATCTATATTGAACAACTTCTAAGACAATTCACGGGCAATAAGTTTCTATATCTGACTGATTCCGACAGAATACTTGGTTATAACTTAAAGGGAGTCTCGGCAGTAATTGTATGTAAAATGCTTCATAAAATTTTGGAATATTAGGTGTGAAAAGGTTTTCAATAGTAGTTTAAACGAAATCAATATCATTGCCAGATTTAAACAAACCCTGAAACTGTTTCTCTACTTCGAAAAGAAAAGGTTAAGTAAAGAATTTTTTGTAAATTACTATACACGTAATTCTGCTTTGTGTTCGTTGGGAAAGGGTGACCAAGTTATTTTTAGCCTCTAATTTTTGTTTTCATCTTTCCATCTTTATTTGATCTCTACTCTCATTATTTTTAAATGTATTATACCATAGCAAATTTTGTTTTTAGATACAACCTTTAATAATTTGAGTACTTATTGTTTTTGAGTGTTATGTGAAATTTGTATTGAAGGTTACTGAATAAACGGAGTCGTATAACTCCACATTCAAGAAAAAAATATATAAAAAAAATAAAAAATAAAATAAATAAATAAATAAATAAATAAATAAATACTTTACTTTTTTCAAGGAAAACTTTATTTCAAAATCCTTGAAGAATACAGTATATACAGAATAAAAGAATTATAATTAAATCAGAACTTGACAGTCAATTTATGAGATCAATATTATAATTAAATCAATCAGTATTAATAATTGAAACATTAAATAGCAATCAGCATGTATCAGTAATAATTAAGCGGGGAAGACACCACGTCCCGCCGACGACTACCCACGCCTCGGTGACCTGGGGAGGGAGGGAATAAATAAATAAATAAATAATAAATACTTTTTTACTTTTTCAAGGAAAAATTTAATTCAAAAACTCCTTGAAAGACAGTATTTACAAGTATATGTATTTTTTATAATCATTATAAAGTATTAATGTTGTAATTAAATTAACCATGTCAGTTTACCAGTTGGTGTAGACAAGATAAAAATAAAATAAAAGATAAAAGATAAAATGAAGATAAAAGATAAAAGATGAGAGATGAAAGAGATAGAGATAAAAAGATAAAGATAAATGAGATATGAGATAAAATAAAGATGAGATGAGATAAAATGAGATGAGGTGAGATGAGACGAGATGAGATGAGATGGGGATGAGATGAGATGGGGATGAGATGGGGAGATGGGATGAGGATGGGAGATGGGAGATGGAGATGGGATGAGATGGGGTGAGATGGAGATGGGATGAGGATGGGATGAGGGATGGAGATGAGATGATGGGATGAGATGGAGATGGGTGATGGGATGAGAGATGAGATGGGGAATGAGAGATGAGATGAGATGGGGATGAGATGAGATGAGATGAGAGATGGGATGAGAGATGAGAGATGAGAGATGAGATGAGATGATGAGATGAGAGATGGGTGAGAGATGAGAGATGAGAGATGAAGATGAGATAAAGATGAGATGAAGATGGATGGATGAGATGAGATGAGATGGATGAGATGAGATGAAAGGGTTTGAAGATGAGATGAGATGAAGATGAGATGAGATGGAGATGAAGAGAGATGAAGATGAGAAGATGAGAAAGATGAAAGATGGAGATGGGATGAGATGAAGATGAGATGAATAAGATGAGTGAGATAAGATGAGATGAGATGAAGATGAGATGAGATGAGATGAGATAAAGATGAAGATGAAGATGAGATGAGATGAAGATGAGATGAAGATGAAGATGAAGATGAGATGAGATAAGATGAAGATAAGATGAGATAAGATAAGATAAGATGAAGATAAGATGAAGATGAAGGATGAAAGATGAGATGAAGATGGGATGAAGATAAAGATGAGATGAAGATGAAAGATGAGATGAAGATGAGATGAAGAGATCAAGATGAGATGAGATGAGATGAGATGAAGATGAGATGAAGATGGGGTAAGAGATGAGATGGGATTGAGATGAGATGAAGATAAAAGATGAGATGAGATGAAAGATGAAAGATGAGAGATGAGATGAGAGATGAGAGGGATGGAGATGAGATGGATGGGGATGAGATGAGAGATGAGGGTGGGAGATGAGATGAGATGAGATGAGATGGGGAATGAGATGGGGTGAGAGATGGAGATGAAGGGATGGATGAGGAGATGGGAGATGAGATGGGAGATGAGATGGATGGAATCAGGATGGATGGGATGGGGATGGGGAAAGTGAGATGAGATGGGGATGAGATGGGGAGATGAGGATGAGATGAGAGATGGATGGGGATGGGGATGAGAGATGAGATGGGGATGAGATGAGAGATGAGATGGGGAGATGGGGTGAGAGAGATGAGATGAGAGATGAGAGATGAGATGGGATGAGAGATGAGATGAGAGATGAGATGGAGAGATGAGATGAGAGATGAGAGTAAGATGGATGAAGATGAGATGGGGAGAAAGATGGGGAGATGAGATGAAGATGGGATCAAGATGAAAGATGAAGATGAGAGAGATGAGATGAGAGATGAGAGATGAGATGAGAGATGAAGAGATGAGAAGATGAGAAGATGATGAAGATGAGAGATGAGAGATGAGAGATGAGGATGAGATAGAGAGATGAAGAGATGAGAGATGAGATGAAGAAAGGTGGAGATGAAGATGATGAAAGATGGAGATGAAGATGATAAAGATGAGATGAGATGAAGATAAGATGAGATGAAGATGAAGATGAGATAAGAAGATGAGATAAGATAAGATGAAGATGAAGATGAGATGAAGATGAGATGAAGATAAGATGAGATGAAGATGAAGATGAGATGAAGATAAGATGAGATGAAGATGAGATGAAGATAAGATGAGATAAGATGAGATGAGATGAAGATGAGATGAAGATGAGATGAGATGGATGAGATGAGATGAGATGAGATGAGATGAGATGGATGATGGATGGATGAGATGGGATGAGATGGATGGATGGGTAGATGGAGATGGATGGATGGAGTGGATGAGTGAATTAGGGTGGATGAATGATAGATGGATGGAGTAGATGGATGGATGGAGATAGATGAATCAGATGGTATGGATGGAGTAGATGGGTGGGTAGATGGATGGGTAGATGTAGATGGAGTAGATGGATGAGTAGATGGTGGATGAGATGGAGTGGAGTAGATGGATGGAGTGGATAGATGGAATGGATGAATAGATGAATGGAGATAGATGAGAATAGATGGTAAATAGATGAATGGATGGATGGATCAGATGAAGTGGATGATAGATGAAATAGATAGATAGATGGGTTAGATGATGGATGGATAGATGGAATAGATAGATGGAGTAGATGGTGGATTAGATGAATTAGATGGGTGGATAGATGGATGGATGAATGGAGTAGATAGATGGTGGAATCAGATGGATAGATGGAGTAGATGGATAGATGGAATGAATGGATAGATGAATGGATAGATGGAGATGGAGTAGATAGATGGAGTAGATGGGATGGGTAGATGATGGAGTAGATGGAGTAGATAGATGGAGTGGAGTAGATGGATGGAGTGGAGTAGATGGATGAATGGAGTAAGATGAAGATGAGATGAGATGGGAGTAGATGGAGTAAGATGGAGATGAGTGGAGATGGGAGTAAGATGGGAATGTAAGATGAAGATGAGATGGATGAGATGAAGATGAGATGAGATGGAAGATGAAGATGAAGATGAAGATGGGAGTAAGATGAGATAAGATGAAGATAAGATGAAGATGAGATGAGATAAGATGAGATGAAGATAAGATGAGATAAAGATGAAGATGAAGATGGAATGGATAAGATGAGTAAGATGAAGATGAGATAAAGATGAAGATAAGATAAAGATAAGATAAGATAAAGATAAAATAAAGATAAAGATAGATAAAATAAAAAATAAAATAAAATAAAATAAAATAAAATAAAATAAAATAAAATAAAATAAAATAAAATAAAATAAAATAAAATAAAATAAAATAAAATAAAATAAAATAAAATAAAATAAAATAAAATAAAATAAATAAATAAATATCGCCATTACTACATTTATCCTATTTTTCTGCCCATATACCCCCGATATTAAAGTGTGTAGCGTGAAACTTCATTGAACCAAAAAAATATAAACTCACGCTTGAAACTAATATTTTTATTATTACAAAAACTCTGGGATTTATTTGTCGGAGGGGGTGTCACTTGGGGTGACATGATTTGTTATTGATTCAAAATACAAATAATAATAATAAAATATTTTATTCAAAACTAATTTCTGCAGAAAGTTAGTCAGAGGTAATGACCAGGCATTGGGGAGCGTTGAATCTTCTAGGCGAACCCAGCGTGATAACCACCTTAGCACCCTTCTGGGGGAATCGGCAGACCCCCGGTCCCTCCTTTACTTTCCCGCACCGTAACCAACTATCGAATACGGGAGAGACATGGCGGCCCAAAACCGTTGCTGCTGCCGCAACTGCCATGTCCCTGAATTAGGTCTGTTCTAGGGCTTCGAACCGGTGCGTCCCAGCTCTGGAAGTCCCGCGATTGACACTTCCAGTGGTCCGGCCAACGTGCTGCGCCATCTGGACCATGTTGGTATTAGATAGGTTAAATTAAACCTACTTAAATAAAGGGTTTGTATTGTATTGCTACGCAATAAAAGAAAAAAAAAGCTTCCGGGATTCGAACCCAGATCGGTTACACGTAAATCAATCGTCATATCCATTAGACCACCGTTTCATCTGACTGTTTGTAATGAAAGGAGATTCATCATCATTTGATATAATGGAAGGTTTGAATTGTATTACACTACAAAATAAAAGACAAAAAGCTACCGGGATTCGAATCTATGTTGTTGTTGTTGTTGTAGGGTATGTGGCACTTATGGCAATCGATGTGCCCTTTGTGCCATTAACGATAAGTTGTTCGCTAATCTTAACAAGGTTGGGGTTGGTAGGGAGGGGTGTAAGTGATCCTCAGATCATAATGTGCCACTAGTGTCCTAGGGGTCGAGCCGTGTACCTTGCAGTTTAAGAGCCCGGGCTCCGCCGGCTGATTTGCAGGCTCGCAACACCTCCCAGGTGATGACGTGTGACACAGTGACCCGCCAATCACCCGTAGCCCCTCCCACCTGATTTTTGCAATACTCAGTCAATCATAAAGAGGCACATTATTTAGATTTCGACATTACAATTTTTGATGTATTTAATGATTTCATAGTAGTTTTCTTTTTTTCCCAGAAGTTGTGTTAATGTTACTGTTTGAGGTAATTTGAGATTTTCTATAAGGGTTCTGCGTTGTGTGTTGTAATTTGGGCAGGTTAAAAGAAAGTGAGAGATGTTGTCGGGGACAGCGCATGTATCACATAATCCATTGGGATGTTTGCCTATATTGTAACGAAAATTGTTTATTATTAGTGAGATCCTGTTTTGGTATTGTATTTTTCCAGTTGATTTTAAGCTGTTCTTTGATGTTATGTTTTATTTCGGAACTTGAAAAGGGGATATTGTGATCAACGTTATTTTTGTGTGTAGCTAATTTTGCTATTTGATCTACTTTTTCATTTCCTGGAATCCCGCAATGGCCAGGAATCCATTCAAAGATGACATAGTTATTTTGGTTTTGTATGTTAATTAGTATGTGTCGTATATCACATATTATTTTGTTTTCGGGGTTATGTTTTGAAATTGCTTGTATTGCGCTGAGGCAGTCACTGAAAATACATGTTTGAAGTGGTTTGACGTCTTCGATCCATTGTAGGGCAAAGAAAATAGCGAGGAGTTCTGCAGAGAAAATTGATATGCCATTGTTTAGACGATAGTTTTTTGAGTATTTTAATTGTGGAATAAATAGTCCGCATCCGACCGTGTTAAAGTTTGGGTTATATGATCCATCGGTGTAAATGTGTAGAAAATTCTGCCATTTTGTGTTTATGATTTCAATACTAACACTGCATTTATCATGTGGGTTGGTTAGAGTTGTTACCCGGGAAAAAATTTCTGTGGAAATGGTGGGTTTATTATATTGCCAAAAGGGGAAAGGATTATTAAGGGGGAATGCAGTAAAAGAGGATTCGGTGACTCTGGCTTCAAATGGGGTTTTATGGGGGGTGTTAAGCCATTTATCTGCAAAATAATGTTTTTGCCAGTTGTCATTTGTGATGTATTTGTTGGGGTGATTTTTGTGGGTTTTTATTTTTGTTTCGTATATGTTACATAGGAATTGGCGACGTAGGTGAAGAGGAGGGTCACCGCATTCAATTTGTAATTTATAAAGAGGAGAACCATGAATAGTCCCGGTACATATTTTTGTGGCTTGATATTGGATACTGTTAAGTTTTTGTTTGAGTGAGTCGGATGCCGAATCGAACGCTTCACAGCCATATTCTAGAACTGGTTTGATAAGGGCGTTATAAAATTGGTATTGGGTTTTACAGTCGGCGCCCCATGAGTTGCCGCATATACATATGAGAATGTTGAGTCTTTTTTTGCATTTATTAATTATGTTTTCTATATGTTGTTTCCATGTAAGTTTACTGTCAAAAATTATCCCTAGAAACTTGGCAGAAGGAAGATCGTGGATTATATGGTTTTGAATATGAATAGATATTTTTGTATTTTTCTTGTGGGTGAATAGAACGGCAATTGTTTTTGGTATGGATAATTTAAAACCCCATTTTTCGCACCAGTTGTTTAAATTGTCTAGATTTTGTTGTATTTTCTTTTCTAAGTAGGGAATGTTTCTGTTTGATTTCCAGATTGCTATATCGTCTGCATATTGAGAGACTTGGACATTGTCAAGACATTCAGGAAGGTCGTTGACGGCAATGTTAAATAAGAGCGGGCTTATTACGCTGCCTTGGGGCACACCATTTTCTACTATCTTTTCCTCGGACAGAGTGTCATTGATCCTGACTTGAATTGTTCTATCTGTAAGAAAGTTATTAATCCAGTGAGTAATACGGCCATAGATGCCCATTTTTTGTAGTTTAATAATGATTCCTTTCCGCCAGATCATATCATATGCTTTTTCTATATCTAGGAAAATGGTAAGTGTACTTTCTTTATTAGAATATGCTTTGTTAATAGATGATTCTAGGTTGAGAATATGGTCTTTTGTGCTTCTTCCTTTTCGAAAACCACTCTGGTGATGTGTAAGTAGGTTGTTATTTTCTAAGTACCAAAATAATCTTGTATTAACCATACGTTCCATTAATTTGCAGAAGGTGGAGGTGAGGGCTATAGGTCTGTATGATAGTGGGTTGGATGGGTCTTTGCCTGGTTTGAGGATGGGGGTGAGGATGGCTTCTTTCCATTGTTTTGGGCATATAGATGTGTACCATATCATGTTGAAAATTAAAAGTAAGTATTTGCGAATTTTTATAGGGAGGTGTTTTATGATTTTGTTGTGTATGCCATCTTTCCCCGGAGTTGTACATTTAGATGATTCAATAGCATTATTTAATTCTTCAATGTTAAATGGTTCATTTATTACACTGTCATTGTTGTTTTCAATTATAAGGTTATTCTCGGCTTCTGTTTTAGTCTCAATAAAAGTGGGACAATAATTACCGTTACTGCTTATTTTTGCAAAGTTTGTGGCAAGTGTTTCTGCTTTTTCTTTATCAGTTAAAGCTTCTATCCGGTCAAATTGTAAAACAGGGATGCTATTTGTGTTTGTTTTTTGGATTCGTTTAATTTTATTCCAAATTATTTTGGTATTGGTTTTTGGGTTAAGTTCATCGCAGAAATTTTCCCAATCTTTTCTTTTCGCCTCGTTTATTGTTTTTCTTGCAATAGCGTTTGCTCTTTTGTATAAAATCAGGTCTGATGGCAGACGTGTTTTTCTTAATTTTTTGAGCGCATTTATTTTATTATCTATGACCTGTTTGCAGTCCTCGTTCCACCATGATTTCGGGATTTTTTTATGGTTTGGATTGGTTTTTGGTATGGAATAAGTCATGGCGGAATTCAGTTGATTTATAAAATTTGTGTATGTATCATCAATATTGTCTAGATTGGTTGGTTCAGTTATGTTATCGATACAGGCATTTTGAAATTTGTTCCAGTCAGCTTTTTTAAATGACCATTTAGGGCTGGTTTTAGAGCAGTTTTTATGTGTAGGAAAATTTATTTCAATAAGAATCGGGCAGTGATCACTCCCCCAGGTGTTATTTAAGACTGTCCATTTGCAGTTTGTGGCTATTCTTGGAGATGTGAGGGTGATGTCAATGCATGATAAAGTGCCCTGGTTGGAGTTTATTCTGGTGCCTTCGCCTGAGTTCATACATATCATATTGTGAGTAGAAATAGCGTCTTCTATAATTTAACCATTGTGGTCTAGTTTAGAGCTTCCCCAGAGTGGGTTGTGTCCGTTAAAATCACCACAAATTATATAAGGTTTATCTGTTTTTTCAAAAATCTCATTTAAGGAATTGGATTTTAAGGTGGAACAGGGATTATAAATGTTTATTATATTTATTTTATTTTTATGACCATCATAGAGTTCGCCTATCTGGTATTCTATAGGGGTGTTACAGTCGGATTTATCTGTGTATTTAACTCCTAGACCACGTTTTATAAATATTGCACAACCTCCTCCACATTTTTTAGATGTTGTGATTTTTCTATCATGTCTATATATATCATAGCCAGGTAAGTTGTAAGTTTTGTCTTCCTTCAGCCAAGTTTCTTGAATACAAATTATATCTGGTTTTGGTGTCCAGGAATTAATATTATGTTTAAATTCTTTACTATGAGCTAAAAGTGACTGGGCATTCCATTGTAAGATTGTAAGAACCATAAATGTAACAATCATGTTGTTGTTTTATTTGTTTTTCTACTTTTTTGGCTAGTGTTTGTTTTAGGAGTATTTGGTGGACCCATGTTTGTTTGTGTTTGTTTTCTGTCAGGTGATTTTTTCCTTGTGTTGACAGGTGATTGTGAAGGTGTTCTGTGTTTACTTTGTTTTTCTTTTTGTTTTGTTGTTTCGTCGGAGTGGAGGACGTGATTTACTAGTGTTTTTATGGCAGCGGTTCTTTCATCTTTATTTTTGATAGTATCCCATATTTGCATTGTGCCAGTAAGTAATTCAATTAGCTCTTGTTCATTGTATGTGTTTTGTTGTGTTGATTCAGTTTGGGTTTCTGCTACTTTGTCTGTTTGGGTGGTAGCGTCCTTAGTACTTATTTTTGTGGGATGCCGAGTTGGGAGGTATATGTCATTATTTGTCTTTGTGTTTTGTTGTTGTATTTTTTCTTTAATGTTTGTTGTTTGGTATGTGGGTGTTGTTTGGCTGGGTGTGTTTGCTCCAATTGTAATGTCGGTTCTTATAACTTTTGCTGCCTCTGCATATGAAATTTTGTACGAAACTCTAACATTTTGAATTTTTCTTTCTTGTTTCATTGTGTGACATCCACCATAAGCTGACGAGTGGCTTTCGCCACACCTACAGCATTTTACTTTTTCTTTTTGTTGGCATTGTTCGAAAGTATGTGACTCGCCACATCGCACGCAGCGTGTTGAGCTTCTGCAGTTGTTTGCCACGTGGCCTAGTCTTTGACAATTAAAGCATCTTATTATTGGAGGAATGTAGGGTTTTATTGTGAAGTATTCGTATCCAATATGTGCTTTCTCTGGAAGGTTTGGTGTACTGTAGATTAGGCATATAGACAGACTGTTTTCTAGTTTTCCGTTTATTTTTCTCATAAGTCTTTTTACATTCATTACACCTTGGCTTTTACATGCTTTTAGGATTTCATTTTCGGTTACGTCTACTGGAATGCCGGTGATGACACCTTTACTTTGAATTTGTGATTTGGCAAATTCGGCGGTTACGGTCCATTGGTCTAACTGCGTTATTGTTTGAAGTTTTCTTGCTTGGGCCGAGGTGTAACAGCATACTGTGATTCCTCCTTGATTATTTTTGGTTACAGTTTTTATTATGTCCTTTCCTACTTTGTTCAGTGCTTTTGCAATTTTTATCGGATTTAGTTTAGCAAGTTTGATGTCTGGGGAGTTGATAACTACCATAGTTGGTTGATTTGGAGTGTTGTTATCTTGAGTAAATCTGCGTTTAGTGTTGTGGAGTTTTGTAGTCGCTGTCGTCTGATTCTGTGTATATATCGCTGTGAGTTATGCTGTTTGATAGTGTGCGTTTACGTTTTATTTTCTTTGATTGAGAGTCATTTTGTGCTTGGCTGTACATGATGTCGATAGTTGATCGTGGATGGTTATCTTGTAAATCCATTGCTGATTGAGATGTTTGATCCGTGTCAGATTCCGAGTCTTCATCAGCCATGTCAGCCATGGCTGATTTAGATCAAGAAATACTAAATAATATGCCTCCCGATTTAATGGTATTGCTTACCTTGATTAGCTTCTAGTAAATGAGTAAATCTTTATTGTACCAGTAAGTCTACTGATCAAAATTGAAATCAGAATTCAAAAGATTCGCGCCACACCCAAAGAAACGTCTTAGAATTCAAGCCGCAGTAGAAGACTCAATACGTGTTGTCGCATCAAAGTCCAGACATGAAGTCCAGGATTCGAATCTAGATCGTTTACACAGCATTTAACCGTCATATCCATTAGACCACAGCTTCACCTGACTGTTTGCGATGAAAGGAGATTCATCATCGTTTGATACAATGGAAGATCTGTTCTGTACCGGTATTGCACTACAAAATAAAAGAAAAAAAGCTTGCGGTATTCGAACCGAGATCGCTTACACAGAAATCAAGCGTATTATCAATTAGACCACGACTTCATGTGAAGGTTTGTAACGAAAGGAGATTCATCATTATTTGATACGATCTGCCTATTATTTCCCACTTAATAGCAATTCTCATTAGTCCGACACCTCGTTACAGTATTTCATATGATCAGGCCGTCTGAATCATTTCATATGATCAGGCATGTGTAGTTCAGAAATGACATAAAGATGGATGCTTCTGATTTAGTTAGATAATGCGACCCAACTAATAAAGTTAAATATCCCATTTTAAAAAGCTCCTTATTACGCAAGCCCATAATTCCAAAAAACTTATGGCGTTTGGATTTCGGGGGAAAAATAAAATTTTAATTTGATTACATCATTTTTAGGTCCATGTGGTGAGCCCAGGCCACTTTTCACAATTTTGTTTGAGGTTTATAGCCATTTTTTACTATTTTATATTGAAAATTAAAATTGGATTTCGGACCTAGCTTCCCGTTTAATTAAAACAAATCCACAGCAGTTAATTATACACAAGGGTGCAGAAAAAATAATTGCGCCTGGGCCTTCATGTACTTGAATCCATCTTTACCGACACCATGGCTTTTTAATTTTAATATTTCGCAGGCTAGAGTTTCCTCGACCACAAATGATGGCCAGTTATTTGTAAAATGCCCACGGCATACGGGTTCATACGCGCACTTTTATTCACCGGCAACCCAAAGGAGCCTCAGAAACTTCTTACAAAGAGAACAGTCTATGTAGAGAAAGTTTCAGTCGATTCGTTTTGTGTGTTATGGGTAAGAGTGTTAACATTTTCTTGTGACGAATGTGGGACGCGTTGACGGGGATCTGACCTTACCGCTGACCTACCCCCTCCCCCACCCCCCACCCCCCCCCCCCCCCCACCATCCCCCGACTGACACCTATCCCCATGCTACTTCTGGAATTTCTCAATTTGCGCAAATAACATACAAATGACCAACATAGCCCTGTTTTCGGTCGGTTCAACTACGAAGTAATGTTGGCAACTTAATCATTATCTTGATGCCATTTTAATACCCGGACATTGAATTAAAGAGACAGTATTGTCATGATCAGAGTAGACTTTCAACAGGGCATGGAATCGGTGTCCTAGTTTAAGATAAACAGTGACTGAAAATTACTGTCTGGTTTATGCATTAGCAATGGTATTATGACCTTATTATATGACCTTATTATTTTTGATCATTGAGTTTATCTAAAACTACCACTCCGATTCCATGCACTGATGATCGTGACGTTGCTGTCCCTTTAACTATTAAGTAATGTTGGTGGAAACTTGTCATTGTGCGAAACATTGATGCAACTTAAAGGGGCAGTATCGTCACGATCAGAGTAGACTTTCAACAGGGCATGGAATCGGTGTCCTAGTTTAAGGTAAACACAGTGACTGAAAATTACTCGCTCATTTATGCAGCAGCAACGGTATTATGACCTTATCGTGTGGGATATTTTTTTTTAGTTATTGAGTTAATCTAAAACTACCACTCCGATTCCATGCCCTGTTGATTGTGACGATATTGCCCCTTTAACAAAAAGACATACTTTTAAAACTTTTAAAACAATACTAAATTGAATTTAATGTCAACATTGGATTTTAAAACAAGATTAAAGGCAATATACACCTTTGTGAAGCTCTGAATGTTTACTGTTTTAAGTAGATATTATTTGGTGTAAAGTTGATGATGGTATCAAGCATCCCTTGAAACCTATCTGTCCGACGTGACTTCGTGAGTTAATTCTGATAACTAACTGTATCAAAATTCAAAGAATTAATGAATACGAGGGACGTGTTGGCCGATCGAAATTTCTGAAAGTATTTTCATTATTATCTCGTTAGCAACACAACGTAATGAGCTGAAACTTTCACAGGTCAGTTTTTTTTAAAAATAGGTTAGATGTATCAAAGAGTATGATTGTATATAACATAATTCATAGCAAAATTACAGTTGACCTTTACGACGCTGTGGCAAGCTTGGTCAGGTTCCCTGTATACGCAAGTGGGATTATAGGCTTAACTCTCAAGGCATAAAAAGTGACCAGACTATTTACCCATCAAGCCTCGGTTTGGTAACATGGACTTGTACTGAAGAAAAAACAAGATGGTCTACTATTTACTTTCCCTTAAAACGGACAGTACTGCAAACGACTTAATATTACAGGACCGAAAATATGGAAGCTGGTCTAATCCTCCAAGATTCAACATTCCTGGTTAATTACTCAACATGACGTGGCAAGAAAATGAGGAAGGGCAAGAAAATGAGGAAGAGCAAGAAAACCATATAATCAAATTTTACTTTGGTTCAAACTGACATCATGTTTTATTAATCACAATTGAAACATCAAATAAAAACTGTGCTGAATGTTTCTTTCTTGTCATTTTTGTCTATTGAAACAAAATAATCTTCAAAATCGAGTAAGGGCAATAATCTGATTACCATAAAAGGTTTCCAATACAGCACAGCGCCCTCACTCGGTCTCATTTGGAAAGTCAAATAACTCACAATTTTGGTTTTCACTGGTATCCACCAGTCTTATCCAAAGATCGAAGTTGTAGGGGTCAAGCAAATTTGGTGAAATATATTAATCTCATTCTCAATGTTTGACACCAAGTACTGAAAATACTGTTATTATTTTACATCAGTAAAACCATTTACACATGTATAAACCAAAGGCTTTCATAGACATTCCGATTTTCAAATTAAGTTAATTCTTATTAAATTATATGGTATAATTTTGAAAGAATAGTATTTTATGAGTATACATATGTCTATTTAGTAAATATAAAGGATTTAACACAAGGAACACAGAATTAATTACTGTTATAATATAGTAATTAAATACAACAAGATAGTTTCATTTGAGATAACTCTATTAAAGGGAAGGTACAACATTGGCATATGGTAATATGCATTAATTTAAACCCTATAGATTTAAATAAATATATTATCCCTAACCACCAAGGAGCACTTTTTGGACAAATTCAGCACTGTTGCAAACTGGTACTTTCACCTCTTCAAATGGGGCAAAATTACTACCTGGCCATAAGTTCTGAAAATGAAAGATCAACGAAAATGCATGGTGCATTTTGAAGATAAGGGAGTGTTTCCAAAAGTGCACTGGAGGATTCAGGAAGGTTCCTAGCCAGAATACCCAGGGGTTTAGGGTTATAAAACTAACCAGTGAAAATTTCATCCATCATGTTTTTGAGGGGGAAAAAATTTACGTTTTTTCTAATATGTTCTACAAATAGTTGCAGTCCAGCACCTTTTGATAAATTTGGAATAACAACTCCTGATTTTCTCTAAGATGAAAGCACTTTAGACGAAATCATTTCTCAGGATGATTGATCCATTTAGACCAATTTTACAAAAAATGAGTTTTAGATTATATATACTACTCAAAACAATTTAGGGAACACCGGATTTTTAACATCAAATAGGTTTGAAATGTTCCATGAACCGGGAATTTCATTTGCAACCCCCTCTCTCTTTCAGTAGTAGTTTTAGATTATATATTTGTTATCTGGTTATTACCAATGTTGTACCTTCCCTTTTCTTTACAATAATTTTGTTGATAGAATAGCATTTGGTTTCAGTCGCATGTCACATGCATAAACATATTAACCCTCCTACTATAGCTGCACTGTAGTGGCAAGTAGCTATACAGGTCAAAATCAGTCAACTGCCTGTTTTGACTGTTGACCCAAATGTGCACACAGGGTTATTTTTGACTGGTTTTTATGTCATTTTGACCACCCTCAACAATACAAGACAATGCTTTTACCAGTCGAAACGGTCAACATATACTGAACAGCAAAAGAAATGCAAGTCCGAGGACAGCAAAAGAAACGCAAGTCCGAGGTCTTGTCAAGTTTTCAAACAGAAGACAAACCATTTTGATTCTAATCACTCATTTAATGAAAAATGCTTTCAATTTGTGAGCTGAAAGTGACTGTTGAAATTGCATTGCAAGATTTTCACATTCAAAAGTCACTTTCAGCTCACAAATTGAAAGCATTTTTCATAAAATGAGTGATTAGAATCAAAATGGTTTGTCTTCTGTTTGAAAACTTGACAAGACCTCGGACTTGCGTTTCTTTTGCTGTCCTCGGACTTGCGTTTCTTTTGCTGTCCTCGGACTTGCGTTTCTTTTGCTGTTCAGTATATTTTGACCTGTAAATGTACTTACTACACGTAAGGTTTGACAGTGTTTAACTTTTAAGTGCACTAGATATACCTTGGCAAGTATATCAACATATATTGACTGATTTTGACCCCTGCAGTCATAATTATAGGAGAGTTATTGGTCAAAAAAGCTCTGAACTGGGTAGGAAAACGAATGCTTGTTGTAGCAAATTGGTATCACCAAAGTCAGTCACAGAAGGGTTAAGAAACAAAAAAAAAACAATTTAAAATAGAGTAGATTTGATTTCCTTCTTGTAGCAATGATAACTGCAAGTTGCTGGACTTTGTGAGCTTTAAAAGAAACAGTGTAAATGCAATATACTTATAATATGGGACAAAATTATTTGTACTCCTGAAACCCTTCAGCCCCCAGTTATTTGAATGAGTGTGCCCCAGTTGCTTAACTTAGGTGTGGTTCAGTAGAAGGGTACTTGAGGGAAACCACGATTTACAGGATGTTTCTAAAGCTGTGCCGGGTATCCGGGTATCCGGATACCCAGATACCCGCCTGAAACTGTAATTACCCGGTTCCATTTTTCGGTTCCAATTACCCGTAAACGACTTTTTAAAATTCGGACTTAACATTTGAGCGGTGCCAACGGAAATCTGTGACTCTTGAATAATGTAATGTTTACACTTTTACAATTTTGAAAACATTGAACCTCCCCCTCCCCCACCCCCTCCCTGCCCCGCCCCTCCCCGCCCCTCCTCCCCTGCCCCTCCCCACCCCTCCTGCCCCGCCCCGCCCCACCCCTGGCCCTGCCCCGCCCCTGCCCCCGCCCCGCCCCCTGCCCCTGCCCCTGCCCCCGCCCCTGCCCCTTCCCCTGCCACTGCCCCTTCCCCTGCCCCTTCGCCTGCCCCTGCGCCTGCCCCTGCCCCTGCCCCTGCCCCTGCCCCTGCCCCTGCCCCTGCCCCTGCCCCTGCCTGCCCTGCCCTGCCCCTGCCCTGCCCCTGCCCTGCCCCTGCCCCTGCCTCCCCTCCCCTCCCCTCCCCTCCCCTCCCCCGCCCCGCCCCTCCCCTCCTCCCCTCCCTCCCCCTCCGCCCCTCCCCGCCCCTGCCCCCTGCCCCACCCCACCCCTGCCCCTGCCCCCCCCCTCTCCTGCCCCTGCCCCTGCCCCTGCCCCTGCCCCTGCCCCTGCCCCTGCCCTGCCCCTCCCCTGCCCACCCCTCCCTTCCCCCCCCTCCCCGCCCCTCCCTCCCTCCCCTCCCGCCCCTGCTCCCACCCCTCCCCGCCCCTCCCCGCCCCCGCCCTCCCTCTCCCTCCTCCCCTCCCCTCCCCTCCCCCTCCCCCTCCCCCAGGTATACATAACATACATACATAACGACAGAAGTGACCAACATGCCTCCGAAAAGAATCCATTTGTCTTGTGATGTTCTCTTGTCTATTACTCAGTCCCAACATGTTGGCTACATCGAGGATCTTCTTTTGAGTTCCCTACAGAGAAGAACAAAGTTGAAACATTTTGTAATTGCGTACATTACTTTTAATTCATCTAAGGCCCCCCCCCCCCCCCAATAAAAAAGTCTCCAATTCCTGGTCCTAGGTCGGGTTGAGTGGTTGAAAGGTTCTCAGATGTTTTCACTAGTAAGCAAGAGGTTGTGGGTTCGAGTCCCACCAATCGAAAGAACACACATCTTGTTACAGGGTTATGGGGACCACGCACATGACCCACAATAGATGTAGTGAGGACAGAATAAAACATCCCTGGAGACAAGACAGAAACTCCCATTACCCTCTGGTAATCCTCTTTCAAAGGGAAAATATCCCCACAACATGGTGAAGGCCACGTGCCGAGTATTCAGTGCTTAGCTACGGCAGTGAAGGGCAAATATGCATCATGTTCAAAGTCCCTACGAAATGGGATTTTTTGCAACTCGAAACAATAAGCACAACTCTGTGTCCATGTTGCCATCACTTTTCTACCTTTTTATTTCCAATTTGTGGGCGTTTTTGGCACCTTTTTGGTATATGCTAATCAAGCTCTGTGAATCCGTCGGAATTGTTGCAAGTATACATGTACTTGATTCGATATCCATAATAAAACGAGAATAAAATTGTCGGGAAATGGGAAGGAAATGAAAACAAAATGTGGGAGAAAGTAACGTTCGACTTCGCACTACGCGTATATCTTCATGGGAAAACCACTGGTAATGTAGAAGAAAGCGTTCAGTGAATAAGCTCTGCGTGCGGTACCAGTGAAATATTGGATTGCACAATCATGAGCTTTAACCCTCCATGGAAAATGAGGGACGTTCGTTTTGGCGTGAGTGGAAGTCGTGTGAAAGTTTGTTAAAAAATCGCAAACGACCGAGGTGACAGACAACTGGCGCCCATTACCAAGGACCTTTGTTATCGGTGCTCGTGTGAAAAGGGCTAAGGTCCCTTGTTAAAACGGTCTCGTGTGAAACGGCCTCTATACAAAACCACTAAAGACTGTGGTTTGCAATGGCCTTCAGTGTGTGCTGAGTATGTAATCAGTGATGGCCTTATTTACAGTGGCCTTGGGTGGCACTGGGTTGATTACTTGGAAAGGACAGCAGTGGCTTGTATGCTTTACAGGTTGGTGAAGAACATATTGGAAATTTAGTGGATCGGAGTGGCCTCCATGTGAAGTAGGGTTAATATTCCATTACAGAATACCTGTTTTAGATTATATATTTGTTATCTGGTCATTATCAATAATTGTGTATTCCCTTTTCTTTACAATAACTTTGTTGATAGAATAGCATTTGGTTTCAGTCGCATGTATAAACAAGTTAACCCTCCTACTATAGCTGCACTTTTGTGGCAAGTAGGTATAGTGCATTCCAAAAAAGAGTAGCATCTATTGAAAAAAAAAATCGCAAAAATCTAACGCTAAAAAATGCATATCCGGATTTTGGGCAATGTCAGCGCCGCACTCGGTGTGAACCCCGCTGGCGGTAGTGGGACCGGGGGCAGAGTAAATTGGAGGAAAATACTCAATGAACAAATTATGAAATAAAAAGCTCACAGTAATGATCTTCCGAATTAGTAATCCATGCATCAGTCACGTTAGAAATTTTGATTATAATACTAACTGTTCTCTTTCTTGGGGTCTCGAAGGCAAATAACAAATTGATAGCCTTAGCTAGGCCTAGCCCTAGCTCACCTGGGCCCAATTTCATGGCGCTGCTTACCACAGAATTCTGCACTTACGGCGCCATAAAAAGCGTGTGATTCTATGCGCCATAAGCGCAGAATTCCGCAGTAAGCAGTGCCTGCATGCCTGACACTGAAGTCGCACTTGCAAAGAAGCTTTGAGAAATTAAAAGGTAATGCACGTGCGCGAGCACAATTATGCACGCATGTACACGTATACACACAAGCTACCTCACCGACAACCTCACTCCCCACGGGTATGCTCATTATTCCCCATTATGTAATAGAGATCAATGGGTACGATCTTGCAAATAATGTACAGATTTACAGGCAGGGTACATGTGGTAGGTACATGTAGGCAGTCGAATCCAGCGCGCTCACGCTTGTGTGTGATACGTACATAATCGTGTGAATTCGCCGCTAATCCCGCTATCGTCGCTTTTTACCACCACTGCGGTTTATATTTAAAAGGTTGTTTTGTTTTTTCATTTTTAAAATTATTTTTCATCATTTTTATTTCCACTTAATAGTTCATTCATTGTTTGCTTGTATTGTAACTATATACAATTATACTGGGGCGGCTTGTTTAGCGTATTTCAATGAAGTATTATCGTAGAGTCGTATTCACGGCTCAAAATCGTATTTGCTACGCCCAAATCGTGTATGTTGGCATTTCTGTATAGTGGTCAAAACCAGTCAACTGGCTGTTTTGATTGTTGACCCAAATGTGCACACAGGGGCATTTGTGACTGGTTTTTACTGTCATTTTGACCACCCTGAACAATACCAGACAATGCTTTTACGTACCAGTCAAAAACAGTCGACTGATTTTGACCTGTAAATGTACTTACTACACATAAGGTTTGACAGTGTTCGACTTTTAAGTGCACTTTATAGAAATACCTTGGCAAGTATATCAACATTTTGACTGATTTTGACCCTTGCAAGTCATAGGAGGGATATTGGTCAAAGAAGCTCTGAACTGGGTAGGAAAATGAACGCTTGTTGCAGCATATTGGTATCACCAGAGAAATGGCAACATAAAGTGAAATGGGGGGGGGGGGGTGGGGGGACGAATTACTCTACAGTAAAAATACCAGGGGTGTGATTTGACAAAAGTAAAAAATCCTGAAAAATGGGTAGTGGGCCTGGGTCTCCCTTTGGTCTAGAGGACAAAGCCCCCTGAACCTCCTGTGGGTAGCAGGCCTGGGTCTCCCTTTGGTCTAGAGGACAAAGCCCCCTGAACCTCCTGGATGTTTAATTTTGGAGGATTTACGGACTCTCCACATCCCCACAAACAAGAAACGAGAGGTTTGGATACAAGAGAGGGTACTTTTTTTCTTTGCTTGAGGCAAAGGAAGATTTGTACAAAATCCTGAAATCAGGAAAAATCCTGAGAAATCACAAGCCTGAAATACTGTACAATCTTACGTGGGAGGAGAAGATCCAGGGTGTCAAAATGGGGGCGGGGACACATGGTAAAAAAAGGGGGAACATAGCAAAAAGGGGGCAGCACATATTAAATGTAAAGTTAATTTACATGTATGAAGATCAAAAACACTGCCCCTTAGTTTCTTCTGTGCCATGCTGTCTGACGTGCTTAGTTGATGTTTCACATAATGCTGACTCACGCGCTAATTAGTCTGAAACACATCAGTTTTAAAGCAAACCCAATACGGGCGTTTATATATGGGAGTTAAAATTTGCACTTTTTGGAACTGATGACGAAGTTGCTTTGAATATGTGTAAGGACACAATACTGACTAACTTTCATGGTGCACAAAATGATCTTGATTTTCTTAAATAATTTGACTATTTTGAACTGTTTTTTTATTTTAGATAATATTTGTATGTATGTTTAAGAGACAAATAAAGATAAAATAAAGTACGTGTTGTGTCACTTTTAATTCACGTTTACAAACCGATTTTATTGCCAAAATGGCGTCTAAAAACGGGACATTAATTGAACCAAAGTTCATCAAATCAAACACTTTACGTATCCCTTACTTATTTTCCTCACGATGTGCATATAACTTGAGTAACTTAATGAAGAAATAAACTGGCTCCTAAAAAAAAAAATTTTTTTTTAAAGATTTCACGAACCTCAAAAATGATCGCTAAATCTGTGTTCACGTCAGTTACACATCGTGTCCGCCAAATCATACGATGTTAAAACGGCCAGATATTTTTTTTTACAAAACTCATCCTTACCAAACTAAGCCATTTTTTGGGGAGAATAAGCTACATAATCATGGTGTAAACATTTTTTTGATTTGACTTTTATTGTTGGGTACTAGACTGAAAAGTGGACACCATGTAACTTACGTTAACTTTCACACGTCAATCGAGAAAATACAACAGGGAGGAAAATCTACTTGGCACATTACTTGGCACATTATCTCTCCAATGCTATTTTCAAGTACAAGGGTGTCTATTCTCATGACTTCCAAGTAAATTACAACTTTCCACCAATATTTTTGTTCAAAACCCTGTGTCCCATTTTTATCAGCCAGTATTGTGTCCTTACACATATGTACGTAGTACCGTTATGCAGTCAAACGGTTCGCTATTCCTATGAGGAGGTGATCTGTGATGTATTTACACATAGTCTAGTGGTACATTTTGACTGTGACAATTTGCAAGGGAATAAGTACTCACATTAGCTACAAATCTTCTAGTCAGTAACTCCTCTCTTTCTTTGAATTCCTGTTCTTTCATGTACTGTCGATGCTGGATATTTCTCAACGCCGCTTGGAGATGCTGACAATCGTATTTGAGTTGCTCCAATCGTCTGAAATGGGAAAAACGTTAGAATGGAAATGAGTGTCACTTCAAAGGCAATGTACGACACTATACAAGCCTGGTGCTGTGGAACCCCAATCGCGGACGACGACCAGTATAGGCAGACCTGCAAAGACCTGTGTGGACACCGCAGGCAATGATACAGAATTGACCACAAAAGACATGGAAACGGCAATGAGGAACAGCACAATTGTGATGTGTTCTGAAGAAATCAGACACATTTGGGCAAGATCAATCAAAATTGAGTTGGTTATTGTTAGTGAAAGTAGAAATCGTCAGCTTTGCAATAATAGCTTTCTTATTTTAATTGGACGTGCCAAAGCAAAATTATGTCATTTTTAACTTTGTCTTTACAAAAACTCAAAATGGAGTTATTGGCCTTTAAAGTTTAAGTTTCATTTGGTAGAATTTAAATAAGTTAACTTCTTACAAAGGTACTTCATTTGCCATAGCAACGGGCATTACAGAAGAATAATATTGCCTTTAGGTTTTCATATACATTCATTTTGGGGTTATTTCTCAGTTCCAAGCTCTGCCCATGCTCTGTCTGATTTCCGTAGGAACCATCATAGGAGTCCGACTGAGGTTCACGCTAGTGAGTGAGTGAGTGCTACTGATTCATCCATGTCTGGTCTGCTTATACACACTTGATGATAATTTTATTTGTTTAAATGAGAAAAGGTTTTATAAGATTAATTAAGTGTAATTACCTAATTAAGTAGCAGATAATGGGTCTTGAATGCTAAATATAAATTGTGAGTACTCCCATCGTTAAATAAAACATAAATCCAAATAATTAAGTTTTCTTAACATAATGGAATTGCACGTAATTTATAGGCCTTATAAGTCCTTTCTGCTCACACGTTGCATGTATAGATATTAGAAGTCATTTCTGCTCTGACCCGACGGTCTATTTCATTCATTGCAAACATTTATTACTTACAATCGGGCATTTTGTTTCCTGGTAGGTGGCTCTTTGTTGACGAGGATGTCTAGTCTCTCTAAGTTGCTTACAATCCGATCAATCATCGTTTGCACCTCACTCTCTGCCACTATGCAACCAAAGTCAATGATGTACAAAACGATTATTAGCAATCATCAGTTACAATGTGCTTACTGCCTTCTGTTAAAACCCTCCTACTCTAGCTGCGCTTTAGTGGCAAGTTGCTACAGAGGTCAAAATCAGTCAACTGCCCGTTTTGACTGTTGACACAAATGTACACATGGGGGCATTTTTGACTTGGTTTTTACTGTCATTTTAACCACCCTCAACGACCAGACAATGCTTTTACCAGTCAAAAACGGTCGACTCATTTTGACCTGTAAATGTACTTATTACACATAAGGTTTGACAGTGTTTGACTTTTAAGTGCACTAGATATACCTTGGCAAGTATATCAACATTTTGACTGATTTTGACCCTTGTAGTAGTAGGAGGGTTACTAAGCAACACAGTAGTAGCCAGCAATACTTCTTGGCGTCATTTGGACGCCCTATTTGGTAAATGGACAACCTGATTTATTTGCATATTCATGAGCAAATCAGTGATGTAACAGTGCAACATTTTATTGTATATTCAATATTTAGGGTGCCATGTGTTTTTATTTGAAGAAAAATTAATTTGGACTCCCTATTTCTACATTCTGGCTAATACACTGATCAATGTATGTGTAAGCATTGTGGCATGGGGTCCCGATGGGGTCCATGAGCAAAGCCCCTTTTTGGGGTCCGAAAGCTCCGATTTTTGGGGAAAAAAATATACAATGTAGTTAAAAAGAGTATAAACAAATTATTTTAAAGAACAGAGGTGTGATTTGACAAATGAAAAAAATCCTGACAAATGGGTAGCAGGTCTAGAGGATAAAGCCCCCTTAACCTCACTGGATGTTTAATTTTTGCGGATTTAGAGACTCTCCATATTCCCACAAACCAAACAAGAAACTAGAGATTTGGAGACAATATAGGCTACTTCTCTTCTTTCCTTAGTGGGTACTTTTCTTCTTTTAAGAAAATTCTGGGGCAAAAAGAGGTTTGTAAAAAATCCTGAAATCAGAACAAAATCCTGAGAAATCACAGGCCTGAAAGAAACAAAAATGCAATCGCCCATCCCCTAACCCCCACCCCCACCAAGAAAAAAAGAGTAAAAACAAGAGGTCATCAACAAAGAGGTTTGTTAGACTCCTTGAAGCAAAAAGAGGTTTGTAAAAATCCTGAAATCAGGAAAAATCCTGAGAAATCACAGGCCTGAAAGAAACAAAAATGCAATCGCCCATCCCCTAAAAAAAAAAGAAGAGTAAAACAAGTGGTGATCAACAAAGAGGAGGTTTGTTAGACTCCTTGATCCCATGAAACTTACTGTGTACATTTTCTGAAGAAGCTTGTTCAACTCTGGACAGACCGTTCTGTACTTCATGAAGTAACCTACACAGTGGATGAAGATTGGTTTCCTTTATTAATATTACTGGTGTAGACTTAAAGAGGCACTCTAAGGTCAAATTCAGTTTTGTGATGCACTCATTTTCCAATAGATAGAGTCCTTATTAAAGTGTGAAAAAATTACAAGTCTCTAACTTCACTTTAAAGTGGTGTAACATATCATTTTATTTGATACCCTTTCAGAGCGATATTTGAAACATGACGTCACTATTTTCTTACGGTAAATGAGTCTGTAACATTCCATACAGGAATTCTTTGTTTGTCAAAAAGTCAATTTCAACGCCGATTTGATCAAATATTGTGGAGATTCAGGAATGAACTGCAAATTCACCGTACAAAAATGTAGAGATCCATTTATTTGAAATGTGAAGTCACTGTTGTCTTTGGATGTTAACACATTTCACACAGGAAGGTTATCAAATAAAATGACATTTTACATCACTTTAACGTGAGGTTAGAGACTAATTTTTTTTGTAATTTGTTCACACTTTAATAAGGACTCTAGTTATTGGAAAATCACAAAACTAATTTGACCTTAGAGCCCCTCTTTAAAGGACAATATCGTCACGATCAAGAGGGCATGGAATCCGGAGTGCTAGTTTCAGATTAACTCAGTGACTGAAAATAATACCCCACATGATAAGGTTATATTAGCGTTGCTGCTGCATAAATGAGCCAGTAAATTTCAGTCACTGTGTTCATCTTAAACTAGGACACAGATTCCATGCCCTGTTGAAAGTCTGCTCTGATCGTGAGGATACCGTCTCTTTAATATTTAATATTTTATTCAAGAATGACAAGTTTGAATCCTCACAATCTTCCCCGATAGACAACACTATGTTTTATTATTTTTTTGTTAGTTCACTGGTAAGGAGTAAGGTTAGCGGTAGTACCATGTAACAATCACTCAGGATTTGTAATAATTGATGGTAATAATGTAATGTGCCTTGAGCACCAGTTTGGTGGATACGTGCGCCATATAAGTCCATATTATTATTATTATTAGGTGTTCGGGTATGTACCCGAAACACCTATTGTTTTTGTTCGGTTTTTTTCTTTTCTTCTCCTTCTTCTCCAGATAGACTGTCTACAAAAAACACATACTTTCAAACTTCACATGAACTTGAAACTTGGCATATACTTAGAACTTAACACGTAGATGAAACAGAATTTGTGACGTCATGATTAGGTCATCAGATATCGAATTACGATAATTCAAAGTTTAATCATTAAAAAAATCATATCGAGGGATCTGAAAAATCAATAAAATTACTGATTTAGTCGGGGAAAAATATGTAGTTAATCATGAGTGTAAAGAGTGTGAAATATGTGACATTAAAGACGAGGATATGTTTGAGTTTGATATTTATTTGTACTGAAAACACGACATTTTTGTAAAAAAAGAAACACACTTTTCTTGAAAATGTACGCGCAATCTGTTATTTCCACTACGTCCGCAATACTCAATCGACTGGGCGGGGCATATAAAACAGTCCGGCCGGTGGAACGATATGTCGCCCTCAATCGGCAAAAACAGATTTACTCTGAAATTGTATTTTTATGAAAATATGAGTGTGAAATATGTGATATTACTGATGAACTCGTGCCAACTCGTACTCCAACCAACTCGTACTTCAACCAACATAGTCATAAAGGGTAGGTATCTTGAATTTAATTGTTAAGAGGATTTCCTGTATTTATCTTTGTGTTTTTATACAAGAAAAGCCATTTTTTAAGCGTTGGGTTGGCTGGTAACGTTAATGTAGTTGCAATTGCATTGTGCCTGACGTTCTTAACGTTAGTTATGTGAACATACATGTACATTGTACTTTGAAGAGTAAACAACTCACCACTTTTTTAACAAAATATGAACAGATGTCACTAAAATGTATTTAGAATGTAAATAAGGATAGGAAAATTCAGTTGTTAAGGTTATGGCAATTTTTCAGTTGAAATTTTATGCCATATTTTGTAATTTATGTTTTCTCCAAAAATCTTCAGTTTGTGCACAAATTAACGTCAAGTAGTGATTGTTTACTGCACTTTCCCTTAATTTTTTACCCTTCTTAGATACAAATCAACTTACACAGACAATTATTTCACAGGAAAAATGCACAATATTCATGACAATACTTCATGTACTTGTATAAGTTGTTAATGTTAGTCCTGCTCTAGTCCCTGGGGAGGCCTCTCTCACATGAAACTATGAGACTCAGCAATTTCCTTAAATACCTTTCTCTTTTGATGTGAGTTTCATGCAAGAACATTTCTTTAATTTATTACACATTGTCAAGAATAACTGTGTGCAATTTTGACAACAACCAATGCCCTTTTCAATTTTAATGGTCCAGCGCACACAAATGTCCCATGGTAACCCCATGGGTTTCCCATGGGAACGAATGGGGAATACATGGGGTGTAATGGGGTCGTCATGGTGCTCCATAAAAACACCATGGTCGACCATGTGAACACCATGGTCGACCATGTGAACACCATGGTCATCAGTGGCGGTTCCATGGGACCACCATGGGGTCCCAAGAAACACCATGGCCGGGTCCCAAGAAACACCATGGTGAACACCATAGCAACATCACGGTATCTCAAGAAACACCATGGTAACACCATGGTGACAATTTGAACACCATACAAACACCATGGGGTCTCAAGAAAAGCCATGGGAACACCATGGGGATTTTTTTTAGACCCCACTGGGGACAATTTGAACCCATAGGAACACCATGGGGTCTAAAAAAAATACTATAGATCCCCCATGATGACAATTTGAACACCATACAATACCATGGGGTCTCAAGAAATACCATGGGAACACCATGGGAACACCATGAGGACAATTCAGTTGAACACCATACAAGTACCATGGGGTCTCAAGAAATACCATGGGGACATATTTGAACCACATAGGAACACCATCATGGGGTTTCAAGAAATACCGTCCATGGGAACACCATGGGGACACCATACAGTACCATGGGGTCTCAAGAAATACCATGGGGACATATTTGAACCACATAGGAACACCATCATGGGGTTTCAAGAAATACCGTCCATGGGAACACCATGGGGACAATTTGAACCCCATAGGAACACCATGGGGTCTCAAGAAATACCATGGGAACACATTGGGGCTCTTTGAGACTTTCATGGCAACAACTTCAACAAAAATGGAGGTTGATCTAACCCAAGACAGCAATTATGGAACAATGTTCTTCACCAAATGATAAAATAGCGTTTGTACGTGGACCGACTCCGGGGTCGACCATGTCCATGGTCCATGGTCTCATGGACGGTTAGTATAATACGTGAGCATTTGAGCGACCGACAATTCGCTAAATTTAGATGGAATGTATATTCTTGTAAATCTTTATTTTTAAAGAAAGAAAATAAAAGGAAAACAACGATTAAGTTTTGTAACGGGGCTGATCATCATTTATAATATTGGACGCGTGTGGGTAACTAATAGCTGTTTCGTGAATATCATTCAATGATGCGACATTAGGCGCCGTTTCCGGCGGTTTTTAACCTTTAACACAGGGATTTGTCATGAAGTTCAGCATTGTTCAATTTCATCTTTCATCACGACTGAAACGAGCATGTAAAACGAGGGCGCATTTCAGCGCACATATGTGCGTAAACGTCATCGACATGTGGGGCCACGTACGTCTGTAGTGTGTATAAACTGTATGCACGTCATCGATCCGCGATGTGTATCCGGTCGTCCTCCACTGGTACCCGGCTACACGTACGAGGTAACCACGTTATTCACACTAGCGGGATGCCGCGCTTCGCGCGGCACCCGCTAGGTGTGGGTGATGTGTGAGTATTAAATGTTGCGGGTTTTGTGCCGACTTCTTTGCTGGTTTATGTAATGTAATATGGGGTAACGGGGTCTAATTTGCAGGGGGCACTCAAGGGTCATCATTTTCTAGAATGAGCTTGGTGATTGGTTAATTTTTGAGCGGGGGCATGTAAAAAGTCAAAGTGACATAACACAACAGCGCCCTCGGGTTTTTAACATGGTAGGACAGTGAATATTGAATAAATAAATGTACTGAAAAGAAATACATGTACACAGAAAACGGGTATCCTAGTATTTTCGTACAGTTCAGACACAGATATGTGCACAAAATGTCTCTTTTGGAAATTGATTGCATGGCCCCTTCAAGTCATGAAAAAAGGGGGAAATAAATATGAATAACATTAAATTTGCAGATGAATTCTGCACTGTGTCCTGTGGCCCCCACCCCTTAATATAAAAATAGGACGCAGTTTGAGTTTAAATTGTTGCCATGGCGCTGTAGGTTTTAAAACCTTTTAAAATATTCAAAATTGGGAGAAAAGATTCCCAAAATTGTTTTGTGTGAGAAATGTCCTGAAACCTAAGTGCATAAGCTGTTGTGATTGTCAGATCTGAAATCGTTTTATATTACCTCAAAGTTGAAAGACTGATGGTATCTACACTGGCAATTGTGAAATCATTTTGGGCTTTTCTAACAGTTCAAGTTCTACTTCTATGTATGTAAAATCAAAGGTCTGAGTCCCTATTTCATCGGTTGAAAATTGTTTTCACAAATCAGCAAGCTGAGGAATACAGAACTGCTATAAAAATATATATTATAACATAGGGCCTATATTATAATATATCTTATAATATATATTATATTATAATATATATTATATGAATCTGGGACTGAGAAATAATTTAAATTGTGTTAAACTTTACTTTGAAAATGCAGTGAACTCTCCAAAAAGACATGAATCTGGGACTGAGAAATAATTCACATTGTGTTAAGAAATTATTTGAAAGTGCACTGAACTCTCCATAGACTTTGTACACAATCGAGGATATGGCGTCTGGATACTACAGGCTGTCAAAAGTATTACATGGGTACTGAGGTTAATTGATGTTTGGTATTTATTATCAAATATCAAACAACAAAAAGGGTTTTGTAAATGTTGATCATGTTGATTAAAATTGTTTATTGATGTTTGGAGATAGCTGTGATAATCGTAGCTCTTGGTCACGTCCCTAAGACCTAGGACTAAAAGAGCTACGCGAAATAAATGCATCAACAAAGAGTCGAGTCGACACACCGACGTCATTACCGACCAATCAGGAGGTCCGTCTGAAACAGAGAATCAGACATTTCGCAACGCGGCA
Organism: Zoroaster sp. YZ-2022; assembly: GCA_029582265.1. Lineage (NCBI taxonomy): Eukaryota > Metazoa > Echinodermata > Asteroidea > Forcipulatida > Zoroasteridae > Zoroaster > Zoroaster sp. YZ-2022. The sequence goes on along the minus strand of CM055828.1, from coordinate 19,152,266 downwards.
GTTCGGTACTGTTCGTGGTATGTGGCACCCGGCCTCCTCGACCAACGCTCACCGAAAGCCGCGGAGTAACCCAACCAATATTGCTCATGTTGATTAAAAATGTTTACGGATGTTTGGTATTTTATTGTTTTATTATTACACAACAAAAACAACAAACATTCCAAACGTGTGTTGTAAATGTTGATGAAAATTGTCTTTTGAGCACAAAGGTCACGTGTAGGTACGGAGTTCATTGATGAAAAATAAGACCAATCAGGGGGTCCGTCTGAAACAGCCAACCAGACATCTCGAACCACAGCAGTCAGGGAGTGTTCGCCTCATCTGGCACCCCGCCCGACCCCTCGATCACCGAGGATAGCCGCGAAGTCACCCGACCAAGCTTAACGATCATTAAGATGGCGGCGCCCCGAAACAAAGATGGCGGCGCCCCGAAACAAAGATGGCGGCGCCCCGTGTTTGCACTAACAAAGATGGCGACTTAACGATCATTATAGTATAGAAGAAGCATACGCGCAAGCGGACCAGCACTTAGAAGCGACACACGTGCATGTCACGTACACGTACACACACACATGTACATGTATATACGTTCGTCAACCACTCAGTTTCTTTGTTTGAATTGTTGAATTGTGATTTAGATTTTTCGACTTTCGCCCCTTGAACCTTGTCCTTTGACAGAATTTGTTTTTAGAGTAATATTATTTAGTATTAACGTTAGAATGCCTGGGTCAAAGTATGCGTTGGTTCACTGGATATCAAGCAACAGTACGAGCATTGTGCCAACTTCAGCGGTTGTTGATCGAGAAAAGCTGCATGACGCCGGTAAAGTGGTCAAGGTTTTTGCTGCCATTTTAGGAAAAAAGAACCCCTCGGCGGTTGGAATAAGTATGATGGCAGAGTTATCCAGACGGATGGTAAGTGCCCTTCATCAATTCATAACTCATAGAAAAAATATTCCAAATTATTTTCGTGATATTTCAGAAATACGAGCCTTCAGAATCAGATCATGGAGGCATGATCGACAAAAGGCATGAAACTTTATAAAAGACTACAGTATATCAAGTTTCAGTATTTCAATTTTTCTCCATGATGTGATTTGACCAGGCCTAAAATAGTTACGCACATTACAATTACCATTCTCTGTTTTGTAGTTAAGTTTACCTGTCTGCCCAGAATGGTCATGTACATGTAGTGATGTACCTAAACGTTCACCAAAAAATAAATAAATAAAAAATGAAAAATCTTTGTACTTTGCTAAACATGAAAGTATGGTTGTCATTTTTTCCCACTTTCAGAGCATGGAAATAAATTCCCATGAAATTGGTCAAAGATCAGAAGATAACAAAAAATGTTGAGTTCAAATTCTTTCTCATGTGGTACAAAAGAAGACAAAAAATATCCCTCTAGTTTTCCCCCAATTTTTCATTACTCAAGATTGTGTGGTCATAATCTTCATACATTTTTGGTTTTCAGATAAACTCAGTGTCCTGCGGGCAGAGGAGAAGTTCCTCACGGAAGTCTATTCTGATGAAGAGAACAGTCCGAGGATGTCACCGAGAGGTCACTGAAAACCAAATCCAAAGAGGAAAAGCCCATCTGATATTGACTTGGTATGTTCTTTTAATTGTAATATTTTTAGTATTTCATTCATTGTTGGAATTATTTAAACATTTTGTATGATTTGGGGTGAGCGCACAGATCAAACTCACAGCCCTGATGCAGCATGTAGTACTGGTTCATTGTCTTACTGCATTTTGGTTTTTCCATTATAAATATTCTTAAAACATCCCTTTAGCAAGGAAAAGGGCCTTACCCCTTTAAGTCCAGGCTGGAACTTTTAACTCTGTATTCGCTTCCATGCCACACAAATGTATATATACTTGTAAGCTTACTGGTTTTTTAACTAATTTTTTCTACCCGCAGCTGCCAGGAGTTTCGTTGCCTGTTCACGTGCTGAAGAGGTGTACACACCGACTATACAAAATTGACAAGAGATTTAATGTGTGCCCTCTTCACACGTGAGCAGATGGCGACGTGCTCTGTGATGGACAAAAAGGGTATTGGTGCCCATTCGTCCAAACAGTTGTGGCCAAGCCTTCCCCAAGAAGAGGTCAAGGGTATCATATGTAAGTATGAATGGAGGATTCGATACACCATTGTAACATGTTCTTGCAAAATCAGATGAAACTTACCATAGGCAGTGACCGACAATAATACAATTACTAATTATTACATAACTAAAAATCCCTACTTTTAAAATTCTGAACTTCACAATGGAATGTGTAATTAGGTTAAAACAATTTATTCTTTAACAATCTACATTTGACCCTTGTCTGATTTTGCAAGAACACATCACAATTACGTCTTTATTTGGAATCCTTAGCAACATTGACTTACATGACTATCATAAATTTGATTAAGTAGGCATATATGAGGATATCCCCACATCATGTGTTACACAAAATAAAGCTTGATGAAGAACACCTTGTCTTTTCCCCACTGACAGTTTTCCTGAAAGCTTGAGTGAACTGTAAATGAAAAAAAAAATGTTTGAGACAATCAAATTTGTTGTTTGTCCTGCATGTGTATATTGTGTCTGTGTTTATTGTTTCGGTTTATTTCGTGAGTTACTAAAGTGATTTTGAATATTTTTTTTTTTTTGGTTTCAGATTATGTCAGCAAGACCTTCCCGAGTGTGGAACCATCGCAAATCCGGCAGGTCATGGCGTATAAATTAAAAGACACAAGGATGTCATCCATAAAAACTATAGGGAGGGGGTGTGGCAGCCAATTTGCCGACTGACAGGATTTGCAGAGTTGGGGGGTGGGGGGACACTAACTTGTAACTTGTTAAACTTTTTTCCTTTTTTTTAAATTGTTTTGTTCAATATACTTGCTAAAAGCCAAATGTTGTCTATCCAATAAATGTCTTACAGATCAATAACTCCAGAATCATGTCACATGTATCTGATCATTTGGTATCTTTTGTTTCCTTTACATTATATAAATCATGGATCATGGCTGATGTACACAATATTGTTTGTCTACATGGGTTGTGTGAAACACCATCGAACTTCATGGAGTGCTTGTGGGACAAAACACCATAGGGTGTATGGGGAAAAACACCATGGGGTGTATGGGGAAAAACACCATGGGGTGTATGGGGGAAAAACACCATGGGGTATATATGGGGAAAAACACCATGGGGTGTATGGGGAAAAACACCATGGGGTATATATGGGGAAAAACACCATGGGTGTATGGGGAAAAACACCATGCGGAACATGGGAAATTGTCCCAGGTGCATGGGGAAATACCCCATGGGGAATTTTCCCATGGGGTACATGGGGTCCAAATTCTCCTTGGGTTCCCATGGGGATTTCCCATGGGAAATCCCCATGGGGTTTCCCATGGGAAATCGCCATGGGAAATTTTTGTAAGGGAAAATTATACACTATTTTCCCCATTCATATAAATTAGAACTTCTCTGAATTTTCAAATATTTTATTCTTGGTCCATGTACTTGTAAAACCTTCCTACTATTTTGTACAGCATGTTCACTGTGATGTATTATTTTCCTCATTCACATAAATTAAAACTAAGTTCTCTGAAATTTTAAATACTTTATTTTTGGTCCATGTACTTATATAAAACTTTCCTATTATTTTTTACAGCATGTTGACTCTGATGTATCATGGCTCAGACTAAGTTCCAGCCTACAGCACCCCGACACGGCGTTGACACCACATCCAAATGCAGTATCGTAACTGTTCAAGTCAATCTTCAGTTCGTAGGCTACACGATGGTATGGTTTAACGTCTTACATTAACAGATCATTTGAGTATCCGTGCACAATTAATGGAAGTGGTCTTCATTACTTGGTTTCGTTTGAAGGTATGTAAACTTTCACATTTTTTATAGATGTATGTTCGTTTTAGTATAATTTTATAGATATTGATTACATAAAACCATGGTTAACGTTAAAAACCTTAGTGTGGCAATGGTATCACATGTGCCGCGCCTGAAGTGAAACAGGTCAACTCGTATGCGTGCTCGTACTTTTACCAATTCACACTTATTTTGGTCAACTCAACCCGGAAAAATATGTATTACTGAATACTTACTGGCATGCGTACGGATTGACATCCGGTGGAGTACGCGTTGGTAAAAGTACAAGTTAATTTAGCTACACTATAGTGTCTGTAGTTCCTCATAATAATAGTAGTACTTATGTCCTGTGTGGTGATGGCTGCATTGCAGTTTACTTTATACTAGCACTTAATTTTCTCACTAAAGTAGACCAGAAACAAATATCAGCACCTTTATTGAGATAATGAAACGGTCACATCATGGAGGAAGGAAGACGTCACATGTAGTTCTATTCAATTGTAAAACCTAACTTAAAGGCATTGTTAAGGCATTGTTCTGAAGGAATCATTTTTCTGAAGTTACATCAATCCATCAATCCATCATCCCGATAATAACATATAAGGGCATTCTAAGTTATGTGTGTTTTGTTAGCATGACCCATTATTCTTCGTCCCTCTTTGAAAACATTTAATATTGTTTTTACATGATTCGTTTATATTTCAGATCAACGATATCCATTTGTGCTACTGCTACAAGGTGTGTTAGAGTCTGTGTAACTTTGTGATCCAATGGCCAGTATTTGAAGTTTATCCATTCATCAAAGTAGTTAAGGTATTATTCAAATTATTTTATATGGACTTATCCTATCTGTGGCAGTCTTGACCCTCAAGGGAATTGTTTTTTCAATACCTCAAGACACATCTAGGTCTTTCTAGGAATTTCTTTAACATGTTAGAACAAAAATAGTACTGAGGAATTCTTATTATTTTTTTGACTGGACGCAAACATCCTCACAAATATAATTATTAAGCAATATCTGTTGGTGATCTAGTAAAATGTATATTGCCAACAGTGAATCACTGGCAGTTGGGCCATATAAGCATAGTAAACATACCCCCCCCCCCCAATCTTCATTGCATGGGTGTGTCAGCCTTGGAATACCTTTTGCCAGATCACCCAATTAAAGTTCCTATTTATTTGTATGCTCGCATTAGGATAGTACTGACCATCAATCCCATAAACACAATTGGTTAAACAGACAGTATCGTCACGATCAGAGCATACTTTCTACAAACGGGCCATGGAATTGGTGTCCTAGTTTAAGACGAACATAGTGACTAAAAATTACTGGCTCATTTATGCAGCAGCAACGCAAATATGACCTTATCATGTGAGTATTATTTTCAGTCACTGAGTTAAACTAGAACTTGAACTCTGATTCCATGCCCTGTTGATCGTGAAGATATTGCCACCTTTAAACAATAACTTCAACATTACTATTTATGAAAATGTATTTTCAACAGTTAATGACACATAAATACATGTAACAATCCGAAGATCATATTTCAGTATTGTTTGTTTCTTTTTATTTTACAGTTATCCTTCAAATTACATTGTGCTGTCTCTTCCCTATAAGTATTGTTTTAAAAAACTGAACCAAACATTTAAATATTATAACACTTGATCGAATTTGTCATTGTATTGTACAAGACCTGCACACACCACCTCGGGGCCAAAAATGTGTAATGATAAAGCTGTGATGATACAGTATTTAATTCCACCACAACGTATAATTAGCGTAACAGCTCTGTATTCGTCCAAAGGACAAACACCTAATGTCGTACAGATCGTTAATTGTCAAAAGATATTTACGAAAGATGACCCCAATTTGACCTTACTTCCTGTCCAAACCGTAAGTCAAAGTTTACTATTAATAAAAATCATATCTCAACAACCACAAGAGGTAAAATTGACATTTATTGTACCATTGTATAGATTGTTAATTGTCGAAAAATATTTACACAAAGGTGACCCCAATTTGACCTTACTTCCTGTCCAAACCGGAAGTCAAATTTTAATATTTAAAAAAAATCATATCTCAACAACCACAACAGGTAAATTCACAGTTTTTGCACCATTGTACAGATTGTTAATTGTCAAAAATATTTACAAAAACATTCTGACGTCATCATCACTATACCCTGACAAAATCCGAACACCTATGTGTTTGTCATATGACAAACACTTAAGTCTAGTTATTATTATTATGGTTCTGAGAAAAACCGGTTGTGAGATGACTCAATGTTACGATCAGTATACTCTGACCATCTTCAGGAGAATGTCAGACTCTAGAGGCAGGAACCGCATATTTTATTTTATCTAACGTTGTAAAATCCAAAATAATGGTTATTGGGCTTACATTTCGAACCTAGCAGGTTCTTTCTCAAAGGCAAAATGAACAGAATACAAAGATACATACGTACATGAACACAAGAGTGAGCAGAAGTTAGTCAGGTGTGAAATGAACAGCAGAGTCAGGTACTGGTCCTGGGACCGGACAAAGGAGGGATTACGCATGAATAGATAGAGGTATCAGGAGTTTTTGGCTGGAAGAAGAGATTATGCGATTAGTGAAAAGTAAGATTCAGACAGGCGGAGTAAAACAAAAAACAGACAAATAGACTAACAAGCAAAACAAATGTAAAACAAAAGTAAAATCTTGCAACAACAGGACAAGTGAGACAACTACTGTTGCCAATATGGCTGAACACTAATATTTTGGTGGCGTATTATTTGAACATCCCGCTAGACTTGGAGAGGATTTTCACTAGTCTTCTGCCATTTTAACCGGCATTTTGCCAGAAAACCATCGAGCTCTGGGTACTTACTTGTTTGTGTCATGGTATAATCTCTCCATTTTTTTATATAGCGAAAGGCACTTGCCCTGTACAAGGTCCAAATAAACTCTCGATGTACTTTCACTGATCTGTTGTACAAAAATAAACAAATTATCAAACCTTCAAATTATCAATGTTGAACTGAGGGATAATGCAAAAAGTGCTAAAGAGTAAACTATGTCTTTAAGTAGGAGAAATAAAGGTCCATAACTTCCATTTGGGTGGCACAGATCCTGACGAAATCGCTGAATTTATTTCTGAGTTGATGTCTCGCTCACTCAGTGCTAGCCTTTGTTGAAGCATCAGCGTTATATTGTGGATGTCGTGAAGTTTCTTGTATTGCAGAAATTATGTCATTAACCCTAACCCTAACCCTAACTCCCTAGGCCCATTTGCTTACACATAACCTGAATCCTCCAAAATCCTTCAGTAGTAAAGCAAGCATAATGACCACTACCATTGTACAATGTATGCAGATGACATGTATGCACACATGTGTTGCTTATCTGTGATACATGTACATGGCCCAGGGCCAGGGACCCTCCCTGCATGCATGGAGCAATAAACAGTGTCCACTGACCCAAGCACTGACCTTGCAATAACTACAACAAACCTAGATGTACATGTACCATCAGTGGAAGAAGGAAGGCAAGTATGCCTAATAACCTCAATCATCCAAAATCATTTTTTGGACAGACCAACATGTACCATGTAACCTCAATCCTCCATTTTCATCCAGTGTCAAATATAGCCTGATAACCTCAATCCTCCATAATCCACCAAGCAAATAATCACATCTGCCCTCAATCCTTCACCACTGCAATTTCCACATAACCTCAATCCTTCACTTTGGCAAAGAATATTTTGGAGGATTTGGGAAGGTTAGGGTTAAATTCTTTACTTTTTCTCCTGCCTCAAGTGTATTTATTGGGGTTGGTCTTAAACAGTTGGGAACCAAAAAAAAAGAAGAAGGAATCGATCAGTAAGTCCTTACCCTTTGTTAAATAAGGATAAGAGTGTGGCACTGGTTACTCTTGTACATGTATTTGCACACAACCAGTAATGGTGAATGGTAGGGGTGGCCGATATCACAATAATATCGTAACGATACGATAAGATAAATATTACTTGACGGGTAAAAGCATCAATTGTCTGGTATTGTTCAGGGTGGTCAGGGTTTATTGGGGCATGATAAGATCATATTATTCCTGTGGGTGATGCATAACGTCAAATAATGAGTTAACCCTCCTACTACTACAAGGGTCAAAATCAGTCAAAATGTTGATATACTTGCCAAGGTATATCTAGTGCACTTAAAAGTTAAACACTGTCAAACAAGGTTTGACAGTGTTTAACTTTTAAGTGCACTAGATTCTGCAACAATATCAACATTTGACTGTTCATTGTAATATGAGAAAGGTTAATAATATTAATGCCTTATGCAGCCATTAACCCTCCTACTACTACAAGGGTCAAAATCTGTCAAAATGTTGATATACTTGCCAAGGTATACACTGTATCTAGTGCACTTCAAAGTCGAACGCTGTCAAACCTTACGTGTAGTAAGTACATTTACAGGTCAAAATGAGTCGACCGTTTTTGACTGGTAAAAGCATTGTCTGGTATTGTTCAGGTGGTCAAAAATGAATTCGGGTCAACTCGTACCCAAGTCAACTCGTACCCAAGTCAACTCGTTCCCAAATCAACTCGTACCCAAGTCAACTCGTACCCAGGTCAACTCGTACCCAGGTCAACTCGTACCCAGGTCAACTCGTAACATGTAATTTTTTGCGTGATTTAGGCTATATTTTTGTTTTATCGCTGAAGTAATTCTTTTTAAAAAAAAGTAAAGGAAAGATATAATTTTGGGTAAGTATTTGCCGTTATTTTGACTATATTTTTGGCTACGTGGTAATGAAATTATTTTATTTTATATTTTTGAGAAGACTTGACTAGAAGACAAGAGTAAAAGGAAGAAAACAAAGGAAAAGAAGATTCAGAAAAAAGAAAGATCAATAAAAAGAGAAATAGAACACGAGGAATGGAAAAACGAATAAGAAAATAAAAAGGAAAAAATTAAAAAATAATAAAGTTGATTAACAAGTTAAAACATTTAATTAAACATATTTTATTGCATGATATTCAAATCTCTTTTTGGAAGTTGTGGTGGCTCTGAAAAGAGTCGGTTGGTTTATGTTCTTGATTGGTTTATGACACTGTGCCGTCCAGCCCGCCCGTTCAGCATCCGATGCCACCCCTACGTCGTTGTTCGTTCTGACACTCCGCATGAAAACTGACCAATTTGACGGCTCCCAAGTTGTGCTGTGCATCCATGTCGCAGATATGTAGTTTAATCAGCCAACGCGTTGCCTTGAGCGCGGTTAAGTTCAAATGGCCGGCACCTCCATTAACACTAACTAGGGAACGTAATGATGCATTGTTACCGAGATGCGCATCATACTCATCATGATGTCCAAACAAGGTATTAGCCAGAATTGCGTCCCTATTTTATTTTATTAAATGTAGGACGCCTTTGAAGACGTCCTTAATTAATCTTTCTTTTTGCGTATAAAAAATATTAATACTGCGTGGGTACGAGTTGACGTGGGTAAGATGTTTTGGGTACGAGTTGACTTGGGTACGAGTTGACCTGGGTACGAGTTGACCTGGGTAAGATGTTTTGGGTACGAGTTGACTTGGGTACGAGTTGACCCGATTCGGTCAAAAATGCCCCAGTGTGCACATTTGGGTCAACAGTCAAAACAGGCAGTTGACTGGTTTTGACCACTATAGCAACTTGCCACTAAAGTGCAGCGATAGTAGAAGGGTTAATGATATTTATGCAGCAACCACGGTATTATACATGTATGATCTTCACCAACCTATGTATGATCTTATCGCGTGCTGTTATCTAGATTAATGCATGCTAATGTTAGTGCAGTACTACTTTCAATCACTGAGTTATCCCATGGAGGTAGAATCTAATTCTACCTCCATGCTGTACGCCGCCATTTTGAGCACGGTATAAATGATTTGCGCACGTGCGTCAAGTCCCACAATGCAATGCGGCTCATGTATGGGACAACCTTCGAGGCGCTAATTGGATTATCCTACTCGCTGGCTTGTGGTTACTTTGGGTTATGACTTGATAGTTTTACGACCGCGGCATGAGACTGTTAATTCTTTTAAGTGGAAGTCGTTCCAACTCCTAATTCTACCTCCATGGTTATCCAAAACAGGGATATGGATTCCATGCCCTTTCAAATGTCTGCTGTTTATGACAATATTGTCCCTTTAATATTATAACGTGTGGCATGAAATAAACCCTGTCATGGTAATATGCGCCATGTTTTTGACGGGGCAAAATTAATTATTTCAAACAATCATTGCCGTCTGCGACCCACGCTTGAACTTCACGCGCTCTCAAGACGTATGCTGAAGTTCGAGCGACGGGTTGCAGACAGCAACAAGTGTTCGAAATAAACAATTTTGCCCCGTCAAAAACATGGCGCATATAATTAGAAAGTGTTTATTATGATATCACGGTATTAAGTAACGTTAATATTAACGTTAGTAGGCCTATTGCATGCTATAGACCTTATGCATATTATGTCACAAACTGAATATCGCCCTCATTCAGAGGCAAACGAAGGTCACTCATTGGTTCATGTATGCACGCTGTGTGCATACGCACGCACAGCGTGCATACATGAACCAATGAGTGACCTTCTCTAGCCTCTGAATGAGGGCGATATTCAGTTTGTGACATCATATGGCCATGTCCTTGCTCTATGATATGGCTATGCATAAAGTCTATTGGTAATGCCGTCATGGCCGTGATCAATTTATTTGGGCACTTGTTGGTACTTACACAGTAACAGTAGGCCAAAAAATCAGATATTCTGTGATGTTTGAAGAAAGTACACACAAAATTAAGTAGCCAAAACTCACAACCAATGAACCATTTACTTACAAAACGTAACGTATGCTGCGAAGATTTTATGCAGACATGTTCTTCTAAAGCGCTAAAGCTAAAGAGACGTGTTCTAAACTTGGATTAGCGCCCTCTTGTGGTTGAATACATCACGAAAACCCGACTTAAGTTGGGTTGCCCAACTTGAAATTTCAAGGTGGGTCGGTCGTTTGGAATTAAAGATTATTATAAAGATGTTTAATCTGAAAATGACTTTTTCCTAGAAGGACCGCAAAAAAATACTTCAATATTACAAATATTAGAAGAAAACAAATCGCAAGATCCAGTTTTTACTTTTTACTTTAATAAAGTTCTCAAATGAATTTACATTTATTTACATTTACAAATGGAGAAAAAACCCGAACAATATCAAGAGGTGTTCGCGCCGTAGCTCGAACACCTAATTACCGGTGACGAAAATACAGGCGATCATCTTCACATTGGTAGTCCATTATATCAGCTCAGAGTCAAGATGCGATATCTCGACTTTACAACTCTGTATATTGGTATTTTTTCTTAGCATTTATCTGTTTAACGATGTTTTTGACCATTACTTTCTGAAATATTTTAATTTAAACTAATTTAAAAAAACAAACGAATATTGTGGCGGTTTTCTCCTGACTCCCGAACTTAATCTGACTTGGAACGGAGATCGTCGGAGCGATCTAGGGCCCGAGAAACATGGACTCATTTTGGAGTAATTTGCCACCGATTGTTAATCGATTGTCAAAACCCTTTGAGTTTCACACAGTTAACTTGGTACAATAATTCAACCTCAACAATTGATTTCTTGGCAGGAATATAATCAATGGTACTGTTTTATTCAATCACTTTCATTCAATCAGGGAGCAATCATAGTTTATAAGTCTTTATTAAAGATTCTATTTAAGTTGGAATAAACTGTGTGGCTTTGTCCGTGTCCAGGTACCAGCCCTAATCACAACAAAGTATTTACAATAAATCACGGTACTTGTCTATTGCTCTGATACTTATTGAACCACAAGTATAAACCGCAAGCGTAAACCGCAAGCATAAACCGCAAGCATAAACCGCAAGTGTAAACCGCAAGTGTAAACCGCAAGTGTAAGAGTCAGGGGTCGAAATTGCCGGTAGCCCGCTAGCCCGGGGCTACTGGATTTACAGCCGGGCTACTATTTTTTCCAGTTTGATATCCCGGCGGGCTAGTGGAAAAATAAAGTAAAAATGCATCATCACAAATAATAATGAACTGTCTGACAATAAGGTTCGGCTCTTTACTTTGTCAATAAATCAGTAGTGAAAAATTTGTTGTCAACTCGCCGTTGCATCAAAACATGCTTGCTAGATATGCATCGGCCATGGATTCCTTTGATGATCGTACAGCGGTCCGGCCGCGGTCCGGCCGCGGTCCGATCCCGCACGGAGCGGCGCGGCGCGGCATGCCATGCACTCCAGTGACGGTGTCACATAAAATACTGCTCACCTAAAAATTTGCTTCCCTACTGTAGAGTGTGCGCAGCGGAATATTCGGTCCTGTGCACGTGCACAATTTCACGGTGTCTATATCTAATGACACACCCGGCTTCGTATACTGAACTGGTTCCCGCACTCGTTCAGCAGGTAATCAGATTGCTGAGGTGAGAACTAGGCACAGTGTAGCCTTTAGTCAAGGCGCGCGTGGCACCCCGGTTACTGGCGCGCTGTGGTGGTCTTTCGTGTCGTCTATACGCCAGTATCCGGGGTGCCATGCTCGCCTTGACTCAAGGCTAGGCACAGTGCGGACGAGAACATGTCGCGTTATAATTATCTGCGCACTATACTATACTGAATCGGTACGGTTTACTGATTTGTAATTGATTGAAAGTTTGTGGCCGGCCGGCTTCGCGCGCTCGCTAACTAATATCAACAGTACAGAAGCAAGCATGTGGCGCTTTTTGCAAGGAGTGAAACCTCTACCTCCCGCGAAAAAACAAAAAGTGGCCGGGGATGACAAGGATCTGGAAACAAGTCGATCCTATGAACAACAAAAAAGAACACGGAAATTCCAGAGGGCATGGCAGAATGACCGTAAGTGGTTGAACTACGATGATAAAAACAATGTGATGTATTGCAAGTGGTGCGTAAAAGTTGCATATAATTCCGAGGATAAGAAATCTGCATTTGTTGTGGGGTGCACTCATTTTAGAGTTGCATCTTTAAATGCTCATGAGAAAAGTGAGCAACATATCAGATCTTTGGGGAAAGAATCTCAGTGAAGAGCACACAGATGGGGATGTCACAGAAGACGAATCGGACATTAGTGATAGCGATTTCTAAAACATCAAAAACATACTCATAGCTAACTTCAGAGGTATTTTTTCCTTAGTTTTTCATATTTTTGGTACATCTATACTTAATACTCTCACGGTGATAGGGCCTACAATACATGAAATCAATGTATAGGCCTAAACAAAGAATAAAGAATTACAGAATAAAGCTCTTTTTTTGGGCTACTGAAATCTAATCAGGGCTACTAAAAAAATTGTGTTACTATAGCCCTGCTGGCTACCATGAAAATCCATTTAATTTCGACCCCTGAAGAGGGTGGAATAAATTCGCAAGTCAGCTCTCTTGTTGTTCGAATATCGGCTCCTTCTTTGTCGGGGAATTCTGAACACAAGCCGACACTGAATCTCTGAATCCTGCCTCAAATTACAACTGTTAATTCACACAATTCGCCATTTAAATATATATTGCCATGGGTTAGTAAATCAGCTCCTGACTATCTGAATCCCTGCACCTACGTCTCTATATGAATTCAAATAGTGGCTGACAACTTTGACCCACTTATCATCTAACGAAAGTCCAACCGGGAGGCGACACACAAGTCAGTAATCCACCCTACCACTGTCAGAGTAACTGCACCCAACCCTTTGGATGTTCTCTGACAGCAGCGGACAACTTGACCCGGTATCCTACCCCACAGTTCTAACCCCCGCTGCCCAAGCAGAAACAAGTACATGCACTAAAACACAATGGCCGTTCCACCCAGAAACCGAGCCACAAAATAGCACTTTTCGCAGCGAGCACAAAGCAAGCTTAGCCAAATTAATGCACACTTGGCAGCACACCGCAGGGTGAATTAATTTATCTCAATCACACTAAACCTTAGCGCTAATTGAAATCAATGCATCAAATTCAGAGCAATAAATGGTACCTGTTACTAGGTGAGCTTCACGAACGTTGACCATCTGCCAAGGAAATCAAAACCCAACTGCCCGTTTTCAGCACCAGATCAGACCAAACTGCTGAACCGTGACAACGTGACAAGTTTTTGCACGTCCGCCACCTGCGCGAGCAATATTGTTTACTTACAAACAACTAGAATAGACTTGCACACAGTCTGCGCTGTTCGTCACACAGGCCCGAGCCATGCTAGACTGTCCCCAGTCTAACCAGCATGAACCCATGAAAACGAACAGAGCGAGCGACTTATACAAGTCTATTGAACTATTTACAATACAATAAATAACATAAGGGGGGGGGGGCTGATTTTACCTCAGCTCAGCCTCATTAAATATTCACAAGTTTTTATACACACTTCTACACATTATTTACAGCATTTCTCAGCCTCATTAAATATGCACAAGATTTTACACAAGTAATTTTGATTGATTTTTACAAACTTGACAGGAGTGATTCTAGGGCGAATTGGTTGAATCGAAAATTTACGCAAATTCATACAGCAATTAAAGAAGATCTTTACATGAATTTACAAATGGTGAATTTTGGTTCAATAAAAAATGTACACAAATTTATACAGCAATTAAAGAAGATTTTTTTACATGAATTTAAAAATGGTGAATATTTGGTTCAATAGAAAATGTACACAAATTTATACAGCAATTAAAGAAGATTTTTTTTTGCATCAATTTATCTTGCATTATTCGAAATATACACTTCCTGCCGTAAATATTTTTTTTTTTTTTGTAAATAAATAGAATAGTTGAATACAAAACTAAACTTTTGAAAACTTTTAACTTTATAAAACTTTTGAACACAATTACAGGCAAGAAAACAAGAAAAACACTCCAACTTCCTTAATGCCTAACACAGGTCATCTTTATCTAGCTCAATTCGCTTCAGGTAGGAGTCCTTTTTCTCCGTATGGCGTATCACCTTCCCGTCCAGGATGACTTCTGTACTCGTGAAGACCCGGTAGGTAGCCAATCGCTGGATTTTACGGGGAGGGGGCTCAACTCTCTCCGTTTTCATCGGGGAATTCTGTAACTCAGGCATGGAGGTCTCCGACGAAGGGGAAGACGAAGCAGGGGGTACCATCATGGCCAACATTCCTCTCGGTTTCCCTGATGGCGGCCTGGGGATGCTCTCTGGCGGAGGGGTCTCTGCTTCTTCCGGGGACATCGGTAAAGCCAGCAGGGGGGAGATAGGGTAAGGCGATAGGGATAAAACTCCCACGTTTTCCTCTGCTGTCCCAGCCACCTCTTCTGAGGTCACAGTGGCAGGGGGCTCTGCAACTGGTCTGACCTCGTCTGACCTCACGCACATGGGTCTCCACTGGGCACTGGCCAGTCGTGTCTCTGTGGGCCGTGCCTCTTGGCCCTCACTCCCTACCTCTTCCTCTGAAACTATTCCAGCCACTTCTTCCACAAACTCTCTGTGGAAGGATCTGTAGTGCCGTGTCAAGGTATCTCTGCGGGTTGCTCTGTACCTGCATTTTCCACAATTTAGGTATCTGATGGGCCCATGCTTCTGGCGGATGTGCCTCCAGAGCCCTTGTCTAACTGTAAATGTCTCACTGCAATCTCGACACCTCAACACTCTCGGTTTAGCTGCACTCATGATCTCTCTTACTCTGTGTAAGACAAAAAAAACATAATTAGTCGAACTCACAAATTTCACCAATTTAACGGTAACGTTGAGGCAACCTATGAGTCCTCTTTGGATACCTTCTCCTCAGACTTTCAGGAGACTCAGATTCACCCATTGGCTCACAAATCCGTGAGTCCATATCCGATTCTACTCCGGGGTCGACTATTACCCCTTCCTGGGTCCCACTCACGAGTGTGTCAATCTGCGACTCTACTCTGGGATCTGTTACCCTTTCTTGAGCCTCACTCACATGCGGGCCCATCTGCGACTCCACCCCAGGGTTAACTGTTACCCTTTCTTTGGGCTCATAGCCCCAAGGCTCAAGATGCTCACCCTCGTAAGGTTTCAACCGGTCAACATGGACCACTTTGGGTTTTACCCCTCGTCTCAACTGGATGCGTACAGTCACATCTGACAGTTTCTTGACAATCAGCCATGGTCCCTCCCATCTTAGCTGCAGCTTGGGGGACATATGTTTTCTCTTGGCTGGATTATGTAGCCACACGAATTGACCTTCTCTTAGGCCCTTTTCTTTAGCTTTCCTGTCATAGTTTCTCTTCTGCCTACGGGCACTCTTGCCCAGACAATCTCTGGCTCTGTCATGAGCTTTCTGCAAATTTGTTCGCAGTTTATCTGCGAAGTCTGTGTTGGTGTCGTCTTGGTTCTGAGGATACCCTGTTGTCAAGTCGATTGGTAAACTGACCTCTCTTCCCAACATCATCATATTGGGGGACTCCCCTGTGGAGTCTTGTGGCGTACAGCGATATGCAAAAGTGGCATAAGGGAGGAACTCATCCCAATCTCTCTGCCGCCTCTTAGGATCGATCAGTACTGCTACCATATTTACCAGAGTCTTATTGAATCTCTCAACCATGCCATCCGACTTCGGATTATAGGCAGTGGTACGAGTTTTAGTGACACCAAGAATTCGGCACATCTCACCGAACACCTCTGACTCAAAATTACTACCCTGATCAGAATGGAGTTCCTGTGGTACCCCAAACCTACACACAAACTCATTAATCAACTTGAGCGCAACTGTACATGCTGTAGCATCTGGGAGCGGGTACGCTTCCATCCACTTCGTACAGTAGTCTCCTACCACCAAGATCCATTGGTTGCCACTGTCTGACCTTGGCAGTGGCCCGAGCAAGTCTATAGCCACTCGCTCCAAGGGAACCCCGACGTGATACTGTTGCAAAGGGGACACTCCCTTCTTTGCAGGTGACTTTCGTCTGGCACAGAGGTCACAACCCCGCAGGAAGGACCTCACGTCAGCTGACATACCTGGCCAGAAGTACCTGTACTTCACTTTGGCCAGTGTCTTACGGATACCCAAGTGGCCGCTGAGCTGCCCACCATGCAACTCTCCCAGGATCTCTTTCCTAAACTTCTTAGGAAGTACCAGCAACCACCTGCTAGTCCCGCCATCATCTGATTCCCATCTCTTGTATAACAGCCCCTCTCGGACTGTTAGTTGGTCCCAATTTGACCAAAATGTCTTTGTTATGGCGGAATGGTGGGATAATGTCTTCCACTCTGGCCGCTCTCTACTTTCTTTCTTGGTCAAGAGGACCCAACTCATCTCTTCCTCCTCTAATTGAGCTTCCCTCAACACTTCAATTGACAGACTAGGTTGGGCGACTATGCCCCTAGCCAGCAACTCCTGCGGAGGCTGTTTCTCCGGTACCTTACTAGAAATTGCCTCTACAGTTATTGTCTCCTCTCGGCCGCACTGTTTGCATTGCCGTCTTGACAACCCGTCAGCATTGGTGTGCTTCTTACCAGGCCTATGCTGAATTACCAGGTCATACTGTGATATGACTTCTAACCACCTTGCCAATTGACCCTCGGGGTTCTTGAAATTAAGAACCCACCGCAAGGCAGCATGATCAGTTCTGACTATCACCTTTCTACCATACAGGTACTGCTTGAAATTCTTTAAGTACACAACGACCGCCAACAATTCACGCCGAGTCACACAGTAATTTCTCTCAGGCTTGCTGAGTTTGCGACTCGCGTATGCCAACACTTTCTCCTCACCATCTTGAACTTGCGACAACACCGCCCCGATGCCGTCACCACTGGCATCGGTGTCCAAGGTAAAGTCACTGTCTGGTATGGGGTATGACAAAATCGGGGAAGTCTGGAGTCTTTCTTTTAGCTCTTCAAATGCCCGTTGGCACGAATCATTCCAGAAAAGCTCTCTTGACTTCTCTGTTAGTGCATGCAGTGGACTCGCAATTAGTGCGAACCCACAAATGAACTTCCTGTAATAGGATGCAAGGCCTAAAAAGCTTCTTACATCCTTTACGCATCTCGGAATTGGCCACTCGGCTATTGCTTGCACTTTCTGTGGATCCGTGGCCACTCCCTGCGAGGACACTATGTGCCCTAAGTAGGCTACGGACTTTTGAAACAAGTGACACTTGCTTGGCTTTAACTTCAGCCCCGCGTGCCTCAATCTTGTCAGCACGACCCTGAGACGCTCTATCGTCTCGGTCACTGTCTCACCAAACACAATGATATCATCTAGGTAGATCAATAAGATCTCACATTGCAAGCCTCTCATGACCTTTTCCATAAGTCTCTCAAAAGTCGCAGGGGCATTGCATAAACCGAATGGCATGCATTTCCACCGGTACAACCCATTTCTGAGTACGAATGTTGACTTCTGACTGGCGTCCTCATCCAGAGCGACTTGCCAATACCCAGACGCTAAGTCAAGTGTCGAAAACCACTTGGCTCCACTTAGTGCATCGAATGTTTCGTCAATGCGAGGCACAGGGTAGGCATCTTTGATGGTCACTGCGTTTAATTTTCTGTAGTCTACACAGAAACGCTTAGTGCCATCCTTCTTATCAACCAGAACAACATTTGCAGCCCACGGACTGTCCGATGGCTCAATTACCCCTCTCTTCTCTAGGTCACTGACCTGTCGCTGAATTTCCTGCTGATTGCAGTAAGGATGGCGTCTTGGCCTCTCCTTCACTGGTCTGGCATCACCGGTGTTTATGTGATGTTTCACTTTATCTGTTCTGCCAATGTCATGGTCACCACTGGAAAATACATCCTGGAAATCAACTAAGCACTTCCGGACCTCACAATGGTACCTCGCCTCAACATTGGACCTACCCCTCTCATACAGATCCTCTAAGTGTATGGGGAGTTCAAGATTTGGGTCTGACGACACACCCGCCCAGTCATCAATTGAACCTCTTTCAACCGCAGAGGCAACCCCAACTGTTGTTCCTCTTTGGGCTACTCTTGTCTCTCGCCCAGGATTGAACATTCTTAATGGAACAACCTCGTTCTCCATCTCTATGAGGGTTCTGGCTAACACCAAACCTTTCTTTGCCAAGTCACCTCCACCCATGACAGGTTCAACCATCGCTGGTCCGACACACTCTTTATCTCTTCGAGTTATAATGCCTGGAACAAGGGCCTCATGACCAGAGGGAATGGATGTGGTCTCTGCGACCACTATTCGTCCGACAAATGGCTCCCCTGCACTACTTGTGCACCGAATTCTCTCGCCATTTAGTTTCCACTCCTTGGTCTGGAAATCCAAATAACCTCGATCCTGTGGGCAAGAGGAAATCCATCCCTAAAATTCCAGAACACTTCATCTCAGTGAAGATGGCTTTCACTGGGTGCGTGGTTCGACCCACTTGCACCTCAACCCAAGCATAACCTAACACTGCCAAGGGACTTCCATCAACCTGACGAACCCGAACGCCCTCCGTCTGCAAGACGGGTCTCTGTTCTTTAGGTATCATATAGTAAACTGAGGTGTTGATCAATGTGTCTGTTGACCCGGTGTCAATTAAAAATTTACACCTGGTGCCTCTCACCTTCCCATCAACAAACAAACCAAACTGGGGACCTGAACTCGAACCAGGCAGAGTTACCACTCTTTGTCTACCCTTTACCTTGTCCCTGTTATCCTCAACTCCCTCTAATTCACTATATCGCCTCTTGGACCCTCTTTGGTATCCAGCCTTCCCGCGGGTCCACCGGTTGGCTGACCTTCGTTTCCCTGGCTGGTTATCTTTCTCTTGGGTTGTCTACACTCTCGGCGAAATGCCCTGTTTCTCCACAATTATAGCATTCGAAGCCACCAGTCTGTACTCTTTGGGGTTTCTGCTTTTTCTTCTGAGCTCTCCAGCTTGGGCATCTTGACCCTGTACATACTTTGACAACTCTGATAACAGCCCAATCATACTTCTCATCTCTTCTTCTATCTTGCCAAACCTCTGTTCCATACTGGTATCTCAGGCTCTTGTCAATTTGGAAGGTTTTCCATCGAACATTCTTTGTTGCTCGACTCTCTCCAAGTTTTCTGTCTCTAAAGCAGCCTGTACTGCTTCGTCTAAATTCTGTGGGCGGCCCCGATTTATCCCTTCTCGAATAGATTGACCTTCCACAGCATCAAAAAAATGATTCTTGGCCAATCGGTCTCTTGAATCCTCTGGAATGTCTGGATATGCTCTGACCACCAACTCTTGGATGGCCTGGCCCAGTTCTTGTAGGCTTTCTTTCGGCCCTTGCCGACGATGCCTAAGCTCTACGAGGTAGTTCTCGCTCTGCCTACCTGAACCAAACCGTCTTTCAAGTAATTTCACAAGCCCACTGTATGTGTGCTTCTGCCCAAGGGACACATCTCCCACAGTACGGAGAGCGTTACCCTGGAGACTTGCCACCAAAAAGTTTGCGGCCTGCTCTTCGTCCCATTGATTAACTTTTCTGCACGATTCAAAGTGCTGAGCATACTCTTTCCAGAGTACCTTCCCACTATATCGGTCTGGGGTTATGTTTGGCCGACGACATCGTCGGTCTAACCCTTTCTCTCCCTTATTTACAACCATCTTTGTATCTCTCTTTAGTGGCCATGGGCCTACTGCTCGGGTCTCTTTATTCCCCAATGAACTGTCCTCTCCTGCCTCCACTGGGCGGGTTGCAAAACTTAACAGTTCGCTGTGTAGTGTTTTCTGGGTATCCCTATCCCCATTCTCCGGGGATGGATTACTCTTGTTTCTATTTTGTTCAACCTCACTGGGACTCAATAGAAATGACTGCAATTCCTCTATTGCACTGCCTCTGGGGGTGTACTCAGCCTGGGTTACACCAAGAGAACTTCTCAAGGGGGTACTTTCCCCATACCTCAACTCTTTCTCCATTTTCTGGACCACTACCGGTGACGTGCCTGTGGTCAATAACCCAGAACAAGAGACATACCCCGACGTCTCTTCCGGCATCCGAAACTCTATCTCCGGATCTGCCGAAAACCTGACACGCCCCTCTCGGGCAGGTCCTTTTTTACATGCCTCTGAGGACTCTACATCATTTCCTTTTCCAAACTTATCCATCATAGCTGCCTCTAGCTTCTTTGCCATGAGGTCTCTTTCCCATTGCAGGAACTGTGCCTCCAACTGAAGCCTCTGCATCTCACTCACGGCACCAGAGGTGCCCTCTCTGCTCTTGCTACTCATACCTCTGTCCCCCACAAAAGGAAACCACAATTCTCTGAATTCTTCCGTGTGAAACGCCTTTTCTGAAGACGCAAATTCTGCACAAAGACTTCAACTTAATCGATCACAATCATCCCACTTCTGACACCATTTGTGGCGGTTTTCTCCTGACTCCCGAACTTAATCTGACTTGGAACGGAGATCGTCGGAGCGATCTAGGGCCCGAGAAACATGGACTCGTTTTGGAGTAATTTGCCACCGATTGTTAATCGATTGTCAAAACCTTTTGAGTTTCACACAGTTAACTTGGTACAATAATTCAACCTCAACAATTGATTTCTTGGCAGGAATATAATCAATGGTACTGTTTTATTCAATCACTTTCATTCAATCAGGGAGCAATCATAGTTTATAAGTCTTTATTAAAGATTCTATTTAAGTTGGAATAAACTGTGTGGCTTTGTCCGTGTCCAGGTACCAGCCCTAATCACAACAAAGTATTTACAATAAATCACGGTACTTGTCTATTGCTCTGATACTTATTGAACCACAAGTATAAACCGCAAGCGTAAACCGCAAGCATAAACCGCAAGTGTAAACCGCAAGTGTAAACCGCAAGTGTAAACCGTAAGTGTAAACCGTAAGTGTAAACCGTAAGTGTAAACCGTAAGTGTAAAAGGGTGGAATAAATTCGCAAGTCAGCTCTCTTGTTGTTCGAATATCGGCTCCTTCTTTGTCGGGGAATTCTGAACACAAGCCGACACTGAATCTCTGAATCCTGCCTCAAATTACAACTGTTAATTCACACAATTCGCCATTTAAATATATATTGCCATGGGTTAGTAAATCAGCTCCTGACTATCTGAATCCCTGCACCTACGTCTCTAGATGAATTCAAATAGTGGCTGACAACTTTGACCCACTTATCATCTAACGAAAGTCCAACCGGGAGGCGACACACAAGTCAGTAATCCACCCTACCACTGTCAGAGTAACTGCACCCAACCCTTTGGATGTTCTCTGACAGCAGCGGACAACTTGACCCGGTATCCTACCCCACAGTTCTAACCCCCGCTGCCCAAGCAGAAACAAGTACATGCACTAAAACACAATGGCCGTTCCACCCAGAAACCGAGCCACAAAATAGCACTTTTCGCAGCGAGCACAAAGCAAGCTTAGCCAAATTAATGCACACTTGGCAGCACACCGCAGGGTGAATTAATTTATCTCAATCACACTAA